>CM076578.1:1105010450-1105194496 GCA_034641835.2 Pinus albicaulis
ATGTTATTATATAATTTAAATAATATTTTTTTTTTTTCTTTCACAGGAATGGTTATGGATTATATTAACTATTTGGTCTAATTGCCAGATTTCAGGTTACATTGAGAAGGGGCAGTACCCAAAAGGTATCAATAGCCAGAATTGCAATGGCGCTTGTGAACAACTTCCAACTTTTATTGTCTACATCTATGTAATCGATTTCTGTGATTTCCCCAAGCTTGAAAGTGCAAACAAACTGATTCAAAAGCAAGCAGTAAAACATATCAGCTGACAGATTATGGAATTGGATCCCATGTTTTGTCCCCATCTCTTGTCATTACCCCAATAGAGAGAAGGGCAGCTTTATTGGCTTCAAGATCTGCATCTTTGTTTTTGTCCCTCAACACATGGAAGAAATTCAGGTTATGGAACGATTTCCCCAAGCTTCTGATTCTAGTTATCAATCTTGCCAATCTTAGATCCCGAGGGGAAGAATTTGTCACCATGGTTTTTATAACCACTTGGGAGTCCCCGAAAATATTAGCCTCCTTAATCCCTAAGCTCAGGAGCAACTTAAGTCCTTGAAAGAGGGCCAAAGCCTCAGCTTGGATGCTGGAGTTGATCCCCAGACCCCAGGCAAAGCGGTGGATCAATAAACCTTCAGCATTTTTAACAATTCCTCCTGCCCCAGCGTTTCCAGGATTTCCCTTTGATGCCCCATCGAAGAAGAGAGAGTGCACCTTTTGAGTGGAGATCCAGTCTTGAAAGTCATCATTGTTTTTCCCCCTAATTTGCCAGTCTTCAGAGGGGGAAATATTACTGGTGGCTTGGTGGAATTGCAGATTTAGGGAGGCACCCCAAACAGAATCAATCTGGCTTAGATTTGAAGCATCTTTTTGTTCTCCCAAACTCTCGTTTAGCTGGAATTCGATCTTGGCCGTGACCACCTTGACATCGTGCTGAGTATCTCTGAAGATTCTGCTATTTCGCTCTAGCTAGATCTGCCAGCAGCAGATTTTAGGGAGAGAAGACCAAGCGGTTTTGATCACTTTGTTTTTGGGGGGTGGGCCGGGGTAATTGCTCTGCCAATTTGCAAAGAGGTCAGTAATATAAGTGGGAAGAACAAAACTGGGGTTCCAATCATCCATCAACTCTCTCCAAACCTGCTCAGCGAATTTACAATTTAACATTAGATGCGTGGCACATTCCACACTCTCTCTGCACAAAGAACACCTGGACGGGCCATAAAATCCACGTTTCTGCAATTTATCATCAGTAAGGATTTTTTTGTGGCATAAGATCCAACAAAACAAGTCAATTTTAGGCAGAGAATGGAGACGCCAGATCGCTGCCCAGGGAGCAGGGTCCGGAGGGACGTGCGGTCTCAGAATGAGCATGGCGTATCCCTGAGCTACTATGTAACCTGCAGCCAGAGTACCCCAGCCACGCGAGTCTCTTTTGCGCATATGTGTGGGAGCTATGCCATTCAACTTGGAGCGTAGTATGTTACAGTCCTAGAGAAGCTCCGGGGGCACATCCAAGAAATCCCAACCTGTCCAACGTGTCCCAGCCCAAGTGGAGATGTCCCACAGAGTAGTTTTCCCAGCAGTGGTCAACCAGCATCGCAGCGCATTCAAGGAGGGGCAGTCACCAATCGGGTCACGATCCATAATGCGATCTGTCTAGATATTTATTTTCTTGCCATTTCCAGGGATCCAATAAGCGTTGGAATTGATAAGGGGAGCAACTTTGGCGCAGAGCCTTGCAAAGGGGGAAATGCCTTGTGGGAGAGGACCATCCAAGCATCTGAGTCTCATACCTTTGAAATATTTCTTCCAAAGTGCTAACTGGGCCCAGCCAAGCTTGGGCGCGATAATTTTCCAGAGAAGCTTGGCTCCCATGGCAATATTCTGAAGGGAAAGGTCTTTGAAGTTTAAACCCCCCTCCCTCAGAGGTCTGGAGACAATCTCCTAATTAACCAGAGGGAATTTTTTCTCGTTGTTTTTGCCCCCCTTCCAAAAAAAGTGCTGAATGTGCTGATCCATTCTCTTAATAATGCCAACAGGGGCCAGAAGAACAGAAAACTGAAACAGGGGAAGATTGCATAGGACAGATTTGATTAGAACAGATTTGCCCGCAATATTAAGCCAGTTGAAACCCCAAGCCTGAAGTTTGATTTTGAATTTTTCCACTTGGGGGAGCCAATCCCTACTGAGAGCTCGCTTGAGGAAGATAGGTAGCCCAAGGTATTTGAAAGAAGACCAAGATGGAGAGGCTGCGAAGCCAAAACGTCTTGCAATGGAACTGAGCAAATTGGGCGAAGTATTCCAACTATAAATATGGCATTTCCCCTCGTTGAGACAGCTCCCCGATGCTAAGCAGTACTCGTCTATAGCTTCTTTGAATCTGATGGCCGAATGAGTCGAAGCAGCCCCCAGAAGTAAAGTATCATCTGCGAATAGAGCATGATTGATACTGTTGACTTCTCTAGCGATGCAAAGGCCTGAGATCTCCTGCTCTTGCATTTTTCTGTTTAGATGAAAGCTTAAAATAGAGGCTTGGAGGACAAAAAATAGGGGGGAGAGAGGACAGCCCTGCCTTAGTCCTCTTGAAGATTTGAAAAAACCAGCAGCTCTGCCATTTACAAGGGGAGCAATCCATGGCTCCGAAATGCAGGCCTGAATCCAGTTTATAAAATTTTCACCAAATCCAAATTTTTTCAGAACTTTCAAGAGAAAACTATGCCTAACACGGTCAAAGGCATTAGCTAAGTCCAGTTTGATAACCATACCTTTTTCCTTGCGCTGCTGGCTTGAGAGAATTGCCTCTTGAACTAATGTGAAATTGTCCACAAGCTGTCGACCATGAATAAAACCCCCTTGATTTTCTGGGATTATAGTGGGGAGAAGGTATTTCAACCTGTTAGCTATTACTTTGGTGATTAACTTATAACCAGTGTTGCAAAGAGAGATGGGGCGAAATCTGCTGAAGGATCTGGCGCCTTTCTCCTTGGGGATGAGTGCAAGGAACACAGAGTTTGTACTACCTCCAATTTTCTGACAGTCCTGGGATTTTTGAACCATTTTATATAGATCATTTTCCACAATGTGCCAGCAGGATTGGATGAATCTGGCGGAGAACCCATCAGGACCAGGGGCTTTGTCTGGGTCCATGGCAAAGAAAGAATTCTTTACCTCCGCCTTTGTGACTTTAGCTTCCAGCAAGAGGTTCATCTCAGCAGTGATTGAAGAGGGGACCCCGTCCAACAGATCATTGTTGTGAACCAGATTCACATCCTCACTGTACAAATTCTGAAAATGCAGGAAAGCTGCTCTTTTGATGCTAGCAAAGTCCTTATGTATGGAGTTTTCTTCCTCGATCTCAGTGATGGAATTGAAGCATTTTCTGGCTTGAGATTGCTTGTGAAAGAATGAGGATTTTCTGTCTCCCGCTTTGAGCCAAAGGCAGTGAGATTTAATCCTCCAGAATTCTTCTTCAGCCAAGCAGGCTTTATGGAAGCTCTGTTGAAGCTGAACCTCTTTATCAAGAATTTCTCTAGTTACGTATGCCTCTTCTCAGAGCAGATGGTGGGCTTCAAGTTGATTTTGGAGATTTTTCCTTTCAGCTGCTGGATTAGGAAGAGTTTTAGCCCAGCTCTTTAGGGCAGCTTTCGTTCTTCTGAGCTTTTCCTCCCACACGTAGAAGGGTGATCCATTGGCTGGTTGAGACCAAATTTCCTTGACGATCTGCGAAAAGTTGGGTTCCTTGACCCAAAGGGGGCTGAATCTGAAGGGGATGGGTCCAAGGATCCATTGACTGGCTGAGACCAACATTCCTTGACAATCTACAAAAAGTTGGGTTCCCTGACCCAAAGGGGGCTAAATCTGAAGGGGATGGGTCCAAGATCAGGGAGAGCCCGGAGGTCTAGCTTGATAAGATTGTGATCAGATATGCTACAAGGAATAATTTGCATACTGGCATCTAATCCGAGCAGGAGAAAGGAAATTTGGACTAAAAATCTATCCAGTCTAGCTGCAATATGTCCAGGACCAACTCTTTTGTTCGACCAAGTAAACTTACCGGAAGAGGGCTTGATGTCCAGTAAGTCCCAATCGTGGATAAGATCCTCTGCCCATTCCCTCGCCGGATCTCGCACAATGCAACCTCCTCGCTTTTTTGAGGAGAGGAGAGTGAGATTGAGATCCCCTGCAATGATGATATTGTCAAGGTTCCCTATATCTGCTTGGCTTCTTATGGAGTCCCAACAGGCCTTCTTTTCTGCAGCATTGACCGGCACATAGACATTGAAGAGACAAAAAAATTCTTTGGTGACTAAGTGCTGCATTTGTAGAAGTAGCCAGTGAGTGCTAGAAGTTTCAGAGACTAATGAAAACTTAATTTCATTCCAAAGGGTGCCCAACCCTCCAGATGCTCCTCGGGCTGAGACAACTTTGGCTCTACATTTACTCCATATTCTTTTGCTTGTCTGGAGGAATATTGAGTCCTCCAGCTTGGTCTCCTAGATAAGGAGTATGTCCGGGGCTTCTATTCTTATTAGGTTTCTTATGGCCTCTTCCTTGAATTTGCTCCCCATACCCCTACAATTCCAGGAGACTATTTTCATTATTTACCTTTGTTTTGCTGGGCTCCCTTGGAGCCTTGAGGCTGGTTTCTCGCCATCTTTGGATTTTTTGCTAACAGCTTTTCCAGCGTTGGTTGGTTGCCCTGTAACTTGTCCTTGAAAGTTTCCTGCTCTCTTTTCTCCCGATCTGTTTTGCGGCCTCTTGCGGATCTCCTATCAGAGGCTTGGGAGTCACCTATTTCTCCTTCCTCCTCCGAGTCTTCCGTCTCATGCTCCTCTTCCTCGGCTTCAACAGGGGTTTATTTTGAGCTTTATGCAACAGTTGCATCCTTGGAAGAGGCAGAAGGATTGCCTTTGTCCGGAGTCACTACCTTTTGGGTCTCGACCTCTTGGGTGCCCTCTTGTTGCGAGTTGAGAAGTTCAAACTTGTTTTCTGTGGCAGCCTTGGGCGGGATCTGCTACGTAGAGGCCTGATGAGGACCTTTTCCATTAGGGCCTCCCATCTTCCTGTGAGAATTTTTGGGGCGCTTGACTTGATTCCAACCGTCCTCCTTCCCCCGCTCTGCCTCAATGTTGGACGGACAGCCTCTGGCGAAGTGGCCATAGACATGGCATTTTCGGCATTTGAAGGGCAGCTGTTCATAGTCCAGTTTCTGCACATGCGACCAGTTTCTGACATTGATTTTTATGGCCTCTGGCAGCCCTACTTCCAGATCTACTTCCACGCAGATCCTGGCGCAGTCATATTGGTCCTTGTTGTTTGCTCGATCAATGAACTTCCCGAGGGCATTTCCAATATGCATAAGTGAGTCCCAATTCCAGCAGTGAACTGGGAGATTTGGGAGTCTTACCCACACCGGGACTGCTTTGGGCACATCCACTGCAGGATCAAAATCTGGAGTCCACTTATTTAGATATAAACCCTGAGGGCCCATGAAGTAGGGGCCGTTTTGGAATATCAGATCTTTGTCATCCTTTGAAGAGAACTCGAAGAGAAAGAATCCTCTCCTCAAAAAATAAGAAGTAACACTTTCTTTGATCAACGACGCCCAGTTTCTATTTACCCAGCTCTCAGTCGTTTTGGGTGATGGCCATAGTCCGGTGAACTGGCCTACGATATCTCGTTCTTCCAGAGATAAGGCAACCTGAATCGGGGTTTCTGCAGGCAGGGATATCTCTGGTATATCGTCCAACTTCTTGAAAAACTTCGCAGCTTCTGGATGTTTCTTCTTGGGAAGACTTGCCAAAAGATGATTGAAGGCCTTAGCAGTCGAGGGTGGCGGAGGAGAGGGAGGCGCATGGGGAGTGCCCCCCGCACGCTACGGGCGCGAGCCCCAGAGCTTGCCAGCCTGGCTCAGCCCCGTAGCAAACAGGTCTCGCAGCTGCCTGCCGCAATAATTTTTTTGTCAACTCGTAACAAAAAACACCTGCAAACCGCTTATTACACCAATTTTTGTAGTGTTAATACACCTAATGTATCAATTCTTTTTGTTGTCAAAGTTCGACCTACATTAGATATGACAAATGTTGTTCCAATGCTAATACTCAAATGGGATAGAGGTCATGAAGATCAAAATATTTAAAAACAAGTCTTGATGTATCTTTCTCACCAAACAATTCTATCGATCAAAGAGAAATAACAAGGTCGATCCAATAGTTGACCAGTTGTAGGAGATTTTGTTGCTATTGGGTTGTTAACAATGATCTACTTTTTCTATTGTCGTCAAGCGATCTCATACAAAAATCTCTACTATAACTGGTTGCCTCTTCCACTACATGGAGGACATTCCGAAACTATGTAGGAAGCAAGGGAAACAAGGTATACGTTGGGAGTCATTCTTTCTTCCTGACCTTCAAATCAAGGCTGACACTTCACATTTGCGTAGATAGCAGAAGCTACCAAAAGTTTTAATGAGTTTGATTCCAGGTAGGTGGGTTTGCAAAGTATTCAAGGGGATGCTTTAACATGTACCAAAGTGGTTGTAAAATGTGTGAAATCGAAGTTTTTTGAATACAGCATAGAAAAATTTCAGATCGAAATTGAAATGTTGTTTATGCTTCACCATTTTCATTTGTTTCTCTATCGTCACGGAGGATAATTGGGAGATGATTTCGTTTGTGAATACATGGCCAATGGACCTATTAGGAGCCATTTGTATGGATCGTATCTTCCTCCTATGTCATGGAAGTAGACAGTTTGGAGCATGCATAAGGGTTGCTAGGGGTCGCACTTCCACTTTAGGAGCAGAAATAATTCACACCGATGCAAAGACAACAAACACAATGGATGAGAATTTTGCGTCTGTGAAAAAATTCGGGCCCAAAGACATGACCCGCTCGATGAAACACACATGAGTACCGTAACTCTGGGCAGATTTCCTGATATATGACCCCGACACTTCGAAGGCAAAGAAGTGATACCGTGCAAGGGAGGAAGGTAATTTTTTATGCCTACTCCTTTGGAGTAGTGCTAATGGAGGTGATATGTGGAAGGCTAACCATCAATCCTTCTTGTCCCAAAGAGAAAGGAAATATAGCAAGAGTGGGCAATTCATTGGGAAAAGAGAGGCATGCTTGTCCAAATTAATGACGACTATTATAAATGACCAACTTCTAAGCCCTCGAGAAAGTTTGGGGACGACTAAAAAGTGTTTGGTCGACTGCAGTATTGATGTGTCCACTATGGTGATTGTTGTGGAACTTATAATATTATCTACCTTCGTAACTTACCATGTTGGATGATCTGCATGAAAATAGTGCTAATCTCCTTTTTTAGATATTCCCTTACGCTTTCTCAGAAGAGCATTTTGGTGATAGTACTATTGAGAGGAGTATGTTGTTGTAAGTAAATAATTCCACAAAGGTGCAACTGCAATTAATATATTTTCACAATTAGTTAATCCTCATGGAATGTGATCACAAAATTGTTGTGTTTGGTGATTCATCCACCAACTTAAATGTGAGCCGACCATTGTGATACAAACTAGCTATCACTTCCGTAAAATATTAATGCTGAATTAGTCTTCACTCCTAAGACTAAATCTTTAGTTTCTTTTTAAAGCACTTGCTTCCTACCCTCACCGCCATCCAAGGGAAGTCTTGTATGGATTTATTTCTTCTCACATTTTTGTCCTTATTTTTAAGGTTTGATATTCTACTCTTACAAATATATCATTGAGGGTATTTCATAACAGAACACTTTGGATTTTTCAATGATTATAGTTTTTCCTGATTAAGCATTAAGAATTTTCTATCAGATATACCTCGTGGTTTGGTGCTTCTTTCTTCACAAAGTGTATGGTTTGTATTTTTGAAGATAATCTATCTTGATTGACCGTGTAGTGGCGGTTTCGTTGCAAACTCATATTTCTTAATCCCTTCAAGATATGAAACAATGATCACAACACTATGGAGATGAAATTAACACCTGCTTTAAACATGTATATATGAAAACAATAAGATTCTCCTAGTCAGCAATAAAATGAGAAAAGAAGCTCATTTTTCACTTCATTTCCTTCCTCAAGCTTCAAGTAATAGGTCTTCGACAAGGACACAAATGGAAGCAACTTTTGATTGATTTCAAATAATCTCCTCTTTCTTTTAATATGCTGGATCAATTCTATTATGATATACTCTTCTTTTGCTTCAATTGGAATTAAATTTTTCTATTCCATCGAGTTTAGAGTTAGCTTGTGACTTGATCGATAGAAAACAAGACACTCCGTCTTTTTTATCTTTGAGCTTTCCTTTTCTTGACAAGAGTAGCATAGGATAAATCCAACCTCGCAGCTTTAAAAGTTCACTATTTTATGAGGAATCAATTCTGAATTCTCAAGATATTTGCAAGTCCGAGGTTCAAAACTGATGAATATGAAAGGAGCAAAAAGAATGTTAAATTTCGGACAAAAAGTACTCAAATGATGTCGTGTAAACTCGGCCAAGAATGTGTACTAAAAACTTAGGAGTGTTAACTTTAAGTCTTTCAAGTAACCTTAATTCGGGAAAAGAATCAATGATTGGCCGTAAATTTTTTCACACGTGTAAGAAAAATCTAAAAGTTCCAAATTGGAGAGTTCGAGAGCCAACAAACCCTTTCGCCCAATTGAGGTGCAAGACATGAAAACCAACAAGTCAATGGAAAGACATAACATGCAACAACCAAGCAATCATCACAAGGCCAATGTCAACGAAATTTATAAATATGGGATTCATAATAAACAAAGACTAAGACATGTAGTTAAAGGAGCATGACTATAAATAATTTTTTAGAAAATTGCGTAAAAGAGGCATCAAGTGAGTGCAACTGCGGATAATAAATATCTTCCCGAGACAACACCACATCCTTTCTGTACTCAATAATGTAATTTGAGGTGTTATAATCTCAAGCTCACCAAATGGGGACATATTCTTAGATTAAGTGGACAATCAATATCCGCATGAGACAACACAACCTCCAAGGGAAGCCATTATAAGGTGGAACAAGTGAATGAGCATAGGCGAAGAAGCACTATTGAATGCAAAGTCTACTAAATACAAAAACATTGAACACAAAGCGATAATAATACAAAAAGCACATAATGCAAGAATGCTAAATACAAACACACCGAAATCCATAAATGTATTAAACCAATCTCTCCGAAGTGCACAAAATATCACTCGTAGAATCGTCATTCAATAGCAAATATTAAAAATCAAAGTCAGATAAAAGACACTTTATCATTCCTGTACCATTAGAATTCCATATTCTGTAAGAAGGGATATGCTATGTTCAAGTAGAAGATGCGTATGACAAATGTTATCAAAAAATTAAGTAGCTACATGCAATAATAATCCAATTATGGTACATTGTACATATGTAACTGACTCTTCACATAATGTTGGTAAATTTTCATTAAAATTCCAAAATATCTCTCTTCATAGTAGTCTTATGCTTAAAATTCCAAATACTTTCCAAATCATATCAAAGTATAGATAATAGATTTCTCACTACCATTAGAAAATGATTATTCACCACTATATACAGATATTCCTTTCATCAACACACCCTACATATAAACACAACATCACTTCATTGATAAGCGTTTTAAAACTAGAGATAAACTCTTAATTACAAAATAAGTTCCACCTAAGCAAAAATAACCTAGGTATATAGAACTTCTCTGCATTTCTAGCACATCTTTTAGTCACAAACACATGTCTTCGATAAGAATGGAAAGGAAGTAGTTATGCAAATAAACCTTTAGCGAGGGGCCTCCAAGCATGTGTTTGTGAGAGATGCGGTGCATGAGCTCCATGATTGCCAAGGCCCCGCCTTATACGATTTGCATGTAGAAACAGTATGCTAAGAAATTAAACATTAGAATGCGAGTATTCAAGATATATCTAAAAATGTAACTTAAAACATTGCAATTTTTTTAGTCACAAACACAGTCTTCGATAAGGACTCGGAAAGAAGAAGTTATGCAAATCAACCTTTAGTGAGGGTCCTCCAAGCATGTGTGTTTGTGAGATGCACACATGAGCTCCATAATTTCCAAGGCCCCGCCTATAGCCTGAACTGCTGTGAACAGAGCTAACAAATTAGAACATTGGGAAATGGCATTCTAATATATATCTAAAACGTTGCAAATATTTTTCTATGAAACCGTAAGAGGGTTCAAACTTCCTTGATTGTATGCCCGATTATTCATTGGATATTGAATTTGTAATGATCAACATGCACCGACCCAAGAGATGAATACTACATTCCATGGTTACATTCTCTCACCAACCTACATTGAAATACAATATTTGAGGCAAATGCTTGAACTCTACCGAGAATCCATGAGAGAACAAAACTCCTACACTTCATGGTTTAAAATGCATAAACATTATTTTGAACTTCCACCGTAGTTATGATTAAAAAACATGAATACCTAATAAGAATAGAATTACTGTGGTTAATATTCGTAGACACTCCAATGATGATAGATTTTCGTAGGAAACAAATGATAGGTTTCGCTTTGCCTCAATAAATACAAATTATATGAATTGTTAACAATAGAACTACTTCAGCCTAAAATAATAAAAATAACAAAAGACACTAAACATCATAGACATTAATATAAAAATTTGGGAACCATTTATTTTACAATGAAGGTGGCCCTGGCATCTGCCCTTCCTACCCTTTTATCCATATTTCCAACGACACTCTCCTGGATCTTATGAATAAAAACGCCAATTCTCATCCTCACCGACATCAATGAAAACAAGGGAGTACTGAACATATGGGCATCCACATTAAGGCCCTCCCTCGAACATTATTCATCCTAATTTGAGAGCAATGATGACTCTCAACCATTATTCAACCAAATTTGATAGCAATATGACAAAGAGGGAATAAGAAGTAGAGAAATATTATGAGTAAATGATATTTCTATCGTAGCCAGATGAGAAACCTTGTTTATTTATTAGAAGATGAGTTTGAAATCATCGCGAGGGTTCGAGATGATGTTTGCAGTGAAAGGCGAATATGACGATAGACATGGGGGCATGGCGCAAAGCAAGACAAATCCTCAGATGAAAAAACCCCTAAAGCTCCAAACACTAAGCAAAGAAACCCAGCACTAGCAGGTTATCAAGATATCAAGACCTGCTCCTTCCAACTCCGCCCTTCAATTGGTGGATGTATTCAAACAAATCTTAATATCCTTAATCATTCAACATATGTAATCCAAAGGTATATATGACGACATGTAAGTGGTGGAGGGAAGTTCTTCAAAGGGGTTATAATCATATAGCTAAAATGTGGGTTACGCCCACCTCACACACACACACACACACACTTTTTAAAATATTTAAAATAATACAGGTAAATTAATTTTTATGTAATTAAATAAATTAATTTTTAGATAATTTAAAATTTTTATGAATTTTCACATTAAAGATATATGTAAAAATGAAAAAATCAATTAAATAAAATATTATTAATTGGAAAAAATATATAAATTGAATGAAAAAAATGAATATTTATTTAATAGAATATTAATAAATGTTATAATCAACACAAATCAATAATGACAATGGTGGTTACATTCACCAAAATTCCAACTGGTTTAGCTAGAATCTGTAGTATGTATGAATTACTGGTTTGCTTTTATAATTGTATTTTCTATACAAAAATCATTTAATAAAAACATTCTTAAATTTAAAATAGTTTTGATTAATAAAAGATTAGGAATGTTATTGCTATGCATAAATATTTTGGAGATTGTGATTTAATGTGTGTGTATGTTGATATTATAAGGAAAAATACTTTCATCTTAATGTTTTTCTTATGTGTGGACAAAGATGAAAAAAATCTGTTTTTTAGACCAAACATTTTTTTTAAACAAAAAGCAAAAACCAAATACAACAAATGGGCTAAAAGAATGAAACTAGACCATTACACCCCAAACCAAGCAAAAAAGTATGGTCCACGAGCTAACAAAATGAAAAAACACAATAAGCTGAGTCATCCCATTCCCATTAACAAAAATCCATAAAACCACGAACAAATATGCCAAAGCAAAAGAGCTTGGGAAATAGGACTTGCATGAACAAAGCTGAATAGGTAACTGAAAGGATTATAGCCAACTCTTGAATGGTAAGTTAAGGCTGATTCCAACTTCAAGGTTTGAACACCAGATTACTTTGCCCCAAGGCAGTACTACTTGGAAGCTCCACCGATCAAGAAGCTTTGGAAGGACAGGGTTTTCTTGCTGCGGACTGCGATGCCCTACTTTCGATGAAGGACTTCGGATGAGAAGCTTAAGCTTAAGAAGAAGACTATCTTCATTTGAGAGTCTTTGGCTGCGGTCAGACCCAGCTGAGGCATGCCTCATAACTCCTCACGATATATATATATATATATATATATATATATATATAAATGGTTTTGTGGAGCGCCCCTTCGAGGCACAAATTTGTAAGCATTGTGGGAAAGATACTAAATTTTACACACAACATCGTACATTGAGAGTCCAATTGCAAATTTTTAGCTCTTTCATTTTCTTAGAAAGCCATGTGAATGCAAAAGTGTGCCTCGATGAATGTGTGACTACCTAAGGAGAAATTTCTAACATACCCATGTATAAGACGACATGTTGTGTAAACCCCAACATCCTCAAGGGATTTCTTTCATCTTCATGGTGCCTTGTTATTCAAAACTTCTACACTTTGATAAATTAATAAATAAATCTAATATAATATATGTTATTATTTAATTTAAAAGCCCATGTCTTGGACGATTTATCAACATCTCCTCGATAAAATGTTATTTAGCACACACACACACACACATATATAGAGAGAGCTTGTACCTTTCTACGAGGAATATCTATAGTTGTTTCACTTCATATAGACAATCTAATTATAATAGGGGACTCCAAAAACATCATAAGACATATGCATTATAACACTTTTCCCCTCAACCCTCAACTCCAGATAATGTTTCGATACGATTAGGATTGAATCCCTCAACCTTCGGAGGTAAGTTATTTTTGTGTTCTCCATTCCAACAACTCCGCCTGACAATTGGCGTGGTACCCAAGGTGGGGGACCCGACTCAAAGCTCGAGAGATCGTCCTTGATAGTGTCATTTTGACTTATTCCTCGATGAGTAGTTGGCAACCTAGTCAATAGCCACATTGGAATTTTTGATTCATCACATACTTTAGCTCCAACACACTGAAGATGAATTGGCTTTGGTTTTAAACTTCGTTAAATTTACATACATTCCAAAAAATTGTCTCCCGATTTAAGGTTTTTTACAAAGTGTATACAATATCATTTCTAATCGGTTTACAATAATTACACAATAATAGAATAGATGATTCGAATCTAGACGAGGATGATAGTTTTTTCCTAAAATTGATGTAACAACTTTGTTGATATGTAGATAACTTTGTTGTGCCTCTATGTATAAAATTCACTAAATATAATTTCACTTACTATATATACAAATAAAAGAGAGAGTAGTGCTCATTGTTATAATATTTTTTATGTAGGAAAGCGAAAAATAACACATTCACTACCTTGCAATGAATTGTTAATCATTTTTAATTTTTTTCCACGTTCATTTAAGTTTACAACAAATGGTGCTGTGTGTGTCTATATATATATATATATATATTTTGTTTCGCACTTATGCATACATTTAAATATATGTAGGTTATACTTATCTCTAAAATGTTGTGTTGTTTCCTAATCTATGCACAAACAATTTTTAAAGTATTTAAATAACATATAAATTTGGATTTTTATAATTAAATAGATTATTTTTAGATAATTTAAAATTTTTAAAATTTCATACATTAAATATATATGTAAAAATGAAAAATCATTTGAATTAAATATTATTAATGGAAAAATTATGTAAATTAAAATTAAAAAAAGGAATAATTATTATAGAATATCAATAAAATGTTATAATCAACTTGAAATCACTAAATAAATAGATGGTTAAAAATTTCTTAAAATAAAAATTTGGTTTATCATATCTTAAGAAATGTTAAAACTAATTATTTGGTTTGGTTTATAATTGTATTTCTATATTCAAAAAATATTTAATAAAATCATTCTTAAATTACCATAGTTTTGATTGAAGTAAGATTAGAACGTTATTATTGTAAGACAAATATTTTGAAATTGTATCCATTGTGTGTATGTATGTTATTATATAAAAAATACTTTTCATCTTCTACCTTTTTTTGGTGTGACAAAGATGACAAAATCGTTTTTTGACCCAAATATTTTTTAAAAGTAAAGATAAAAACCACAGAAGACTACAAAATGGCCGCAAGTAATAAAAATAGACCATTACACCCTCAAACCAAGCCAAAAATATATCCACGAGCTACAATGAAAAGACTAATATGTTGAGCTATCCCATTCACAATAACCAGAATAAAATCCTAAAACCATGAACAAATATGCCAAAGAAAAAGAGTCAGAAATAGGACTTGCAAGTATCAAAGCTTTAACATAGAATTGAAATTATTATAGCCAACTCTTTCAATGGTGTTGGCTGGCTGATGCCAACCTCTCAAGCTTTGAACTCTCTTGTTACTTGTCTAAGGTGTGATTGGAAGCCCCATTGATCACAGTTTCGAAGATGAGAAGATCCCGTGGCGTGGTCGTGGTGCCCCCATTTTTTACGAAGACTTGGATGAGAAGCTCTGTTTTTGCAAGCAAGTCCATCTTCATTTTATAGCCCTCTTCATGTCGATTCTAATGATAGGTAGCATGTCCCCATAAATCCTCACGACGAGGAGATATGCCTAATCAAATTTAGTGCCCCAAAAGTGCTTCGTCAAGGTCCCCAATTCGATGATGGAAGGAAATCACTATAGATCGGGTCAAATTTTGGTTTGTTTTTCCAAGGAAATATCCAAGTAGATCCACCTCGAAGGGATCACTTCACGTCGGCTTGGCTAGTAGAGCTTCCAACCTCGAGGGCGTCAAGGAGAATTGACCCCGTGACCTCCCCATTAGCGAGGATTTTAGTAACGAGAACTCACCAATTGAGCTAACCCTTAAGACTAGTAAAAAATTTTGTTTTGTTGATTGATCAAAGATGACAATAATATTAAAATAATTTTGACAATTCGTATATGTCTTGAGGTGCCCAAGGCAATCATCCTTTATCATCATTAAGTTGGCTTCAAAGAGAGTTTATATTTTGACTTAAATTTATCAATTTTGAAATTCAAATTTCAAATTTTTTCTAAGATCAAATTCCCTCCTTTATATGGCTAACCTTAATGAAATAAGGCCATGTCACCCCTTTAGAAGTCCCCCTCCATTACTATATATATGGCTCATATTTATCCATGAAATGTACTCAATTAATCATCACACATTTTTCATTTGTCTTTCTCAAGATCGACATGGTCATGCCAATCTCTCGCAGTAAGGCCAAATTTTCTCATGGCATTATTTGATATATTAGAAAAGACAAATTTCCCGCGTAGGAATGTTTAAGGGTTGAATCGGGTTTTTATCTTTCATTTAATGGGTTTTTCGTTGATTTTTCAAAGTTGGCTTAAATAATTGTTTTACGGTGTTTTAGTCTCGCTTGGTTATTTGTCAGATCTAGCGGTGATCTCTAGTTATTAATCACTTGCAAGTACCTTCATGTATGGTTTTGAATTTTTGTGGCAATCAAAGGAGTTTTCATGATTCAGGAAAGGAAGGAAAAGCAAGATAATTATAAATGCGTGCACAAAAGAATATATAAATTATCTTTTCACACAGATCATGACTATTCTCGATGAAACCTTAGCCAATTCGTCGACATTTTTAAAAGTGAAAGTGTTCCCATGTTGACTTTTTAATAATGAATATTTACTCCACCCATCGCATTCATTGTTCCTCTCCGCGGCGAACAAATTTTGACTACATGGAAAATCGGCATTGGCATGACCCGCGCAATCGACTCGCCTTTCGACCTAGCGTGCCCAGAATGCACTGAAAGGGATGAAGGTAAATGGTGTATATGGACGAAGGCACTGAAAAATGATGTCGTCAAAAGAGCTACAACACCATACATCAAGAACATCTTTGATAAGCACTCTAATATCAGATAGAACCTTCCACATGATCACGAAAAGTACCAAACAATTAAGACAGAATTCCCGCAGTCCTTAATGTTGACAATGAAGATGTTTTTTTCTTGAGATATTAAATGTATATATGAAGGAGACACAAATTGAAAAGGTTTAGACAACCTATTGTGCGAATACTTTCCATCAATTGGGTGTGAAACCTATTTGTGACAACCTATCAGAGTCGAATTTGAATGTCATAGGGGCTATTACTATCCTATTCAACATATCAATGGATACCATGGACAATTTTTTAAGTTTTTTCACCTTACTCGACGATGATTAAAATTCAAGACTTATGCAAGAACTCGGTGTGCAACAAATAAAAAGAAAGTTTCGAAAGAGAGAGAATTGCAGATCTATGTGGGCCTTCTCCCACGAAAATTGTCAAGGAATGCATTTTTTATACTCATGGAATGAATAGAGTCATTCTGCAACACTATATTAATTATAAAGGCACTTAAAAATTAGAAGAGAGAGAAAAATGATTTTATCAAATCAATACCTGCAAAAACAAAACTTCAATTTTATCATTGACCATTCTATTCCCTCTCGAGTATCTTAAAGTTTTTTAATCCACATAGATCTATGTATGATCACAAGAAAAATTGTCAAGGAAAGCATTATATAGCTATATAGAGAAGGAATAGGTATTCATCAAAGTTACATGTGTATTGATCGTCGATATGTGGTTTGTGTGCATGATCGAGGAACGAGATTGGGGTTTTTTTAAGAGTGTCCACTTTCCACCTTGAAACATAGTCTCTTCGACCCAATTCCACCCCCATGTTGTCGTTCATCTCTTTTTCTCCCACCACCTGACTCAGACTAAAAGAAACGATGAGGATCTTCTAAAATCTTTAACTTTGATATACCTTACACCTTTAGGGTTAATAACTATTTTTTTATTTCTTAAGTGATCAAGATATATGCGGTGAAGTCTTTGGTGGATAATGACAATTTATGACGGTCAATTCGTATTCACATGGCTCAATTGGAGATAAATTAAGTTTTGGATCATCCTTTTCTTACTGAGCGATAAATTAGGGGGTTGGTTTCCTTCCGTTACCGCCGAAAACTTTGGAAGTTGAGGTTTTATCGTGTGTAATCATTAAAGACTTATATCAAAAGCATTCAATGGTTTTTCTCCCTCGAAGGGTTTCCACCTAAAAATTGTATTGTCTTTCACATTGTGAATTGTTGAATGGTGGTGTTGATTTATGTTTAATCTAATTTAATGATAGCTTAATGGTTTCATGAAGTTAAAAAATTAACTCAATTGAAGTGAAATATTGATTCAACCTCCTCTCACTATTTTAACAATTGGTACCAGAGCAGTTCCTTCAATCAGAGCGCCTATATCACTGAAGGCATATCCTCAGTGAATTAAGATGGGAAAGTCAATGAAGAAAGTCACCAAACATTCAAAGGATTCAAAGAAATCTCATGGTGAGCCTCGGTATCACACCAAGAGGCCGCAACCCCCAGGGGGCTACCCTACTTTAATTTATCAACCCTGGTTTAAAGCAACCGAGGATAAGCATATACACAATGCATGCATTCTACTCATGTCATCCTCTTCCGCCTACGAAAGGGTGCTACTTTCTAGGGGTTTTCACAGAAAGTTTGTTACACTTCAACATTTAAAATAAATTACAGAAAGGAAATGACAGAAGGAAAACTAAACTAAATTGTCAGAAGAAAATGACAGGAAAGGAAACTAATTTTAACTTCTGAAAAGAAATGGCGTAAAGGAAACAAATTCTAAACCATAACTTAACTTCTGGCCAAATGGATACATACACTCCTACTTATCCTATGATCTATCTACCATGCTACCATGCTTCTAAATCATGCAACTATTCATGATCTAACTAAACTTAGAAAAAGTGTTGCTTGCGCTTGAGGGAAAAGGCCGAAAGATGCTAATGGAGGGCTTGAACACATGGGACAAGGCTTAGAGAAGTGAAAGAGGGGTTAGAATTTATTAAAATTCATTATGTCACAATAATTATTTGGAGAGGGAGGCTTTAGAAGTAATGGAGGTACGGAAGTGCGATATGCGATATTGGTAATCGCAATATCGCAAAGCCTAGGACATGTAAGTGTTGTTCTAGGAGCAGAGCTATATGCGATAGGATAAAAAACTGCGAAATTAGAAATGCAACGGATAAAAATTGCAAAATGTGACGAGATGATGTGGAGGTAGGGCTGCAGGCAGTACGACAATGATTATCTCAATCTACAATAGAGGGTCATGTTAACTGAACAAAATAAAGAATGTGATTTGCGATCCGCGAAGTGGTGGAGTACGGAGAATTATCGTAACGCGTTTGAGCGAAGTGTTAACAAGAACCAAATCAAAGATGCGATTTCATATGTGCGATGCGGCGAAGTACAGAGATAATATCATAATCGGGCTTGGAATGAGAGCATAAACGTAGAATGCAAGAGATCTCATTTGCGAAGGAGCGAGCACAAGGAGAGGGAGTTTCGAGGAGAAAGGTGGAGGTCAAAATTTTAATTGGTTTTTTAGAATAAAAAGGGTGTGACAAACATTTAAGGAGAGAAGAAGGAGGGGAATAGAAGGCACACCAACGTATTCAAAGGCAATAAGAGATGTAAAATGCTTTAAAGGCGCCAATGAACTTTGTGGTTACCGCGCTCCAATTAAACTATCGACTTATGATGCAAGAAAGATGATGTTACGTGTTAAAGACAAAAAAACAATTCTACCCCTAGTCCTAGATATAGAGAATCATAACCTGCAGCATTTTTGGTCCGTTGAAGGTCTACCTCGAGCTCATCCGCAGAGCATGAGAGGGGAAGGTCGAAGCCCACAATTTTATGGAGTTCATTAATCATTCTAAAGCGTAGACAAGCAAGATTAAATCTACAACAACAAACCATAACACGAAATATTAAAATAAAACTAGCTAAATGACAAAATAAAAAAAGAACAAAAACAATGCAGAAGTCGAGGCACATGAGTTGGGCCCCAACCCACGAGCCTAACCTCCGGAACTAGACTGCACACAACACCGACTCTACTTAGCATTAAAAAAATATATTCTTATTACACTCCCTCAAGGTCTTAAACAACAAAAAATCATAATAGTTGCAACAAAAGTTCCGAATGGAATCGAATGGGACTCCTAATCGACCTCAATTAGCTCTCGATCATATTTATTTATTCTAGGGCAAATACCAATAGCTCCCTAGAAAATAGTGATTGAGTCCACTCTTTGACTCCAAGTAAACCATAGATTGAGTGCACATCGTTCTCGCCGCTTTCTTGGTCGCCTTTCGATAGTTAAGGTGGGTGGACAAACCCCTTGAATCTCTCCAAGATTTCCTTACCAATTTCGATATCAGGTTTGGCTTATTCTTCAATATTGATCTTCCAGCAAGGAGCAAGTCCCTAAATTATCTCCTTCAAATATGCATAATCCGCCAAATATTCTCACAATATTCTACAAAAGTAACCAATATTAGGCAAATTATGCAATTACTTTAAACCTTCCTAAGAACATATTAAAGCATAATAAAACATTATTAAGTGCAAAAGGAGAGATTTAATATATCTTTTCACGTGCATAATGAAGGTAGAGATTTGCCTAAGAAAGGATAGATGGGCTCAATTTATGTCCGATTTAGAGGCCCATCATCACCCTCTACCGAAACCGTTGCTCATCCTCCGAGCAACCTCGTTCATCCTCCTTGCCTTTATGGTTCTTCGCATGCCGTTTATTTCGTTTTCGTTTACGTCCATGCACCGCTTCCTCCGCTAATATTCTTTCTATTCTTCTTGCATTTATTCTCGTAGGTGCTTCATGGAGGTCTTCATATGCCTTAAGAAAATAATAAGGTTTCGCATGCCAAGAGGTAGGATCCACCTTTTATTTTATTTTCTTTCTTTCTTTCTTTCTATTTTCTAATAAACTCACAACTCTTTTCTCTCGTGAACTCGAGTTTACCCTTGGTTACCCTTTGGCACTCCTTGTCTTCCATTACATGAACTCGCTTACTACCCACTTCCTCAAGTCCTTTTACTTTTGTCTTATTCTCTTCGTAGTGCTGTAGGCTAGTCGCTAGATAAGGCTAAGGTTGCTTTGCTACCGATTTTTTGCTATATAAAAAATATTTCCTTCACACTTTTAATGTTTTCTGCCAAAATAGATTCAAGAAAGGTTTAGATGATTTCATATCCGAGCCTTACCATTGGTTTGCTTTTTGTAGGCTATATTGAAGTTGTTGATATGTGGATGTTGTCGTCTTCGTGGTTATGAAGTTGCTTTGGTTCGAAGTCGTATGTGATATTACGTTTATGCCCTTGGAGCTTTTGAGCATGTGGAGGAGGAAGTCCAAGTTTGACTACCTCAACTGTGGTGTTGATCGAAATTTATTTTTGTGCCAACTTGTTGTCTGCGAAGGTTATGAGCACTTGCATCCATTAGAGAGATACCGAGAAATGCAATTTTTGCTTTAAAGGCTTTACTAGCCGCCTCAATGAGGTTTTCCAATTAGGTAGGTCTCCGCTTAGGCCTCAAAGGAGGTTTTCACCTCCAGGATCAACTCCAATGACCACCTCATGGAGGTTTTCAATCAATGGGTCAATCTCGTACACCTCAAAAGAGGTTTTCACCCTAGGATTTTATTCCTTTTCCTTGTTTTCCTACTCTACTTGAAAAAAACAAAACCTTTTTCAAGTATAGAATACTTCCAATGGAGCCATACACATCAATATGACAGATAAAATCATGTGCATACTTGGAATACATGCTTTGACATGTGCCTGGATATGATAGATGAATTGTTGGATCAGATTGTATCAAGTACCGTTGGAGAAGAGTGTTGTTGCAACTTAAAGACTGCTTTTGGAACCAGCATGTCAATATAGCCAGATGCCACCACCACTTGCTAAGTTGGATCACCTTGGATGTCCTCTTCTATTATGAGACATCAAATCTTCCTCTTTTTGCTAATTGTTCTCTGAACACATGGAAGAAATGCCGGTAAACATGAGGAAACTTTCTCAACATCCGATTCTCCGATGCCGCTCATCAAGTGAAACCATCGATCTTTTGATCTCCTCATTTGATCTTCTTCGATGTTATCCTTTAATGACATCAAGAAAATCTCTTCTTTAATACATTTCTTGAACTAAGATGAATACCATCTTGATCAAGAGAGGATGTCGGAAGTGTTGAACCTCAACATTGTAAGTGAGTTGAGATAATTCATTGTATGGGTTTGGAAATGGTGGTATAGGTAGTTGAGTGGGGGTGATATATGAGATGGATACATGGTTGATGTTGTGGTTGTGGTGGGAGGTGGATGGTGCAGATAACATGGAGTTGGTTATGGAGGATATTGAGGTGGAAATATTGAGGATATTGCGGATTTCCTAATATGGTCCTTGCCAAATCCATGTTGCCACGATTGGTTTTGGGTTGAGATGGCCGAGGGTGCCAAGGAGGGAGTGTCCCAATTAGTTTGATATGGATGTGAATAAGCTTGAAATTGTGAAGTGGGACCTTGCATCATATCAAGTTGACTAGGCTGCTAGGGTATCCTTGGAGCTACATAACATAAATTTTCTTGATTTCCATGCTCCATTGTCTTCCCGGTAAACTTCTTAAACCTAGGGAATGATAGACAACATTTACTAGCATATGATTATGCATGGATAACAAAAATATCAGCATCTTCTTTTTTTCTCATTTTACCTTAACATTTCTACTTGTCTACTTAGATTTCTAAGGATTGCTTAAAATTTTCAAGCAAATTTCCAAGTTCATCTTGCCTTACCAATGTTGAGGCAGATGATGCATTCCTTCCCTTCCTCTTGACATGCACTTTCATGTTTCACAAATTTCCTTCAAATGACAATTTGGTATACATCTCTCCTCCACTCATGATATTAAGGAGATCAATCCACTCATCCCTAATTGTTCTAAGTAAGAGGGTTTTTAGTGTGTCAAATCCTAAATGAGCAATTTTTTCCTCTTAACATTAAACATGAATTTACTTCTCCATGAGATCCTCAAGGATCTCATCATATTTTTGATTCATTCTAAAAATCTCTTCTTTAAGATCATGGATTTTATATTTTCCTAGGAATATCTTTTGGGATATCATTCCAAGATCTTATTGAATTAGTACTTAGACTCATGAACTATTTAAGAGATTTATCCTTCAATGTTGCAGAAACAATCTCAATTTTTGAGGTAAGTAGCCATAAGATCTTACAAAGTATCTCAAATCTGGCTAGAGAAATGTTTCCTGATCCTCTATCCTCATACCATGGAAGTTGGGAAGGAAAGATGGAGGGATGTTCTTCATACAATCGATGTCCATATCTTGAATGGGAAATCCAAGTTTTGTCTTATTGTCATCATATCCATCCATCTCTTCTACCTTCAAAAGTGTATGGTGATGTGGTTCTTACCGCACCACGTGGTCATGTGGGGGGTTGGTATTGGAGAAGTTTTCGAGTATCCCCACTCCTATGAGGCATGAAAATCAGAAATTTATTTATTTTTCTTCGAAACAACGTGAAAAAGGAAAGCATAAAAGAATGCTAAATAGAATCAAAGCATCTACTAGACACCTCCCTGCACAACGCCAAAAGTGGTGAGCCTGTATTGCACCAAGAGTGCCGCAACCCCTGTGGGCTGCCCTCACTTACTTTATCAACTCCGGGGTTCGTACAAACTTGGAGGTGACAATGTTATATACACAAAGCACAGACAGCATTCTACTCATGTCAATCTTCCGCTTTATGAAAGGGTGCCACTTCAGTGGTTCTTAGTGAAGTCCTGTCACACTTCAATGAACTATTGCAAAAAGGAAATGACGTAGTGAAACCAAACTCAAATTACCGAAAAGAAAATGACAGGAAAGGAAACTACACTTAACTTCAAGAAAAGAAATGTCGAAAGGAAACTAATTCTAAAACCAAAACTTAACTTGGCCAAACGACAAAATTTACTCTACTTATCCCATGATCTATCTACCATGCTACCATGCTTCTAACCATGCAACTATTCATGATCTAACTAAACTGAAAAAAGTGTTGTTTGCGCTTGGAGGAAAAAGGGCTAAAGATGCTAATCGCAGGGTTTCGAACACATGGGACAAGTGTTAGAGAAGTGAAAAGAGGGGTTAGAATTTATTAAACTCATTATATCGCAATAAAGTATGGAGAGGAGGCTTTTTAGAAGTGTGATGGCAAGAATCGCAATGGAGGGACGGAAGTGCGACATGCGATATCGAAACTGCAATATCGCAAAGGTGAGGACAACACAAGTGTTACTTTGGGAGCTGCCAAATACGCGACAGACAAACCAGATGAAATGCGAAATGCAACTATGATAAAAAAATACGAAATGCGATGGGATGACGGGCATTAGGGCCGATGGAAGAATATGACAATGATTATCGCAATCGGCGTTTGGAGAGGTAAGTGTTAATGGGAACAAATAAAGGATGATTTTTGTGATGTGCGATGCGGCGAAGTACAAAGAGTTATCGCAATCGTTGTTTGGAGCCAGAAGAAAGAAGAACCAAATCAAAGATGCGATTCGCGATGCAGCGGAGTACGGGAGACAATATCGCACCATAGCTTCTGAAATGGGAGAGCATAAACAAAGAATCCAAGAGATCCGCGATTTGCGATGAGCGGGTTAAGCACAATGAGCAGGAGTTTCGAGAGAAAGGTGGAGGTCAAAATTTTAATTGGTTTTTGTGAATAAAAAGGGTGCGACAACTATTAAGGGGGAGAAGGAGGGGAATAGAAGGCACAACAAGAGGTTCATGCGTGGAAAGTCGTGTAGATGGAAATGAAGCAGAAGGTGCCAATGAACTTCTCCGTGGCCACCGCGCCCGCAATTAAACTGCCGACGATGCAAGAAAGATGGAGCAATGCATGTTAGCATAAAAAACAATTCTTAGCCTAGTCTCAGAAACAAAGAATCATAACCCATAAAGCATTTTTGGTCCTGCGGAAGGTCTAGCCTCCTAGATACATTCGCGCAGATGAGAGGGGAACGCCGGCCACACAATTTTGCGGAGTCACTAACTATTCTACAAATACGATAAGAAGCTAAACCGAGCAATAAAGAAACTATAACAACAATGAAAATATCAAAAATAAACGGAATAAAATGACAAAAAGAAAAGAACAAAATCAATGAGAAGAGATGAGGCACATGGGTTGGGCCCTAACCCACGAGCCCAACTCTCTAGAACCAGACGTAAAACAACATCTAACTACTAAGTGCATTACAAAAATACAATCTGTATTAGCACTTGAAGGTCTTAAACAACAAAATCACAATAGCTATGCGCAAAAGTTCCGAATGGAATCGAATGGACCAATCGACCCTAATTAGCTCTTGATTAGCTTTATTTATCCTCAAGGGAAGCTACCAACAATTCCCCAGAAAATAGTGATCGAGTCCACTTTGAATCCAAGCAAACTACAGATTTAGTGCACATCGTCTTCGCCTTGCTTGGTTGCTCGATAGTTAAGGAGGGTGGACAAACCCCTTGAATCTCTCAAAGATTTCTCAATAATTTAATATTGTGCTAATTTATTCTTCAAACTTGATCTTCCAATGGCAGGGATCAAATCCCTAAATTATCTCCTTCTCCAAATCTGCATAATCGGGCCAAATATTCTCACAATATTCTACAAAAATAACCAATATTAGGAAAAAATATGCAATTACTTTTTAAACCTTCCCAAGAACATATTAAAGAATAAGAAAACATTATTAAGTGTACAAGGAGAGAATTATATCTTTTCATGTGCATATGAAGGTATAGCTCATTTAAAGGTTATATGGGCCTTAATTTATGTCTAATTTAGAGGCTCCGTCATCTCCCTATATTATAACTAAATAAGAGAATCAAGTTGGACCAATGCCCAAGTTCGATGGAAACAAATATGATATATGGGAATCCATAATGGAAGACTATTTGGAAAGCTCATGGATATGATGTATGGCACTTTGTTGTTTTTGGAGACATGTCTACCTATGAATATAGAAAGTATAAAACAAAGCAATGAATGTCATTCTAAGATCTCATGCGTACCTCTAAAATACAAAATGTATCAATGCTCAATGGCCAAAATGCCTTTGGAAGAAGCTTCAATCTATACCCAAAGAAGCATGCAAGTCAAGATGAATATGATGATGATTATTGCGATTCGATGAAGTAGATGAAGACGAAGAAGTTGTATTCGACATGGAGGGATACCTGATTAGCACCTTATGTGGTCTTAAACAAGGAAGTGAAATAACATACTCGAAGAAGAAGTTCTTCGTGGCAGACTCAAGCAGAGAAATTAAGATAGAAAGATAAAATATTAACAAACCAATTAGAGGAATTTGTTGTGAAGTATGAGAAAAAAGTTAGTTAAAAAGAAAAAAAGTAACTTGGATGCTACTATAGATGAAATAAAATCAAATCAAGGAATGGCATAATATCAGCAAGATGTCGAAAGTGGAAAAATCACATCATTAATGGGAGAAGGATCGAAGGAATTTCTACTTGAAGATGAGGGCCAAAGAAGTAGTTTAAGCTCCATGTAATGAAGGCATAAGGTCCAAGCCCCCATTAAAGAAAGTTTGAAGAGAAGTTCAATAGAAAAATCCTTCAAGACATTAAGGGAATTTGAGGTCTAAAATGGGCCTCCCAAGGAAATAGTAAAATAATAGCTAAACCAATAAAATAATATTTATGACTTTTCAATTCACTTTTTGGAAAATTTAACCATGTAACCATAGTTAAATTCAATTCAAAAAGTTCTAACAAATAAAATTAATAAAAAAATTGTATTGATGTGATTATAACAAGAAGAGTTTTTCAAGAAAAAGTCATTATCATTGAACAACTAATGCATTTGTCCTCTGTACTTAATAACTTAAAATAAAAATATAAATATAAATATATAAATTCCTAATTTTTATATTATATGCTATTAATTAAAATTTTTTATTATTTAAATTGTATATACGTAATTAATATATTATGAAATAAAATAAAATAATATAATAAATGTATATGGATATGCATAGTTTCTTTCAAGAAATATGAAATGAAAATAATATATTTTTATTCAAAAAATGTGAAATGACATTTATTATGAGTACTTTACTTTGACTTTAAAAAATACTTAGAGTATTACCATGGTTAACCATGAGTTTTTATCCACCATTGAGAATGGACAAGTAAGTACCTTTAACCTCAAGTAATGCTACCAACCATTGGGGATGATGTCATCTCCCAAATGTAATTGGTTCAAAGTGAATTTTGATTTTACATTTTCTTAGAGGCCCATTTTAGACCTCAAAATTCCTCTAATGCAAATCGAAGGAAGGCTGTGAGAAGGTCGAAATGTTGCGTTAACCAAGGACAATGATCAACAAAAGGTACGATACCTTCTCACAGAAGAATGTCTTTAGAATATCGACGTACAACATCAATGCAAGTCATTTCATTTAGGTACCCTAACATATAAAAACCCTATAAAAACCCTCGAAGAAAGCTTACATGCTCACAAGATAAATATTCAAATGTCTTCGTAAGAAGAAAAGTATATATTAGTGACTTTGTAATTTAGGTATCATGTATAATGCTTCAAGTGTCATAACAATGGACACATATCTCTTGATGACATATACATGATGGAACATTCCTTGAAAGAAACTTCTAATACTGCGTGCCAATAAGGTTTGGAGAAGAAAAAAAAAGGCAAGAAGACCACACATGTGAATAAAAATATCTCAATAGTCATGTTCTCGATGTTTGTAAAGTCACAATGCTAGCGATGAATTCCAATGCACAATGGAAGATTTCATGTTCAGATGATCCAACCGCAAAGCTTTGCTCATACATTATTATGAAGAATCTAGCTGATGACTCGGGCTCCGTGAATGTTGAAGAGGGGGAGTTTAAGTAGTAGTTGTCGATATTTGAAGATCTATGCTTCATAATTTGATTTGGAATGGTAGATGGAAGATGTGAAGAAGCTGCCACAACAATAATCAATACGTTCAAATTAGTTAACTTGTAAAATTTTTTTGGGAATTAGTAGAATTCAATCTTCAAGATCACAATTTGTAGAATGGCTGTTGTCTTCGATGCATATTGTTAGGTGGAATCAGTTGTGGAAATTCATAAGAAGTTATTGTAACATTTCATAGTGAGAGAGAAGTAGTCAAAGGAAGAAAGACATATTGTCGGTAACATAGAGGAAGAAATTTCATAGGGGGAAGTAAACTCCTTTTGCAATTGATGTCGAGGGGAAGTGAAATCAAGAGAAGAAGATCAAACACATGGAGCCGTTGGGGAGTAGTAATCGCAGGGTATGGGTTCGTCATCAATGACAAAGGGGGGAGATTTTTGAATGTGTGATCATTTATGCTGACATAAAGCTTGAATGCTCTTAATATCCATCTAAGGAAGCATTGATTGAAGTTTACCAATAATGAATCCTTGTAAGGATGAGAGGCTCTCGTGGCATGGTCACTTCTATGTCCTACTTTTGATGAAGAATTGGGATGAGAAGCTCATTTTTTGCAAGCATGGCCATCTTCATTTGATATCCATCATCGTTATTTTTAAATCTATAGGTGACATGCTCTGCACCTCCTCAAGGTTGAGGATATTTTTGCTCGATCAAAATTAGTGCCTCCGAAAGTGTGGTTAAGGTCCCCAATTGATGATGGAAGGAAGTTTTAAAGATTGGTCAATTTTTGGTTTGTTGATTTATCAAAGATGATTTTTTTGATACCCCTATGGCCCGGAAGCGCCCAATATGGTCCTCCCTTACTGCCAATAAGTCGACTGGAAGAGGGTTTAAATTTTGTCTTCCACAATTTTATCAACAATTTTGAAATTCAAATTTGAGGCTTTTCTTAAGGTTATTTCCTCCTTTGTGTTGAGATTTTGGAGTAGCATCGGATGTGCTCTAGCTCCCAAATTTTGTGGAGGAGCTGGAGTACATGAGATCTCCAAGACCCAGAAAGCGTTTAGAAGAATTCCATCAGGCTTAAGATATATTTAATTAATTAATATATTTAATTAAGGACCCTAAGTCTAACTTAGTGTTACACAAACACTATTTGTCACCATCCCTACCATTCCCCGTCCCGCACAATGGAGGACCCATTTTGTGACCTGTGAACATTGTCATGCCTTGAAAACATCATCAATGCATTCCTCTAAGCATGAGCTTCATTTGTCTCTAAAGATATCTCCTTGCAAAAATCATGAAAAACATCCCTTGCATCGCGCGAGCGATAGCCCGTAACTCGCGCCAATGGGGAAAATCCCAGAAAGAGGCCGCGCTTAACCGGCGCTCGTCCCGCAGCGCAGTCGCGCCAGCCAATTTAAGGAATTTTTTTAAATACAGATGGCGGAAGTTGAGTTTCAACAAACTCGAAACCATTGCCCATCTTGAGTCGAGGTTCGGGCCGGGCGTGAGTTCTATGAAAAGAAGTGGTTTTGCCACCTCCCATGGAACCTTCCTTGTTGATAGGGGCTAATCCCACAATAATAGGGATCCCAACTCCCTCCTTCCCCCATCTATAAAAGCCTGCTCAGACCCATGGCAAGCTAGTTCCTCAAGTGCCTAAGCTTTGAATCTCCAAATTCCCAAGAGCCAGGCTGTGAAGAGCTCTTTCTTCCCTTAAGGCCGACTCAAGTAAGGAGACTATTGTCAGACTCAGAGAGGTTTTCCTTTCCCCCGGCGAGTTTTGTGAGACGTTAACGACCGGAGACCCATTTCTCAGCTCTTTTTCTCGAGTCTCCCAACATGAAAAAGATTGCCGAGGCCCTCGTCGTTTCGATCTCGGGGAACATCACCTAATCGACATCTACCCTAAGATACGTTTAACCCTTTTCTAGTTGGGATGGATTGATTATGAAAAAGGAATACCCCAGCTCATCGCGACTAGGAGGTTTTTCTCGACATTGTTTTCTACCTTTTCGGATCCTGGTGAACTATTTACGAAAAATGGACCCATGGAGTTTACTTTTCCGCTCGTCTTTTTCAAACCTCTAAACATGAAAGACGCCTGAAGTTCTTCCTTTGTCGCACTGTTAACCCCCGATGACATCGGATCCACGAAAATGACGTTTCCTCCTCGAGTTCCTCCTTCCTAGACCTCAAATGCACTAGATGGATTCGGGCCCAAGGGCATACTTATATTACAAGCATATGCTATCCCTCCCTTCAAGCTTGTTATAAAAAATAATTGGTTACCGCCGCAAATGGTGGGGGAAAATGAACCATCATCGTTGCTCGTTGGCGTGATGTTGCTCTGGAACATGGCACTTGTCCGGGGTATCTTCGTGTTTCCGTTGTGGGACATCTCATCTCGTTGTTTCACTTTGCCTCCGTGGGTTTGGATAATCCCTTGACCTCTCATCTGCTCTCATTGCCTCGTCACCATGACCTCTCCATCCGTTGGATGTCAAATACTCTTCGAAGTCCACTGCCGCGTTTATATGTTCAAGAGAAGTTGGCCTCTCCGCAAATATCAACCTTCCTCCGATTCTCATACGATCCCGATTCACAACAAAACATCATGTTCCTCTCGTCTCGTGTCGATGATGTGGAAACATTATGGCCCACCTCGATCAAGGTCACTTCCGTCGACTTCACCATTATCCAGAAGTTGGATTCTGTAGACTCCTTTATGGTACCTTGGAGCCGCATGCCTCAATGGTAGGTCTGCCGCATTCGACGTGAGGTTTTCACCATTGGCCTCCGATCGCAGTGATTCCGCGTGTTCGACACCAACTCATTTATTCACACGCCGGGAGATTGTACCGTAGTACCTCGAGGACCATTGTCATTAGTCAGGAGCTCTCTCGCGTCTCGTTAACGACTTTCGTCATTAGCCGTAATCGACGATGTTCCCGCATGTTCGACTTCAACTCACATATTCGCATGCTTGAACTTGTACTCCGTTTGGGTCAGACAGCGCAAGACCCTAGATTGTGTCCGTTGTAATCCAGTCGCGATTATGGATTTTTATCATTATGTACATGACTCACCGATTGATGGCCGCGACCATACCTCGAGTCTATTTATTTGATCCTTTTCGCTGGATGGCCGCGCCTCATACCTCGGGATCCTGATTATAGTATACTCTCGTTTCTGATGGTTGCGCCCCATACCACATACATCATGTACTTGGAGATATCAGTTGTATTTCTTTCGCGTGTGTTTTCCGACGATGGCTTTAGCTGAACATGTTCTCGTAAATCATTTCACCCTCTCTCTCGCCTCATACTTTAGGGGGCATCCGTTACATGTTAATTTGTCACCATCCCTACCATTCTCGTCCCGCACAATGGAGGCACCCATTTTGTGACCAGAACATCGTCATGCCCTGAAAACATCATCAATGCATTCTCTACATGAGCTTCATTTGCCCTAAAGACATATCCTCGCAAAAATCATGAAAAACATCCCTTTTTGCATTAGCGCGGAAGACAGCTTTAACTCTCGCGCCAATGGGGAAAATCTCCGCAAAGAGGCCGCGCGTCCGTCCCGGCAGGCGTAGTCGCGCCACCCACCCACAGAATGTTTTTTAAAATAAATATGGCGGAAGTTGAGTTTCAACAAGCTCGAAACCACTACTATCTTGAGTTTGGTCATGGGAGTTCGAGGAAGGAAGTGGTTTTGCCACCTCCCATGGAACCCTTCCTTGTTGATAGGGCCAATCCCACACACAGTGGATCCCAACTCCCTCCTTCCCCCATCTATAAAGCCTCGTCAATTCCATAAAGCTAGCCTGAAGTGCCTGCTTCTGGAATCTCCGGGACCCCAAGAGCTCTCAGCCGTAAGAGCCCTCTTTTCTTCCCTTAAGGCCGACTCAAGTAAGGAGATTATCGAAGCGAGAGACCTTCGTAGAGGTTTGCCCTTTCCCCTCGGCGAGAAGCCACAGACGGAACGACCGGAGACCCATCCGAAGGAGAACACGACGTAATATCGGTTGTAATCTTCTTCGATTGTTATTTAATGAATGATTATCGTATTATGGTTCCACTCGTTTTCAATGATGTTAATATGAGTAATATCCTTCGATCGATATTTAGTTACGTACGCGATTTTATGTTCGATTCTGTTGCTTTCTTGCATGTGCATGTGTGTCCACCCACGGGAGATCGTGAGGACCGTGATCCGCCGAGGGCCGAGGAACGAGAACGCTTTCTTCTTCGCATCGTAGCATTGGATTCGGTGTAGGTTTATCTTTAGTCTTTTCATTCGTAAGTAGGAACTTGCGTCGTAACATTTTTTGATTGTTGCCAGACCCCCCGCCGGGCTAGTAGGGGATCGCCTTTGTCCGCGTAGGGATTACCTCCCTAAACAAATTGGCGACCTCCGCCGGGGATCGTCCGACGACCGTCTCTCGTTGGTATTGTCTCGCTTGATTATTTTATGCTTTTCTCTCGCTCGATGAGCCTTCCTCCGGGTTGGGTTCTTTGTCGTTGTTTACTTGGTTTTGCTTAGTTTCATATCGATCCGTCTTCGGGAGGCTTCTTTTTCATTTTGGCTGAGAAACCACCGCGCGCGTAGCTCACGCGCCCAATTGGAGCATGTTGCTTTTGTTTAGCCCACCGCCACCGTTTTCCGGCGCTGCCACCTCTTGCGCCGCCACTCCCGTAAGGTTTTTGAGTTTCCCTCATTTTGTTTCGAGTTTGGCTCGTTGTTTTTCTTCTTTGATTTTCCAACCCATTTCCGAGTGTGTAGGAGTCTTCGTTGACCGGGAATCTCACCGTCCTTTCGTTGCTTGCTTTTATCTATCGATTTCACGTTTCTAACTCCTAGGGCATCTAGTGGCTTAGTGTATCGGCAGCTCTCCTTTCGGGAGTTTTTATGTTGCATTTGTCCTGTCGACTTTCCATTTACTCCTCCACATCCTCTTAGTAGTTGTTCAGTTGTTTTGTTGCGTAGTTTTGGTGATTGCTCATTCCTTTCATTCAAATTTCTGCTTTGGTCTTGCATTGGGCTCTAGATCACACAACCTACTGGAGCCTTCGAGTCTTTTTCTTGGTTTTGAGAGACTTTGTGCTCCATTTGGATTCCATTTTCTTGTGTTGTTGAGTGAAATTTGTTTGTTTTTTTCTCCCACATTTATTTCTCAAGTTGTTCCGTTTGTTTTCGCTTGTTTAGTGCATTTGAAATATCAAACGTTAAAATTATCTCTTTTGCTTTTTGGTTAATTAGTGCAATTGTAATCTTTTCGATTTTTGCTAGTGATTAGTGATTTGATGAAAAGCTTTCAATTTCATTAGTTGCATTAGAGATCTCGTTGTTTTTCTTCCAATCATTTCGTTTGTGTAAAAGCTCTCAACTCTTCGTAACTAGTTTTCATCGAACGAAATGTTGGACTGCATGTAGCTTTGCATTTAAGAGTCTTTTGAGACATTACATACGATAGGGCCCTCGAAATCGAAACTTAATTGAAGATCAATCGTAAAATTTATTCAATTAACCTAAGGCAAACATTGAAATTTAACGAAACATTTTTAGAGGTCTAGGCTAGAGATGTGTTCCCACATTTTTAAACTTGTTAAAAGGAACAAGGCTGCTCGCCTTGTATTAGACAACGCTAGTACGGTGACTTGTGCTCCCGTACCGTCGCGAGACAGTGAGACCTCTAGGTTTTCAATCCTTTATCCAAGGTAGAAGCCGAGTCTCCGCCGCCCCTATACCCCGTGACACCGAACACAAACATTCGGTGGAGATCACTCCGGCCACGATTGAAAGTCTCCGGGTCGATTTCTGCTCGTCATTGAAACCAAGGTGTATATTGCAGTCACTGATATTTGGTACACACCTTTGTGCCTATGTTTTTCCCGGCGCTCATTTGGTATTTTCGACTCCCTAAATCCTTGAAAAAGACCGTCGCAGCGCTTGTCCTTTCACGCTCGTATCAACCGAAAGACAGAGTCATCTTTCTATTGCTTTCGTACTCTTTAAATATGAAACGATAGAGTTTCTTACTTTTCAATGTGGTAAAATTAATCACCCACGATTACACGCTCGGCGGTAGATATTGCTTGCTGACCTGCTTGATCGTGTGTGTGCTCCTTAACTCGTCTTGCCCGTGTGTGTGCTTGTTTCTTTTTCTCTCGTTCTTTATTACGCGTGCTTTTAACCTTCGTTTCGTTCTGACGGTAGTCCTTACACCTGACCATTCTTCGAGGCTTCCCAATCCCTTGTTGAACTCATGTACCGTTGTTTCCGAGTTTCCGACGGGGGACCGGCTTCTCGCCGAGCAACCCTTTGGAGGTGACCGCTGAGTTCAATTGGCCCTTTTCGGACCCCGTGTCTCGAATTGAGATTAGAGCTTCCATTTCCTTTCTCTACTGGTTCGCTTTGCTGCCGCCGTATTTCCTCCCTAGTCTTCGCCGTCTTTTTGTGTGATTTAATGCGGTGGATCAACCATGAGTGATTCGTGAGGAAATCCCAACGTCCGCGTGAAGAACACGCCCTTCCCCGCATGGTTCGAGGGGAGACACCCCAGCCGGAGAACATGTCAACAACCGCCCTTACCGCTGTGACACAGCATTCGGGTCGATCATTCTTCACCGCAGCCTCTATGGGAATATCATCTTCGCTTCGAGGCCACCGCTACTACACCTCGGGTGTCTCTCGCACGCCCGTCACACCGGGCCCTCGTCCGGCCCACCGTTCCCCCGTGTGCCGCCTTTTCCGTTGTCTCGGCGCATCTACTGTGGCCGGGGCCAACTCCGAAGATGTTTATCTACCAACAAGCAGCACGGAGAACATCTTCTCCTGTGAGAGCATTTCCGTTGTCTTTTGCAATAGCCGAATGCCGAGGTCGGGACCGTCCGCCCAAGATCCGACCATCTTACCACACTCATGCACAGATGGTACTCCTCGGGTGCATGCTTTCCCTGTGCCGCATGACGAGCACGGGGAGGTTTTGCGTTCACCCGCTCCGAGGCTCATCTTTACGCTCGTTTTCTCGCACAACCAAAGCTATAACCCTGAAAGGGCCTTTCCAAGGCCAACCCTCGGCTATCTTTATGATCCGTCGTGGGCAGCCCATCCGCGTCACTCGCGGGCCGCAAGGGCGCGCCCGCGGCCCCATGACAGACATAGCCCTTCCGTCAACCTATCCAACCTCACTTTCGGGTACCAACGGGACCACCATATCCCAAAATCCACTTTTTACCGATGCAACCGGGTAAATATCCTCGCTATTTCTAACGTTGTACACGCCCGCACCATCCTATGGTTCTCCGTTCGTGTCAAACCGGTTTCCCCCAGCAAGTACCTCGGTCCTCGTTCCACCACTCTCAGTTAACCTACGTCCCAGATGCCTTGTTCGCCTGTGCCAACTGCCACCTCATTCGCACAACCCGTTCACATACAACCAGTCAACCTACGCCAACCGCACCTCCCCGTCTATTCTGGCCGCCCGTCAGCTCCCGGTCAACCCGTTCACCGTGTCGCCCTCTCACGGTCAACTCGTTCATTCAGTAAGTGCCCCGCTATTCCATCAACTCCTCGCACGTGTTCTTCCTGCTCATTCAATGCCGCAACAAATCAACACCGCGCCCTCACGATCGTGCTCCGCAGGTTCCACTTTTCGGCCAGCCCGCCTATCCTCGTGTTATTATCCCCACGGGCCCAACCGAACTTATAACCACCCCGCAGGCTCTCGCATTATCTCCTCCACCCTGCTTCACTCACACTGCCACCAACCAAACGCCCACACACGGGGCCGACGCCTAACCGTGTCCGCACCGGTTATCAAACCCCGCACTATGGTTACCATCATCCCAATCGTCCGGTTGGTTTGACTCACACCCCCACGGCCGAATCCGTGGGGGCATATTCACAACCATCGTGGAGAAGGGGCGCCGACTCGACCGTCCGGCATGGCAGCGAATCCTCCATCGCTGCCTCCTCGCTACCTGGAATCGGCCGACAGCCGGTGTCGACCAATGATCCGATTTTACATAATCCGTATCGTCTCCTGCTCTCAAGATACCAGTGATTGTCCTGCGTTTGGAGGGAAAAGTCGGAGAGGACCCTCAGGCGCAGTGCACAGACGCATCACCTTGGTGTTCGTTCAACTTCCTTGGGTCGACGATTCGATTTCTCCGCCCGCGCCTTCCCGTACTTTAATCGGAGCTACCGCTAAGTGGTGCACATGGAGTTATCCCGTTGGCATTTTTCAAGATTTCAACTCTTTAGCCATGGCTTTCCTCACGCATTTGGGCCACGGCTTCACAGGAGGGTCAGACGCAGCACTCTCCCGACTTCCCAAGGCAGATAAAGCCACTCACATCTCGCATCGACATTCATGAGTGGCGGTGCCGTCGTCGACCGACCGAAGTTTCACACACGGACGATATTGACTCACCGGTTCACCACCTCCTTTGTGAATAAAATCGCCGGTGGATATCGCAATGGGAGCATGTGTGACGCAGGAACAAGCCATCGCTCGTGCTCGCACCGGATCTTATTCTTGTCCGGGTACGCTATGACATTCGACCGATGCTCCACGACCGAAACCACCAAGGCTCCGCCGACCCCCGCGTGGATGGTGTCATTGGTTCTGCTTCTTAATTCGAAGAAGTTCCCCGAATGGGAAGCAAGGCTAATTCTTCCAACAATACCCCCGCTAATCCTCTCGCCCAACCGATTCGGTAAACCGCGAGGTGAATGCCGTTCGTCAACCTACGACAAATCCTCCAAGGGGAAGAAGAAGCGCAAAAGGCAAATCAAAACCGATGCCCCGAAACCGTAATCTAAATCCTCGAACCGAGGACATTGCTCCCGCCGTAAACCCCTGGGGCGACCTCTTTGCCTCATCTCCGTGAAGGGGACCATTACCAAGGATCATCCACGCATCCCAGAGGCGGGGTCAACTTCTTAAAGGTCTCTGGGCGGGACTCCGCTTGCTTTCAAAGAGCCATTTCCATCTCGTAGCTAGTACCCGCATGGTCGAACAGCATCACCATCCTTCAGCATCGCTTGGTCTCGTTTTCAGCAGAAGAGTGTTGCACCTATCTCTGTCACTACGCTACGAAGGATTACAATGGAATCGCGGCAGCAACTTAGCTGCACATGATGGCCGCCTCCCCCACCGTTCTACCATTGAAATTGAGAAGCCGACTCTCAAACCCGCGTGTAGCCACCCTCCCAAAGGTGTTCTTCGGGCATCCTCGGCATCGAAACGTCGTGCCGGCCAACATGACAAGGGAGGATCTGCACAGCGCCATGTGCCAGGTTCCGTGACCGGAGGTTCTTCAAAGTTGTCCCTCACAACGAAAGGTTTTTAATTGCCTCGACCTGGGCATTGATCCGCCGACTCAAGCCTTCTCACCTTCGATCCGAGAATTAATTCCTGCCTCCACATCAAATCGTTTGGTCATTCAAGTCTGGATTGACCCGTCCGAACATTCATAGGGCCGCCGTGAGATGAGGGTGCATCTACCGTTATGTCCTCCGCTTGTCGGGAAGGCCATCTAAGCCTCCACTTTGTCATCTCCCCAATGCCTCGAGGTATTCGATGGTCGGGAATCTAAACTCGGGCGTCTTCGAGAGCTCCCGATCACATTATAGGGAAAAATGTCAACGTAGAAGTAGAGGTGGTTGACGCTAAATCAACTACAATATACTTCTTGGCCGCACCGACCGACATGCTCGCGTGCCGTCCGGCCTTTCGATTCATTGCCTCACGAGGGCAAGATTGTCACCAAGGATCAGCTTGTCATTTTTCACCTCTAACCTCGAGAACAACGTTGTCGTGATCAAATTCGAATCCTCGTACGTATAGGACCCGGTCTTTTCAAAGACTCACCCTCATGGGTATTTTCCCCGCACCACCTCCCGAACTCCTCTCGGGAGCTCGTTAGAGCACAATTTTTTTTCTTAGTCAAGCTCTCGACTAATAAAACAAGATGCTACGAGGATAGTTCTTTTTTAAGTGTGTCAACCTTCGTTAAACAATGAAACATGAGCATATTCAATTTAGTTTTGATAGATTTAGTTCAAATCTCTGTTTTCAACCTTCACCTCCATTTCCCATGACCGAAGCTCGCATGCACTCGACCGAGACACCACGTCGGGGGGCATGCCCGTCTGGTATGTACATGTGTGATTTTCATTTCGTGTGCATGTATTGTGTGGTGTGCTTTGTAAACATCTTTCTCATTGATCGGTCTTCTCGTTGTGTAGATGTTCTCATCCATTGTTGGTTTCTTTATTGTGCTTCCCGGCAAAGCATTCGGTGAATCTCCCCGTTTTCTGTTGTACTGGTAATTCATGATCCTCGCCTGTGAGTTGATCAACCCGCAAGGAGTGTGTTCAGGGACGTACCAAGAAAAACACGCTTTAACATAGTGCTGCATGAATTATTAACCAGGCAAGAAAACCTTGGTATCCGTGAATTGCTCGTGTATCTAGATTCGCAACTCTGGTGTTACAAATGAATCTTATTAATTATTCGTAAGAACCCTCCATCTTACATCTCTGTACTCGCGTATTTGATTATCGGAAAGGAATTTTGACTACATTACATATCATCATATACTCAGCATTTGAATACACTAACAGATGCAAAAGAGAAAATCTCCATTATATTTACATTTGCGCAATTTATAAATCATCATCACATGTAAGGAAAGATCCATCTCGCAACAGATATGTATATAATATGATATCAGAATGTTTACAGTGTGTCACACAAAGTCAAAAAAATATACAATCGTCTTAAGTACATCCGGAGACTCGTACGTCTCTCAAAAAATAGGTGTGGCATAAACTTCAAGAGCTAATCCGCATGGTGCTCATGACAGCACGGACCGGCACGTTACCTGCGTCTCGGTGATTCCGTGATCCGACTCAACCCCCACCATGTGGCGCCGGTATGGCATCCGCACGCTTCCGGCCTTGTTGTCTCTGGGATCCCGTGGGCAATGCCCTTTTGAGATTCTCGATCAACTCCCTTCTCCGTGCCCTCCGAGGGATCGTGGCGCAGTTGTGTCCTCCATGGACGTGAGACATCCCGCCTAGTCTCTCGTGTCCCACATCTCGCATGCATACATATATGAAATGTGTTAGGACGAATATGTATTAACACATAAAAAATATAAAATCAAAAAACATGAGGTCTTACCCAACTCTCGTCCCGCCATCTCCTTCTCCGGCAAAGGGGAGATCCGGGTCTCCTGGGTGAAAGCCGGGCCTCCTCGCATAGGCTGCCCACGACACCGGCGCCGTAACTACCTGAAGAATTTCCACCAGACACCGTCACACAGCCCCACCGGGCATCACTGCCGCCTGCCGAGCCATTCTTGGCTCGTGGTATCGGACTGCCATCGCGGCCCTTGGCCCTCGGAAGACTGCAAGCGTTCCGGCATCGCAGAACGATACCAAGACAGAACGACAACCGAACCGTTTCGTTCACCCCCGCTGAGCCGTGAGCCGTTCTTTCATCGACGAGCACGCCGCGTCGGCGCCCTATCAGCAAGGTGGGACCTGCCATCTTCCGAGGCCGCCAGGAGTTGGCCCTTTGTGGCCCTCGTGCGGTGCCGCGACCCGGCCACTCGGGCGGATGGCGGGAAAACCACCTGGGACGCCATCGTGATACCGTGGATATCCACCTTCGTCGCTCGATCCCATTTGTGCCTCGGCACACCGTGCCATCACTTTCTTCCATCTTCTCCCATGGCCTCGTCTACCAACACGGGGATCGCACCTCTCATGACAATCCGGATAAACAAACATCTAAACCTCCGGGCCCTTAATACCTCGGTCTCGCAACTCGAACACCCGTTCATGTTTATCCCAGATAATCGATTAACATCGGGAGGAGCCTCGCTCTAGCTCGTACAAGGTGTGAGGAAGAAATTTTTCAAATTTCACGTTTCTTCTAAGGGTATTCATACAAGCTTGAATTTGCATGGTCACCATCCTCTTCTCCATGCTCTCGTTCTTTCCATTCAATTGCCATTTTCGTTGATTACTCGCATTCATATGGTCATGAACCCCGTCAGACCTCCGATGAGTCTCAAATTCCACATGCAACGCCCAGGTTGTCGTCGAAATTTTAGGCGATTTTTTAGGGTTTAGGCCGGCGTGTCTTCAGGGAGCAAAGAGCCCATTGGCGTGGTCCGTGCCCGATACCCGCGCCTGCAATGAGCGAAACACCCTCAAAAAGTGTTTAGAGGAATCGATTGACAGTGGTAAAACTATTAAAAATTGGATGAAAATGAAGAGTAAGGGAGTGCCTCACCAGACAGACGCAGAAGCTAAATGGTCAACCGGATTTGTCACAATCACCGTCGAAGTTTATGCTCCAAATGAACACTTGCTTTTTACCAAGGTAAATAGTAAATGTAATTTTATTTTTACCACTGACATTATAGCTGACTTTAAAAGAGTTTTAAAAAGTTATTTTTAAATAAATATTTAGAATATGTTATGTCGAAAATTGGTTTTACGCTTGCTTGGTATGTGCAAGCAACAGTAAGCCATACTTACGATGGAAACGAGTTGTATTTTATACTTTTTCTGACTCGGTAAATACACGAAAAAAGTCACTATGGAGTCATCTTTCACCTCTTTTCCGACTCTCTAAATATGAAAAAGATTAAGCCGAGGCTCCCTTGTCGTTTCGTATCCGCAATTGACACTCTAATCGACATCTGTCTTGGATACGTTTAACCCCTTTTTCGGTCGATGGATTGATTACGAAAAGGAACACCCCAGTCATCGCGACTAGGAGTTTTTTCTCGGGATATTGTTTTTCTTACCTTTTTCATCCGAGGAACTATTTCTACGAAAAGGGACTCATGGAGTTTACTTTTCCGTTGTCTTTTCAAACTCTCTAAACATGAAAAGACGCCTAGTTTTTCGTACCTAAACTCGATGACATCGATCTTGGCCGAAATGACATTCTCCGAGTTCCTCCTTCCTAGGACTCGTTAAATGCACTAGGATGGATTCGCCCAAAGGGCGACTTATATTACAAGCATATGCTATCCTCCTTCAAGCTTGTTATAAAACAATTGGGGTACTGCCGTAAATGGTGGGGAAAAATGGAACCATCGTCGTTGCCTGGCGTGTGATGTCGCTCTTGAACATGGCACTTGTCCGCATTCGTGCTCTGCCGGGGACATCTCATCTCGTTGCTTCACTTTGCCTCCGTGGGTTTGGATAATCCCTTTGACCTCTCATCCGCTCATTGCCTCGTCACCATGACCGATCCGTCGATGTCAACACGCGTCCACCGTCGTGCCGTTTATATGTTCAAGAGAAGTCGTCTCCTCGCAAATATCAACCTCTCGATTCTCATACGATCCCGATTCACAAACATCATGTTCCTCTATCCTCGTGGGTTTGTGATGTGGAAACATTATGGCCCACCTTCGATCAAGGTCACTTCCCGTCGACTTCAACTCATTATCCGTAGTTGATCTAGAGACTCCTTATGGTACCCTGGAGCCGCATGCTTCAATGGCAGTTCGTCGCATTCACAAGGAGGTTTTCACCATTGGCCTCCGATCGAGTGATTCTGCGGGTGTTCGACAAAATGGCAGATGGCGCAATTCTGTGCAGATGGCGCCACACGGATTGCGTGATCAGGATAGGTTGGACGACTTGTCCAACTTTGCTATCTGGAAGGCCAGAATCTTGGTAGTCCTGAAGGCATGCGACTTGAGGGAGCATGTATAAAAATTCTTGGCTACACCAACAGATCCTCTTCTCTTGACGAAGCATAATGAAGCAATGACACATGCCAAGCGCTTCCTAATGGACGTGGTTAAATATCATGTCTTACAACACATAACTGAGAAGAATAAGGCTAATGAGATGTGGAAAGCATCAACCACACTATAGAAGGGGAAAAATGTCGAGAGAAATATGCTTCTGGAGAACCAGTTGAGGTTATTTATGATGTCCAAGGGAGAGGAAATCGATCCTTTCCTCTTTAGGTTGCAGTGGTTTCGGGATCAACTGACTGCCATGGGGGTCAAGGTGGCAGATGATGTCATGGTGAGGACTGCTCTAAAATCAGTCACAGAGGACTGGGAAACATTTGTCCAAATAATTTTGGGCAGAGTGGATCTTCCTAATTGGGATGATATGTGGGCTATCCTCCGACAAGAGGAGATCCACCAAATGACCAAGAGGTAGACCAACACTAGTTCGAAAAAGATGAAGGAGGAATAGGAAGGTGAAGCCCCGACATCTAAGAAACAACAAAGGAAAAATAAGTGTGATATATCTAAGATCAAATGTTTCCAATGTGGTCAACTTGGACACTTCCCCAACAATTGTCCTCAAAGGAAGAAGGAAAAGGAAGCTTCTAGTTCCAAGGTTGCGGTAGCAGATGATGGATTCGATGATGACGTAGCCATGAGCGCTCATGAACTATGAAGGTGGGACGATATTTATTTTTAGATCAACTACAGAGTGATTGGCAAGATCCTTGAGTAGCCCAAATATTGGATCACATCTGTGCTACAGGAGCCTTAAGACAGTAGCAAGGAATGACTGGAGAAATGGATGCAAAGATCATGGATGAAGCAAAGGTAAAACCAATCTTTCTTTGTTCCTAGTTACATGTCCATCTTCATTCAACTTGTTCCTTAAGAACCATTTGATGCCAATAACATTTTTTTCCCTCATCCTTGGAACAAATCGCATGTGTATTTCTTTTCAATTTTATCCAGTTCTTCTTTCATGGCCTTGATCCAATGCTCATAATGGATATCTTCTTCAAATTCCTAGGCTCAAGTGTGGATAAAAAATTGAGATGAATTTTCTATGGCCTGCTTCTTCTGGTTCTTATTCATGTATTTAAATCACCAATAATATGATTTGATGAATGATTCTTCTGGTACCAACGTATGGGAGCTTTAGATGGTGCCCGCTGGTCGTTTTATTGATTGGTAGCTAACACCTCTTGCTCTGGTTCATTAGGGGAATTTTGAGGTCTAAAATGGGCCTCCTAAGGAAATTTTAAAATAATAGAGGAAATTTTAAAATAAGATTTGACTACATCATCAAATTTTAGAGAGGAAAAAAGAAGAACTATTTTTTTCAACTCGTATTTTCAACTTATCTTCCTATGGCTTTACCCAAATTTTGAGCGGAAACACTCATTGGTTGCAGAATTTTATTTATCATCCAAGGAGTACCCATGTTTCATACTTTTGATGGAACCTTCTACACAAAAAATGAGAAATACATGAAAAACATGATTGCAAATACGTTTTTTCATGCATTTCTCATTTTTCATGTAGCAGGGTCCAACGAAAGTATGCAACATGGATACTCCTTGGATGAGGAATTTAAAATTTTCATCCAACGAGTACTCCCACTTGAAATTTGAGTAAAACCTTACAGAGATAAGTTTAAAATACAAGTTGAAAAAGTAGTTTTATTATTTTATTATTTTTTTATTATTTTTATTTTTTTACTCAAAAAATGGTGAATCATACCCCATGGTTGACATCATCATGTTGAATCTTATTGGTTCTTATAAAATTTATTTTTTTTGTACATTTTTCTTAGGAGGCCCATTTTAGACCTCAAAATTCCCCTAATGCTTGTGTTTCTTCATTCCTTGAAGATGATGATCCTTGCTTCATATTTGTTTCATCAAATGTTACACTAATGTTTTCCACGATCTTGTTGAGTCTTAGATTATAACATCTACATGCTTTCTCTTTTCTACGTACCCAACAAATATGCCTTCGTCTACTCGAGAGTCAAATTTTCCGATCTTCTTATATCCCCTCTAATGTAGCATTTTCTCCCGAAAACTCTAAAGTGCTTGAAATTTTCTAGTCTTCCCTTCCATAGTTCATATGGGGTATTTTCATTGTTGCTTCTAAGCATTCCTCTATTTATATTGCGCACTGTTAGCTTCACTTCCTTGAGCCAAAATAATTCATTTAATTTGGAATCATTCAACATGGTCCTAGACATTTCTTTGACTGTTTTGTTCTTTCTTTCGACAACACCATTTTTTTGTGGTGTCATGGCTGCTGAGAATTGCATATTAATTCCATGTTCCTCTTATAATTGTTGGAATTCCTTATATGTGAACTCCCCTCCTTTATCAGATCTTAGACATTTGGTTTTCAGATCAGGCTAATTTTCATCTCCTTGTAGATTCTGAAGCATTCAAAGGCTTTAGATTTTTTCTTCAGAAAATTGAATGTTTTCATATTGGTATAATCTTTAATCATTAACATGAAATATTGTTCATTATCCAATACTTTGGTTCTCATCGGTCCACATAGGTTGGTGTGTACCAACTCTAATGGTTTTGAAGTGGAATTTTCCTAGGTCTTGAACTCAACCCTTGTCTATTTTCCATGCTTACAGTGCTTACATGAAGTGCTAGCTAGTTTTTACATCTCTAAAATTTCTCTCACAACTTCCTTTTTACTGATTCTTACTAGGTTGTCGAAGTTCATGTGTCCCATCCTTTTGTTCCATAGCCAAATTTCATCCTCTTTAGCCAAGAAAAAAACTTCCTTTCAAATCTCATCCAAGGTGTATATATCATTTAGAGTTATTGTTGTTGTTTCCACTAACCTACTTGATTTCTCCCTTCTTATTTCACATTTCTTTGAGTCAAAAAACAACGTGTGCCCTTTATCACACATTCGAATCACACTTAGTAGATTTTGGTTCAATTTTCCAATGAATAACACATCTTTTGATATAGCTTTCTTAACACTATTACTGATGAAACGAGAACTATTACCTCAAAATGGGAACTCTAGCCCAAAAAGACTCAAAAAACATGAAAAAAAGCCACAAAAACAAAAAGTGTGTATTCCAGAACGCATTTGGTTTTTTCTCAAGGTAAAATTTAAACATTTTATAAAATTATGCTAAAAACGAAATTGTTTCTTGAAAAAAGGATTGAAAAAACACCCTCAAAACAAAACGAGTTGATGCTGGAAGAACAAAAAAAACATTGTGTCGGACTTTTGACACATTATAACAATGGAATTAAAGACAACATATTAGGACATTGAAAAATCATAAAATTCTAATTTTATTGACATATGACGTTAAATATAAACAAAATCATGTCTGAAGGGCTTATCATTTCGAATAATTTTTATCCATGTTGTTAAACATAAAATATCTTGACTCTAAACAACCCTAAAATTGTAATTATTTTCAACCATAACATTAAAGAGAAAATTTCATAGCACATAAAAACCTTAATGACAAGTTGTAAATCTCAAGTTTTTAAATCTTAAGTTTTCAAGATACTTGAACCATGAAATTATGGAGGAATTATATGACTTAAACAATTTTTTAAAATGAACAAGTAAATGAAAAAAATATTATTCCAACAGTAATTTTAATTTTAAAGGAGAAAAATATATCTCTTTTCAAGTCTTAGCATAAGACAAATTTAAATCTAATTGCAACCAAAACATAAAAATCAAGCATCAAAACAAAGTGTCCCCTCTCAATGAGGCATATAATTTTTAAAAATTTTAAAAGTATCTTATACCAAATGGTTACAATACATAATATCATGGTAATATCACTACATAATCTAAAAAATCAACATTAATTTCTATTTTCTTTTTTACTTTTAATTTGTTGTTGCACTGTGGATATTCTAAAGAGATGAATTCTTCATAATTAAAACATATAATCCAGCAAACATAGAAATGTCTCATAACTTCACGAAAAATCAAATGGAAGTCAAAATTTTGATTTCAAGTTACCATGCAAACATCAATTACATAAAAGTGTCTTAGACAATCATTCAAAATCAACCATAGGTTCTGGCACACCTCAGAACCTGCATCTTCAGATGAATGACTCAATGCAGATGATAATGATCCATATTATTCTCTTTCATCAAATAGTGCTCCATCTAGGTCAACTTGCATGCCCACCATTTCAGAGTTCAAATGTCTTGTAGATCTACGACTACTTTCTGCATAATCCCATCTCAACAGTAATTGTTCCGGTAGAAATTTCTTCAAAATATTTATGGTCTTCAACCGAAGAGTTTCTCTCTTTGTCAAATTGAAGTCGTACACAAGTATGTCAACATACTCCAATTTTAAGACCTATGTGCGGCGACGATTTATATTTGTGCCCTTTATTTTTCTCTTTCTGCCAATTCTTTTTTCAACTACCATCTTTGGCTTGTACACACCATTCAAAGGGTGGGTACTTGTGGCATACCAATGTACATCAACAACTGTAATATCTTCATTTTCATTAATTACCTTTATAACCTTCGCAATCCAGAATGGATAGCCAAGTGGATCTTCATCTGCTAACACTTCTGTCATGCAACCCTCCTTAACATCCTGCATAGAACCCTTGTAAAGGTCTTTCATGGCTTCACGTTGTGAACTTATAGAACAAATATAGATTTCTCTTTCCTCTACCCGTGGAGAATTAATAATGGCTTGAGACTGTTGTTGTTAAACAATGTATGTTTCCTGATATTCATTTGGCATATTTTGTGGCAAAAAAAAAAAGGAGTCTTCAAAAGAGTATCCACATTTATTGATCTTGAAATCATATCACTTTGATTACTGAAAAAAGACTCCCACCAAACTGAATCAACAACATCAAAATACCCATATGTATCTCTAATACATATTTTTTTTTCCTCCAGACATTCAAAATAATTTATGTCTCTCTTATGCATTCGTGCATTATGGAGTTCAACAACTGACTGTAATAACAATATCTTTGATGAAAATATTGGATGCTCTAGAATGAACTTCAAAAATGCTAAACTTGATGATGGCCCCCATTATGCAACAGTTGAATACTTCTTGCCCCATATAAGTGTTATCCCATTAATTTTTTTGATACGAAATTGATGCTGGAAGCTAAGGTCGTTAAGTTGTTCAATGCATTTCTCCTCACCATGCGATCCCAAAATAAACCTTCGCGTGTCAATAATTTCTTCCAACACATGAAAAACAGGCTATAGAATGTACGATTTCTTAATACATTCAATTAATAATGGTAGGCTCCCAACACCTTTCCTCGTCAATGTTACTGAAAAATGACTGAACATTTGATCAATATGATCATGAGTATGCCCAACAAGAAGGAAACCAACCTTTATCTTTTTAAAAATTCCCAATTCAACGAGCATGTTTAGATACCCAAAAAGAACTTGATTTTTGTTTTCACGACTTGTGTTGTCTAATTGTAAATACAAAATTTCAAGAAGAATAACAGACCAATGAGTAACCACATCATGGATTATAGTTATGGTCAGATTTGCATCATTGTGAATATATATATATTTGTGAAGAAAACTCTCAGAAACATCTTCTCATTAATTACCATAAAACCAACCAAGTGAAACTGAATGAAATTTTCCTCCTGTAATTTTTTTGGCATGCGGAGAAAACGTGGAAGAAGTGTTTTCTTTTGGTCCATATTATCAATTATCAAACCCAAATATTTATTTGGATGATCATAACACTTCTTTTGATTTTTATACAACTTTTGTCTTTCAATTGTTTGTTGATTGTGATGCCCTTGAAGTCCCTTGACAACGGAATCAATACATAAAATAAAAGAAACATATGAATAAATATATTTTCATAGTTGATAACTATCCAATTTTAAAAAACAATGTTTTGAATGCATACCTCTTTCCGCCCCTTGACATTTATTTATTTTCCTTCTATTCTGTTCATTTAAAGACGATTTTGGTGAAAATCTGTTTTTTCTACGGTTTTTGTGTTCAAAAACTATTTTTTAAAGGTTTTTAGATTCAAAAACTATAATTTTTTAATATTTTTTTAGTGAAGAAAATGGAAAAAAAAAACTCAAATGGTTAGGGTTTTAGGACAAAAATTTAGAATTTTTTTTTTTTTTTTTTTAAGGGTTTTTAGCACAAAACTTTAGAATTTTAAAACATGAAAATTTATTTTTAGAAATATGATTAGGTATTTTATTTTATTTTATTTAAAGGAGAATAGATAGCTTTATTTTATATTAATTTTTTTTTTTAAATAATATATTGGTGGTTTCATTATTTAAATTGTTTTTCTTTTTTATTTGACAATTCTTTTTATTTTATATTATTTTTATTTTTATTTTTTAATTATAAATCTTATTTTTAATTGTAATTTATAGTTTGTTTTTGTTTTTGTTTATATTTGAAAACATACATACATATATATTAAATTCTATAGTATTATATTTTATATTAAACAAAAATCGTTTTTTTATTATAATTGTTTTAGTTTAAAAAAAATTAAAATTAAAATTAACATTTTCATATATTTGTTTGTTTATATTTTAAAACATATTTTTTTTAAAATTTTTTTTATTGTTTTTCTATATTTTAAATTATAATTTTTTTACTTTTAAGAAAATAAAAAATTAAAATTAAAATCTTCTTATAGGTTTGTTTATATTTTAAGACATATTTTTAATTATTATTTTTTTGTTTTTTTATATTTTAAATAATAATTGTTTTAATTTAAAACAAATTAAAGTTAATTTTATTTTATTTTATTTATTTATTTGTTTGTTTATTTTTTAAAACATATTTTTTAATTTGTTTTTATTGTTTTTTATATTTTTAAAATTTTAATTGAATAGTGTTTTTTTATATTAAACAATATAATTTTTTTATATTTTTATATTTTATATTTTATTTTTATTTTTTTATAATAGTTTTTTTTGAAACAAAATTTAAAAATAAAATGAAAACAAAATTTATATATAGTTTGCGCTTGAAAAAAAAAAAAAAAAAAAAAAAAAAATAAAATAAAATTAATTTTCCGACCGTCGGGGCTAGAGGCAGGCTAGGCAGCCCTCAACGACGCCGCTCGGCCTGCCTTCGGCCCCCGGCTGGGTGGAGGGCGATTTCGATAATCGCCCTCCGCCCAGCCGAGGGGCGATTCTTGGAATCGCCCTTCGCCCAACCGGGGGTCGGAGGCAAGCCGGGTGACACCGTCGAGGGTTGCTCAGCCTGCCTCTGACCCCCGGCTAGGCCGAAGGCGATTCTCGGAATCGCTTTACACCCAGCCAGAGGCTGGAGAGCAATTCTCGGAATCGCCCTCCGCCCAGTTGGGGGCCGGAGGCAGGCTGGGCAACCCTCGACAGTGCTGCCTGGCCAGCGGAGGCAGGTTGGGCAACCCTCGACAGCGCTGCCAGGCTGGCCTCCGGCCCACGGTTGCGTGGAGGGAGATTCCGATAATCACCCTCCACCCTGCTAGGGACCGGAGGCCGGTCGGGCAGCGCCGTCGAGGGTTGCCCAGAATGCCTCCGGCGCCCGGCTGGGTGGAGGGCAATTTCGAGAATCACCCTCTGCCCACATGGGGGCCGGAGGCCGGCCGAATGGCACTGTCGACGGTTGCCCAGCCGAGGGCGGGAGGCAGGCTGGGCAGCCCTCAACGATGTCGCCCAGCTAGCCTCCGGCCCCCGTTTAGGCGGAGGGCGATTCTCGGAATCGCCCTCTGCCCAGCTAGGCACTTGAGGTTGGTCGGGCGGCGTCGTCGAGTGCTACCCAGCCCACCTCCGGCCCCCGGCTGGGCGGAGATCGATTCCAAGAATATCCCTCCACCTAGCCGGGGGCCGGAGGTAGGCTGGGCAGCCCTCGACGGTGCCGCCTGGTCGGCCTCTGGCCCCTGGCGGGCACGAAAACAATTTTTATTTTTATTTTTTTTTAAATTTAATATATAATCAAATTTATATATATATATTTTTTAATATAAAATATTAATGTTTTCTTTAGAAAAATTTAATATAAATTTTTTAAAATATATATAATGTTTTATAATAAAGTATTAATTTTTTTTTTTTAAATATATAATTTTAATATTGTTATAATATAAAGTTTTAATGTTGAATGTTGGACAAAAGAGGATAACTATAAGCGTATTCTTATGAATCGAGTAGATGGGAAGAGTCATAGTCAAGTATTGGTTCATGATGCAGTTGTAAGAAAACTAACATATGAGGATAAACATGAAAAAGGAGATACAGTTAACATTTATAAAAAACCGCAAGCATTGATTAACAATATTATAGATCTGTATTCAAATGAAGGAGATTGGGTTTTGGATTTATTCTCAAGTTTAGGTTAGTTTTATTATACAAATTTAAATTTAAATATTTTATTTTTTTACTTTTTATGTCTTTATACTAGTTTTCTTACTTATTTCTTTTGTGCTTGATGACAGCACTAGCATGTTGCCTACCAAAAGGAAGAAATTGCATTGCCATTGAGAAAGACCCAGTGCAATGCAAATTTATTCAACAAAGAATTTAACGCTCTTGAATTCATTCCATATGCGAAGCAAAAATTTGGTTTGAGGAAAGGGGATTTTAATGAATCACGTGTGGAAAAAAAAGCAAAGGAACCTCATCCACCATTATATGGAATGATTGGAAAGGGACACTTTGGAAGATTCACAGACATGAAATATCCATTAGAAGATGACAATGACCAAAATGAAGCAGAAAATGTTGTGGAAGAAGTCATCAATGATGTTCTAGATGATGTTGAACATGTATTAGTTGATATTGTTGATGATCTTTAAGTTATACTTGCAAACAAAACTCATTTTTTAGATCTATTAATCAGTTTTACTTGTAATGTTTAGACTTTGATATTTTATGAGAAGAATCCTTATTTTTTGCAAAAAACATGTAATTACTATTATTTTTTGACATAAAATTCAATTAAAATGTTATTTTTTTAAAAGTTTTTTTGTTAAGATTTTCCCAAAAAATTAGTTTATTTAACATGTTTTTTTAACAAAAAGTCTCTAAAAGTGTATTTTGTTCATTCTATTTATATTGAAAATTTGTATTTTTTTTGTCATATCGTTCAAAATATTGGTTTTTTAGCGACTGTTATTTGATGTGCATTGAAAAATTAATTAGCAATATATAAACTTGTAGAAAATATAAACTTTATAATATTGACCCTTTTTTCATTTTTAATCTATGTGAAAAAGTGAAGATATCATTACAAAATTTTTATTTGAAAAAAATATATTTTTTTTCTTTTTAAAACACAAGTACATAAATACATTTAAAAATAAACATCTCACAGAAGAAGAAGACATTAGAAAATGTATAGTGTCAAAATCAATCCTCTAAAAAAATGTTGGTGATGATACACCACCACTATTAAAAATCGACATAAAAAGCATCACCAAAAAAAAAAAAAAAAAAAATGATTCTGCATCACCACTTTTCAAAATCGGGTTTTTTCTTGCTACGTCAAAAAGTAGGTACCAATGCAGTTACCTATTTCATCGGTAACAGTGTTTCTTGCTTCCGAGCTTAATTTTACCCTTTCCTATCACCTTTGCAGAGCCATTATTTCTTAATGAGACTATTCCATCACTATCTTCCTGCAAAAATACAATTTTTTTCTTATCCCCTGTCATATGTGTTGAGGAACCACTATCGACACACCATACACTTTTATTGCTTTGAGCCTTTAAATAAATGGCACGACTTTCGTTTTTCGTTTTCCAAATATTTGGAGGAGCCTCTACATCCTATTGTGATTCCCTTGGAGGGGTGGTTAACCTATAGTCTTTAGCTAGATGTCCAAAATTGACCAGCCTAGATCCATCTTAACTTCGGATCTATCAAGTGCCAAGAGGGATCAAACCTCTCAAGGTGCAAACCTCTTTTTTGAGTGCAAAACTTGAGGAAAGGTTTGCACCTCGAGAGATTTGATCCCTCTCGGCGCTTGATAGATCCGAAGTTAAGATGGATCTAGGCTGGTTTCAGTCGTGTGCTGCCAAGGAAAATCTATAAAAGACATGATTAATTTTATCAATAATATGTAAATATATCAAATATTAATATAATAATTTTAAATAGGCTAAATATTTATGAGATTAACTTGGTCATTTTAATTTTAAATTTTCTTAATTATGTCAATTCATTGAGATGATAAATATTGTTAATAACTATAATGATGAAAAATGATGAAATATTTTTTTTTGGATGCAAAGTGAAAATAATAGTGTTGAAAGATAGAAAATTTGAATAATAAGAATGTATTCATGTTACAAATAGTCTTCATTGTGATCAATCTCAAACTATTTTTTTCTACTATTCTTATTTCCACCCTTGTTAGTTTTGTTATGTTTTCATATCGATTATATGAAAAAGAAAATTTAAATCGTAAACCATTTAAATCTTTAGCTCGAGCTGTTGTAGTAAACATGATACCTTGTCTCTCTTGCTCTCGAATATTAATAATTTAAATTACTATAACACAAAAATAAATGTACATTGTCAATAACTTTGTGTGCTTACACTAATATCAATGCATATTGTTAATCCAATCACTTTAAAATTAATGTATCATCATATATCCAATTACATCAAATCATAAATCAACATATACATTGAAATCAATGCATTTAATGCAAGAAATCAAATAAGATTAAAAAATAACTTCTATATTGAAATCAATGCACCTAATGCAAGCAATGAAATAAGATTAGAAACCAACATCTACACTGAAATCAATGCATTTACTCAAAGAAATCAAATAGTATTAGAAATCGCCATCTACACTGAAATCAATGCATTTAGTGCAAACAATCAAATAGGATTAGAAATAATCAACATTGAAATCAATGCATCTAGTGCAAGCAATCAAATATAATTATAAATCGATGTCTAAATTGAAATCAACACATCCAATCCAAGCAATCAAATAGTATTAGAAATCACCAACTACACCGAAATCAATGCATCTAGTGCAAGTAATCAAATATCATTAGAAATAAATATCTACACTAAAATCAATGCATCTAGTGAAAATAATCAAACAGGATTAGAAATCACCATCTCCACTTATATCAATCTGTTTAGTGCGAGAAATATTCCTCCCTCTCTCCACCCTCCATCCATATCTATATCACCCTCCATCTATTCTTTTTTGTCTCTCTATCTCACCCCCCTAAACACACACGCTCTCGCACTCCATATATATCAATCTCTTTGTCAAGCACCCCCTCTCGCCATCTCTCTCTTCTTCCCTCTCTTCACCTTCCATCTATATCTCTATATTCCCCTTCTCTCCCTCTCCCCCACTAATATCTCTCTTTCCTCCTTTTGTTCTCTCTCCCTCTCTCTCCCTCTTCCTTATCACTCACTCTCTCTCTCTCTCTAAAAACCAACATCTACACTGAAATCAATGCATTTACTCAAAGAAATCAAATAGGATTAGAAATCGCCATCTACACTGAAATCAATGCATTTAGTGCAAACAATCAAATAGGATTAGAGATCATCTACTTTGAAATCAATTCATCTAGTGCAAGTATCAAATATAATTATAAATCGACATCTAAATTTAAATCAACAAATTTAGTGCAAGCAATCAAATTGTATTAGAAATCACCACCTACACTGAAATCAATGCATCTAGTGCAAGTAATCAAATATCATTAGAGATAAATATCTACACTAAAATCGATGCATATAGTGCAAATAATCAAATAGGATTATAAATCACCATCTCCACTTATATCAATCCATCTAGTGTGAGAAATATTCTTCCCTCTCTCCACCCTCCATCCATATCTATATCCCCCTCCATCTCTTCTTTTTTGTCTCTCTATCTCACCCCCCTAAACACACACGCTCTCGCACTCCATATATATCAATCTCTTTGTCAATCCCCTCCTCTCCCCGTCTCTCTCTTCTTCCATCTCTTCACTTTCCATCTATATCTCTATCTTCCCCTTCTCTCTCTCTCCCCTGTTAATATCTCTCTTTCGTCCTTTCGTCCTTTCTCCCTCTCTCTCCATATTCCTTATCACTCACTCACTCTCTCTCTCTCTCTCTCCACATTTCTCTCTCTATGTATTTCTTCTTACCTCCCTCTCCCTCCCACTCCAAGTCCATATCTCTTTCCCTCCCTCTCTCCACTCTCTCAGATCCTCTCTCTTCCTTCCTCTCTTTCTCTCTCTCTCTCTCTCTCTCTCTCTTCACCCACCAACTATGTTACTATATCCCTCCCTCTCTCCTTATATCTCCTTCTCCCCCCCTTATCTCCATCTCTCCTAATTTGTATCTTTATCTCAGCCCCAAACATACACACTCTCTCTCTGTCTCTCCCTTGTCACTCCTTCTCTCTCTCCACTTCTCACTCTCTATATTTATTATTTCCTACATCTCTCCCCCTCCAACTCCCTCTCTCTATCGATCCCTCTCTCCTCCTTTCTCTCAAGTCCTCTCTCTCTTCCTTCCTCTCTCTCTCTCTCTCTCTCTCTCTCTCTCTCTTCCTTCCCCCATCACTCTCCTCCTCTCCCTCATCCTTCCTCTCTCTCCCTTTCTCTCCTACCTCCCTCTCTCTTTTCCCTCCAATCCTCTCTCTTCCCCCACCTCTCTCTCTCTCTCTCTAATCCTCTCTCTTCCCCCATCTCCCTTTCTTTCTATCTCTCTTTTCGCCCCTCTCTCTCTACAACTACATTAATATATCCCTCCCTTTATCCTTCTCTCTTCTTCTCTCCCCCACTTCTTTCCATACATCTTACTTTGTCTCTTTATCTCACCAATAAACATACACACTCTCTCTCCATCTCTCCCTTATCACTCTCTCTCTCTCTCCACTTCTCTCTCTCTCTCTCTCTCGCTATTTCTTCTTAGTTATGTAAACTAATGAACATAAATATTCGTAAATATAAAGCAGATTATGGAGTAAATATGAAAAGAGGTTTTATTTACTTACCATACCTATGGTTTATTTATATTTTTATTTATTTACCATACCTCTTTTATTTACTATGGTATTTGGCCATAGGCTTGTTATATAATTAGATTTTTATTTATAATCCTATTTGATATATTGTTATTTATTTACCTTACCTCTTTATACCTCTTTTATATTTATTTATTTACCATACCTCTTTATACCTATTTTATATTTATTTATTTATCATACCTCTTTATACCTCTTTTATATTTATTTATTTAACATACTTATTTTATAAATATCATATTTGGCCCATGGTATCAATATTAATTTGTCCCATGGTATTCGTCCCATTGGCTTCATCTAAATAAAACCTCTTTTTTAAGTTTTTTTTTAAATATAAAAAGGTTTATGGAATAAATATAGAAAGAATTTTTATTTATTTACCATGCATCTAGTTTATATATATTTTTATTTATTTACCATAGCTGTGGAGTGTGTATAAAAATAGGCTTTATTTATTTACCATACCTCATGTTTATTTATATTTATATTTATTTAAATTTTAAAATATTGGAGCTTTTATGGGGAAATATTTATGTCTTTAAATATTTTAATTTATCCATAGAATATGGGTTTTCTTTTTAAATATTTATTTTACAAATATTTAATTAAAAGAAATATTAAAAGATTTTGGATTTTGATTTTTTGTGTTGAATTAACTCTTTTCCTTTGATTTAGGAAATGGTATTGACTTTAGTAAAGAGTAAAGATGTTTAAAATTTTACTTAATTTGGAAATTCAATGTGGTAAATTTTTTTGTTAAAGGTAAATTTATGAATCATTCAAATTCACGTATATAATTTACTATCCATTCAAATTATATAAATAATACATAGTTGTATTTAATAGTTAATCTCAACCCATTAATAAGTTAAAAAAGTTATATATAGTCTAAATATTCAAGTTATATAAATTCAAGATTAGGTTAATGCTTTGGCCGACATTAGAAATGGTAAAATTTATTATTTTTTGAGAACATGACATACCGACATCGGGGTCATACTGGGTTGTAGATTGCGCCTCTCGGCGTAATGAATTTATAACATTATACTTCATTGCTCAAGTGTATAAATATTTTATAACTTCGTTTGTAATATTCCTGAGATATTCTAGAATAATCATTCATGGAGTAGCTTCTATCCATAACATAATGTTTACAATTTACAACCTTATGTCCAAAATTGTTGCAATAATAACATACACCAAGAAATATAGTTTGATACCTCGGAGGATACATTCTTTGTGGCACAGTTATTTAGAGGCCCTCCTCTTGTGATCTCTTCGCCGTAGGTTGTTGATTTCACATTGGTTGCCCTTGAGCCTTTTCTTTGACAAGGATGCTTTCCTCCTTGGAATCCTTGACTATGTCAACATATGTTTTATGTTTGAGCTTCTTTTTTTGTCATCATGGAGCTAGCACCTTTTATGAATGTGCACTTGTATCCTAATCCAATCTTTTCACACATGATCTTTGAATGTTGATAATTTCGTCCAAAACTTTGGTGCTATTTGCTAAGTTCTGCTAGATGTTCTTCTTTTGTGCATTATTCCGTAGAGAGACAATTTATGCTTCCATACCCTTCTCTTTATTGTTGTTATCTTCCAACTCCTTATTGAGTGATTCTTAGATCTTATTTACCTCTTCTAACTGCACTTTGAGATTGATGATGATGTTTTCTGACCCTTCAATCTTTTTTTTGAGACCTTTAGCGCGTTTCTTTAGGCCACTAAATTCGTCTTCTAATGTATCAACGTTACTTATTTCTATTTTTAGATCCTTTAGGGCATTGATAAGTTATCTTTCAAGAACCACCTCGCCTTCTTCTTCTTCTTCTTCTTCTTCATCTTCCTGTTCTCTAGGATATTCCTTCTTGTTATCTCTTACCATGAACAACACCTTTCCAGTGTTATTTTCACTATCGCTATCACTCTCTTCTTCAGATGAAGAGCTATCTTCATTTGAGTAGAAACTTTTCTTCAAGCCTTTCTTTTTACCTTGCTTCTTATATATTCTTTGTTTCTTCTTTTCTTTAATCGAAGCTTCCTTTGGCATCATCATCATTTGAGTTCTTTTCATAAGGGCACTTTGAGGCAAAATTATCAATCTCATCGCAATTGAAACATTTTAAGGGGAGATTACCTTTGCAGTCGATTGTTCCTATTTTCAGTTTCCTCGCAAAGTTGGTTATCTCTTCATTTGAGATCTCACTGCTGCTGCAACTGGGCTTGGCTTACACTATTTCTTGTTTTTCCCTATTGGTTGCCATAAACGCTACTTCTCTTTTGGATGGTGTTGTCAATCCTAGAGACAACCTTGAGTTGTGAAAGACCAGTGCCTAGGACATCTTATACAGCAAGGAGCATATGATATAACACGGGAAGTTATCAGAAAAGGCTCTAATGCTATCTCTTGTAAACAAGAAGGTTAATTTGAATGGGACCAAAAATTTTAGAAACATGACACAGGGAAAGCGATAATACAGAGGCAAGGTTTGAAAATCTTAATACAAATGTATCAGACAATTCAAAGGAAGCTTACTGTAAAGAGGGCTGAGTTCTAAAATACCTCACAGAGATGAATAATCAAAAGGTGTTTACTGCGTATGAAAGATTGAGATAATACTAACTGTCATTGGGATGATATCCAGAGACAAATATCAACATGTAATGGGCTTACAAACTTAAGAATCCATACATGACAATAGCATTTTAAAAATAACATCCCATAGAAGCTAATATAGCAGAAGTATGGTTGAAGTGGAAATGAAACATTATATCACGCCTGAGCCATATTTAAAGCGCTTGACTGATTATAGCATGAGTATCAATTAGGATAAATTCTTACCAAAAACCAGTGAGCCACTCGCATTCCAGAACATGATACAAGAGAAATGGATGTGAATGAAATGAGCAGCTAAACTATAACACATAAGAAAGGTTTACAAACTGTAAAGCGCTAAGACCAGAATCCTCCTTAAAGATAGAACTCCTCATCACTGAAACCCAACGGGCTCTGTACATTCATATAAAATTTCCACAAAAATTCATACAAAATTCTCTCACAACATATTTTTTCTGAAAATTTGGAACCTATACAATCTGTTCTTGGGGATTCTTATAGGAGAATGAGTGATATCGGGAGTAGATGTTTCATTAAATTTGATTCATTAAGAAAGAATGGCGGAAGCGTTCACGCCCACACTGCTCAATAACCTTGCGCTGTACTCTGTAGTCTGGTCCAGAGATCTCTGTCAGGTCGAGATTGACCTCGGATGTCTTCTTGAAGTCCTTTCTGGCTGTTTGGCCCTCTGTTCTGCCTTATGGAATTGGTGAATTGGATAGAAAGTCCGCGGGCCTCCATACTCCATAACTGCTGGTTCTGATAGCCTTTAAGAAGCTTCTATCAGTGTAATTAATTGTTTCTGGGCTCGAGGAGGCATGGAGGCTTTAATGAGAAGATGCACTGTTTGGAGAAAAATGTCCTGCTGATATTTAAACACAAATATGGTTGTTACGTGCACTCCTTAGCCTTCCAACTACTTCCTTTCCATTTGAATAAGGATTAAAGCGTTAAGTATTAAATTAAGGGCTTTAACCCCTTTAATCTCTGCTACTGATATACTGGTCTCTGTTGCCAAGAGATTATTTCTGCGCATTGAATCACAACGGCTATGACCGTGAAGGCTGAGTAAATTTTTCGTTCAGTAATCCTTGCACAAATGCAATAAACTAGTTATAAAATCCAAGGGATGGTGGAAGCGATGCTATGAAGGCCTGCAAAGCAGTGGTGGAAATGGTGGAAGTGGTGAACTGATGAAGATTTGGAGCAGAAGGAGTCGTGAACCGTCCGATTAGGTGGGCAGATGAAGATCGACGATCGGGATTGATGAATGGAGATGCTAGAGATGCGAAGGTTAGGCGGAGCAATAGCAGTAGTGTAAAAGCCCCGAGCTTTCCCAAAGTTTGAGGAAAATACCACCAATAATAAAATAGGAAATGAATGAAATGGGGACCATGATGTGGGACCCAGCCAAGGGCGGAGGGCGTTTTACTGTGAGCCATCGGATCTCAGGAGGAGATCGACGGTTGGGATCATCCGAATGGGGTTAATAGGGAAATCCGATGAAGAAAATGGTGAAATGCGCGACACAATGTAGACCGTAGATACGGGTCAACGGACGGTGGAGATCCAATCGCATTGGAGGGAGGCAGAGGATAACACTTTTAAGATCTTTCGATTGGCGATGGTGTGATTGAGCGCCAGCCGTCCGATCTGGAACAAGATCGACGACAGAAATTACATCGGCGGGGAGAAAGGCAGGTGTAATGAGCGGGTGCGATTAAATTTGGGCCGTGGGATCAAAATGGATGAACGGCAGAGATCGTATCGGGAGTCTTCAATCGGCGATTTCCAATCGAGGATACGAAAGGTGGCACGTTTTGGAACTTGCGATTGGCAATGCCCCGATTTTGCGATAGACGTCAGATCGGGTGGTAGATCGACAGTCGGTGGGAAATCGGAGGGTGAATGGATCAGGGCGATGGGTGCGACGGCAGAGAAGCGCTGGCCATTGGATCTTTAACCGATCAACGGTTGGGATCGATGCGGTAGTTTACAGAACAAAGCCATCGCATCAGAATTTATCAAGCACAATACAGAAAACGCGCTCCTCTGAATGTTCCGATTGCGATTAGTGCCCATACCTTTAGCGCTTGGTCTCGGGCGCAGAGCATATGGGGAAGTGGTTCAAGGGAGCTGGCCCTAAAGGGGCTAAGCCTGTTATATAAAAAATATGGGCTTTTGGCCTATTTTCAATGCACTTTAAGGCCAAAAAAGGGGTAACGGTAGAGGGGAAAAGGGGTTTTTTGGCCAAACAAAGGGTGTTTGTGAGGTTTAAAGGGGAGATGGGATAATTTAGAGGGTAAGTGGTGAATTAGGAGGGGAGAAAAGGTGATGAAAACATAGGCTTAGAGGGAATGAAATAAAAGGGAAAGGAGGCCTTTTGGGCATTTTCTTCACAAACAGAGAGGCTTTAAAACTGGAAACAACAGTGAGGATTTCTCAAAGGACCAAGGCACAGGAGGCTTCTGGGATGATGTATTTTTAGAGGGAATGCATTCTTTGAAGGCTAAAAAACAATTTGACCCCTTGTTTTCTTGTCAAAAAATTAATAGGGGGCTAACATGATCAACATTGGCTCCACCTGGGGACGACACATTCATTCCTGGGCGTGTCGAGAACTTCGCAGACCACCTGTTAATCTTCTGTGTGGACACCATTCCCCAGCACTTTTTATTTTCGTCTTCATGATTCATCACGACACACACATCATTCGAACAAAGATAAAAATAGAAAACTAATGTACAGTATGATACATCAGGCTCTCTCGGCCTGAATCATAACTGGAAGTAAGGTTTGAGGAACTGACCGTTTACAGGGGCATCGAGTAAGTCTCCCTGTAAATTCTCCAACCTGAAAGTGTTATTTCCCCCTTGTTCCAAAATTTTAAAAGGGCCGAACCAGAGTGGGTCGAATTTACCATGCTTCCCCTTTTCAGCTCTTCGAATATCCCATCTGAGCACTACATACCCAACCTGCAACTTCCTATCCTTGGCATGCTGATCAAAAAGGTCCTTCATCTTCTCTTGATATTCAGTTAGCCTCTGACTCACCTGGTTCCGTGTTTCTTCTAACTCCACCAGCTGCTTTATTCTCCTGGTCACATCATCGGGTTCTTCCTGACTTTCTTGCATGAATCGGGCTACTGGTAAGGCTAACTATGCAGGGAATAACGTTGCGCTCCCATACACTAATTCATATGGGGACTTCCCGGTTGCTCTCTTGCTAGTAATTCTGTTGGCCCACAGAGAAAATTTCAACTGGGAATCCCAATTTTTCTGATTTTCGTTGATAGCCTTCTTCAGTGCTCTCACCAGGGTTTTATTTGAAGACTCTCCCAGGTCGTTTCCTTGTGGGTAATAAGCCATGGAGTGACCCAACACAATGTTATACTGCTGGTAGAAGTTGAAAAAATTCGCAGACTTGAAGGCCTGGGCATTGTCGGTCACTATCTTGGCACGACAACCAAATCTAGATATGATATTTTCTTCCACAAACTTCATTACCATAGCGTCTGTTGCATTCCTTGCAGGTATATCTTCCACCCACTTTGTGAAGTAATTTGTAGCGGTTAATATCCACTTGTGCTGACCACTTGATGGAGGATGTATTTCACCAACAAAGTCGATTCCCCATTGCTGGAATGGTTCATCCACGTGAACAAGGATCATGGGCAGAGGTGCCAATTTCTATCTTTCAGCAAATCTTTGGCATTTCTCACAAGCTCTAACCCGGGCAAACACATCTCCAAAGAGTTCGGGCTAGAAGAAACCAACCTTCAGGATTTTTTGGGTAGTAGCCCTCCAACTATAATGACCCCCACAGATTCCTTCATGAAATTCGGCCATTATACTCTCTACCTTGTCCTCTGTGAGACACAGGAGCAGGATGCCTGAGGGATCTCGCCAGTACAGCCGACCATTGGCACCACGTACTTCTGTGATCTTAGCCTTAGTGTTATATATTTAGCTTTGTCATAGCTAGGAGGGCAGCTGAGTGTTAGAAGGTATTCCACTATCTCTTTGTACCACGGGCTGATGAGGTATTTCATATGTGTCTTCTGAGTAGCTATCTCTACTCCCTGTTGCTCTTCCTTCCTCTCAGAATCCTCATTTGCTATCATGGAAAGATTTATACCCAGAGCCTGACAGTTTGAATCGGACAAGATTTTGGATAGCCCTTGTCCCTTGATCAATTTGGTAGGGCGAATGTCTAGCTCATATTCTTGTATTTTGGCAATCCACTTCCCCCTTTTTCCTTCACTATCCCCTTGGATAAGGATGTATTTTACTGCAGCTGTGGGCACAAACGTAGTGACATGGGACTGCAATACATACATGCGAAATGATTTAAGAGATTTCACCAGGGCATATGCCTGCTTTTCTAATATGTTATATTTCAGTTCTGCATCATGGAGCACCTGACTGAAGAAAGCGATGGGCTGCTCGTATCCTTCTTCATTTTTCTGCAATAAAACTCCTGCCACTGTATGAGGTGATGCAAATGAAAAGATCATGAAAGGTTTGGCATAATCTGGTCCAGCTAGCATAGGGGCTTCAACAAAGGCATTTTTTATCCTGGAAAATGCCTCTCGTGATTCCTGGGACCAATTTACCTCATTATTTTGCTTCAGCATGTCAGTTATATGTCTAACTATCTCATCATAGTTAGGGATAAACCTCCTCAGAAATTTAATGCGCCATAGGAACACCTGCACCTCCTTTTTATTTCTGGGAAGAGAAATTCCATTTATAACTTCTACTCTCTTAGGATCTATTTTTACCCCATATTTGGTTACAATATGTCCCAAAAGCTTACCCTCTTCTAATGCGAACAATGACTTCTGTGGATTGAGAGAGAGACCATACCTTCTGCACTTCTCGAAAGTTATACGCAAGTGTTCAATGTGCTCTACATCACCTTTTGAGAACACAACGATATCATCCAGATAGACCACCACAAAATTATCTTGCTCCCCAACAAAGGCAATGTCCATGGCCCTTTGAAAAGTGGCCCCTGCGTTGATCAACCCAAAAGGCATCTTGGCATACATAAGAGTACCCCAAGGAGTGATAAAGGTAGTCTTCTTCTGATCTTCTGGTAGTACAGCCACCTGATTGTAACTCGAAAATCCATCCATCATCGACATCCGAGAAGCTCCTACCACTTTCTGCAGGATGTGATCCATCTTGGGCAGTGGATAATTATCTTTTAAGGATGCTCGGTTTAAATTTCGGAAATCAACACATAACCTTATTTCTCCATTCTTTTTCCGGACAGGGACAAGGTTTGCTACCCACTCATAATACCTCAATGGAACAATGATTTTGGCCTTCAACAGTTTCTTTATTTCTTTCTCAATGGAGGGAAGCAACAAGGGATTAATTTGTCTAAGCTTCTGCTTGTGCGGCTTCGCATCTCCTTTCAAAGGTATTTTATGTTGCATGATGCCGATATCAAAGGTTTTCAGGTCTTGATAAGACCATGCAAACACATCTTTGTAAGACTGAAATAATTTCTAGTATAGCTCTTTATATTCTTCTGGGACCTTCTTGGATAATTTCACAATTTTGGGGTCAGCATCGGTACCAAGGTTAAGATCTTCTACCTGGTTTTCCTCTGTGACCTTGTTTGAATGCAGTGGAACATCATTCTTGTTGAACAATCTTTCTAAGGGCACTAGTCCTCGAGGTATAACATTGCCTTTTAGTTGTAGAACTTTATGGCCAGCCACCTTTTCTTCCCATTGAATTTCTGAAATATCCTCAGCCTCTTCTTCTTCGCAAGCATCAATCTCCATATTGGAGAATTCTCCGATTGTTTCCATAAATATTTTCACTTTCTCTTCATCCTCAAACACCTGCCAGTGCTTGATGTTTTCTGGGATTGACGGCCGATAACGCACCTCAATTTCATATCTTAAGAGAGGGTTTTGAGGTGGGCGGAAAGTACTGGCAGCCACTGCAAGGGAGTCTGCCATCCTATTCTGTTCCTGGGGCATGAAATGAATATTAAATGCTAAGACAAAAATCTCCACCAGGTCCCAAACTTCATTCCTATAAGCCCTCAGCCTAGGATGTTTGGTTTGGCACTGATTCTTCACTTGTCTAACCACCACTTCCGAATCTCCCAGAACCTTTAAACTCTGTATGTTCATGTTCCTGGCTGCCTGTAACCCTAACAAAATTTCTTCATACTCAACCACATTATTAGTGGCCTCATATTCTAGCTTGAAAGACAGTGGGACCCATTGGCCTGTAGGAGAAATCAATAATACCCCATCCCCATTACCTTCTCTGGAGTTTGCTCCATCAAAATGAAGTGTCCAGATTCCTGCTTCATGGTTCTCTGAGGGCTGCTTAGTCTTGATTTGGCAGAATGATGGTTCTTGAGCATAATTTTGGTCTTCCTCCAGCATTAAACATGAGAAATCTCCCTCCTTACTATAAACTGGAGAGTTAACTGAGTTGTCAGCCTTAGTAACCATCTTGAAAAATCTGGTTTCCCTGTACAACCTCCTTTCCTGGCCACCAAAAACCGGTATAGTAGCATATGTTAAGCCCAACTTGATTGACCCACCGATTTTTGTCCCCCAGGACCTTGACAACAACATGCCGAAGCGAGCTGGGATGTCAGCCACCACAATGTCCATCACCACACTTTTTGCGGGAATCTAGGCCAAATTGACCACCAAATCCTTAATCATACCCAGGCATTTAACTCTTTTGGAATCGAATGAATAGAGGTCCTTGTACGGATGGGTGATGTTGTTCCATGACTGACAGAGGCAATAGATTATGGGAAGCTCCCGAATCTAACATAAAGTTATGTAATAGCAGGTCATGAATCAATAGAGACACATAAAAAGGAGGAGTAGAAGCATCTAATTCCTCAACGTGTGGGCAAAATACAACCATACGTCTTTCTTCTTGAAGGTTTAGACTATCTGGAATATGTGCTGCTTCTGGAGGGAGCATGAAAGAGGTGACCTGGGACTGATATGCAGGCTGCTTCAACAATTCGGTCAAGGGGACTGGGATTTTGACCTTCTCAAGCCCCTTTTGTAAACTAAAGGCAGAAGAGAACCTTTTCTATTGCGACCTCCTTTGACTCTTTATTTTCGGCCAGGGGTTTGGCTTCTTTTGACACAGACTTGGTATTAGGGGGAATGACTACTTTTGAAGAGGAAGGAATTTGATCATTAGACTACAAAGATTCGTTTAGAGGTCTCTTACCTTTGTGTGTGACCTTTTGCACCGTTTCCTCCTTTTAAGGAGCTGCTTCCTTCTGAAGTGGCTCTTCTTCTTGATCTTGAGTACGAGTTCTCTTCCTAGAGGATCTGAGATCATATCTTCTATTGAACTGTGCTTGCATGAAATCAAAAAACTACTTACAATAGTCATCAACCTCTAGGTCTTATGTGCCTCTAGCCTTCTCTTCTTCTTGTAATGAGATCTCGGTTCCATCACTTCCTTGCAAGGGGCATTCTGCTTCATCACTATTCGAAAAAGAAAGATTTTCATCCTCTAGCTCACAGGCAGCGTCTTCAGTAGGACCATTTACCTGTCCTTCCAAGTACAGCGGGTGTGGTACCTGGTCTTGTTGCTCTTTCAGTTCCCTTTGCAGTATTTGCAGGGGTGGTTTCCTATAATGGGGATTGTAACCCCTTTTTGGAGAATTCTAGAAATTCTTGGAGGATGAATTCTTGGCCTTCAATTCAAGTTTTACCAGCTTACTAGAAAGGTTCTTAATCATTTTTTTCATTTCTTCAATTCTGTCGTTGACTGAGTATCTGTCTTGGCTAGAGGTGGATACCTCTTCTTTACCTCTCCTTCTAGCATCTTGGTCTGGATTTCCCTTTGATTTTCCTGTGGAGGCGAAATTTGCCTCCAACTCTAGCGCATCTGTCTGAGCATCATCCAGGGTGGCAAGCTTTCTTTCTCTCAGAGAGAAACCAAATTCTGAGTCAAAAGTTGCTACAAAAACAACTTTAGCCGCAGTTTGATGAGGTTTCATATCGGCAGGAAGGCTCAAATACAATTTGTTAAACCTCTTGATAAATTCTGACACCCCTTCATTATGTATTTTCTTGAGTGTGTTAAACTCAGTAAGACAATTTCCATGATATTTCTTCTCCCCCCATTTTCTGAGAAAAGTATCTTCCATTCCTTCCCAAGTGGTGCTGGAATGGTCTCCCAATGTCTTAAACTACTTTCTAGCTTCGCCATCAAGAGATTGCACAAACAGTCTTAAGACTACATCTAGGTGTTCCACATTAAAGTTCTCTGCAAAAGAGCAGAAGACTTCAAGATGTTTTTGAGCTTCAATCTCATTTTCCCCATTGAATCAGGGTAATATCTTCAAATAATCCTGTGGCATATCGTTCAACACTTGAGGTAATGCTAGGGGGGCATATTTATTTAACAAGAATCCGGGAACATTGGCCATTAGAGGAGGTGGAGGTAGTGCAAGAGTTTGATGCGTAAAAGGAGGAGGAGGAGGTGGAAGTGAAGTATGAATGATAATAGGAATGTATTGGACAGTAGCTTGAGGTGTTGACGAGAACAACGGGCTGTTAATAACAGCTACTTCGGTGACTTCCTTGACCTCTTCAACCTCAGGAGTAGGGTGAAAGTCGTCTTTAATTCAGACGCCTCCCCGGGGTGGACTATCTGAGTAGTAATCGGTATCTCCCACAGTGGAGTCGGGACCTTGCACTTGGGAAACTTGAGAGGAGGATGAAGGAAAGTAATCTAAAGAGAATTCAGGAATCTCAGTATGGACTGATTGCCTTTCCCTCCAACCTCTCCTATGTATGATCTTCTCTGGGTCAGACACAAACGGTGTCTTTGGCTGAGACGTATCTGACCTCAGGTGTGGCTTATGAGGAGCCAGGACTGCAAGTAAATTTTCTGATGAATGAATGTGGAGTCGCCAAGGTGAGGTATCTACAACTCTCAAATCTCCATGCTCACCTATTTGGAGAGTGAATAAGGTTTTTTCGAGGCCCACAGATTTAAATTTTCTCAACTTCGATTCCTCGGCAACGACGCCAAAAAGATGTTGTCAATCCTAGAGACAACCTTGAGTTGTGAAAGACCAGTGCCTAGGACATCTTATACAACAAGGAGCATATGATATAACATGGGAAGTTATCATAAAAGGATCTCATGCTATCTCTTGTAAACAAGAAGGTTAATTTGAATGGGACCAAAACTTTCAGAAACTTGACACAGGGAAAGTGATACTGCAGAGGTGTGAAACTCTTAATACAAATGTATTAGACAATTCAAAGGCAGCTTACTGTAAAGAGGGCTGAGTTCTAAAATACCTCACAGAGATGAATAATCAGAAGGTTTTTACTGTGTATGAAAGATTGAGATAATACTAACTGTCATTGGGATGATATCCAAAGACAAATATCAACATGTAATGGGCTTACAAACTTATGAATCCATACATGACAATAGCGTTTTAAAAATAACATCCCATAGAAGCTAATATAGCAGAAGTATGGTTGAAGTGGAAAATGAAACAGTATATCACGCCTGAGCCATATTTAAAGCACTTGACTGATTATAGCATGAGTATCAATTAGGATAAATTCTTACCAAAAACCAGTGAGGCACTCGCATTCCAGAACATGATACAAGAGAAATGGATGTGAATGAAATGAGCAGCTAAAATATAACACATAAGAAAGGTTTACGGACTGTAAAGTGCCAAGACCAAAATCCTCCTTAAAGATAGAACTCCTCATCAATGAAACCCAACGGGCTCTGTACATTCATATAAAAGTTCCACAAAAATGCATACAAAATTCTCTCACAACATATTTTTTCTGAAAATCTGGAACCTATACAATCTGTTCTTGGGGATTCTTATAGGATAATGAGTGATAGCGGGAGTAGATGTTTCATTAAATTTGATTCATTAAGATAGAATGGCAGAAATGTTCACGCCCACACTGCTCAATAACCTTGTGTTGTACTCTATAGTCTGGTCCAGATATCTCTGTTAGGTCAAGATTGACCTCGGATGTCTTCTTGAAGTCCTTTCTGGTTGTTTGGCCCTCTGTTCTACCTTTTGGAATTGGTGAAATGGATAGAAAGTCCGCGGGCCTCCATACTCCATAATTGCTGGTTTTGACAGACTTTAAGAAGCTTCTGTCAGTGTAATTAACTGTTTCTAGGCTCTAGGAGGCATGGAGGCTTTAATGAGAAGATGTACTGTCTGGAGAAAAACGTCCTGCTGATATTTAAACACAGATATGGCTGTTGCGTGCACTCCTTAGCCTTCCAACTGCGTCCTTTCCTTTTGAATAAGGATTAAAGCGTTAAGTATTCAATTAAGGGATTTAACCCCTTTAATCTCTGCTGTTGATATACTGGTCTCGGCTGCCAAGAGATTATTTCTGCGCATTGAATCACAGCAGCTATGACCGTGAAGGCTGAGTAAATTTTCCGTTCAGTAATCCCTGCACAAATGCAATAAACTAATTATAAAATCCAAGGGATGGTGGAAGTGATGCTATGAAGGTCTGCGAAGCGGTGGTGGAAATGGTGGAAGTGGTGAACTGATGAAGATTTGGAGCAAAAGGAGTCGTGAACTGTTCGATTAGGTGGGCAGATGAAGATCGACGATTGGGATTGATGAATGGAGATGTTAATACAAGGTTAGGTGGAGCAATAACAATTAGTGTAAAGCCCAAGGCTTTAAAGTTTCGGGCAAATACATAGAATAACATAGGAAATGAATGAAATGGGGACCATGGTGTGGGACCCGACCAAGGGTGGAGGGCGTTTTACTGTGAGCCGTCGGATCTCAGGAGGAGATCGACAGTTGGGATCATCCGAATGGGGTTAATAGGGAAATCCGAAGAAGAAAATGGTGAAATGCGCAACACAATGTAGACTGTAGATCCAGGTCAATAGATGGCGGAGATCCAATCGCATCGGAGGGAGGCAGAGGATAACACTTTTAAGATCTTCCAATTGGCGATGGTGCGATTGAGCACCAGTCGTCCGATTTGGAACAAGATCGATGACTGAAATTACATCAGCGGGGAGAAAGGCAGGTGTAATGAGCGGGTAGCGATTAAAGCTGGGCTGTGGGATTAGAATGGATGAATGGCAGAGATCGGATCGGGAGTCGTCAATTGGCGATCGCCAATCGGGGATACGAAGGGTGGCGCGTTTTGGAACTTGCGATTGGCGATGCCCCGATTTTGCGATAGCCGTCAGATTGGGTGGTAGATCGATGGTCGGTGGGCAACCGGAGGGTGAATGGATCGGGGCGATGGGCGCGATGGGAGAGAAGTGCTGGCCATCGGATCTTTAACCGATCAACGGTCGGGATCGATGCGGAAGTTTACAGAACAAATCCATCGCATCAGAATTTATCAAGCACAATACAGAAAACGCACTTCTTCGAATGTTCCGATTGCGATTAGCGCCCAGGCCTTTAGCGCTAGGTCTCGGGCGTAGAGCATATGGGGAAGTGGTTCAAGGGGGCTGGCCCTAAAGGGGCTAAGCCTATTATATGAAAAATATGGGGTTTTGGCCTATTTTCAATGCACTTTAAGGCCAAAAAAGGGGTAACGGTAGAGGGGAAAAGGGGTTTTTTTCCATACAAAGGGTGTTTGTGAGGTTTAAAGGGGAGATGGGATAATTTAGAGGGTAAGTGGTGAATTAGGAGGGGAGAAAAGGTGATGAAAACAGAGGCTTAGAGAGAATGAAATAAAAGGGAAAGGAGGCCTTTTGGGAATTTTCTTCACAAACAGAGAGGCTTTAAAACTGGAAACAACAGTGAGGATTTCTCAAAGGACCAAGGCACAGGAGGCTTCAAGGATGATGTATTTTCGGAGGGAATGCATTCTTTGAAGGCTCAAAAACAGTTTAACCCCCTGTTTTCTTGTCAAAAAATTAATAGGGGGCTAACATGATCAACAGATGGGTTGTCCTATTCTTTTCTCATTTCGTATGTTGTAAGTATTCCATGCACCACGTCCATGCTGACCTTTTCTAAGTCCAATATGTCTTCTAGCATAGAGACATTGGCATCAAATATCATCGGAAATGATCTCAATGTATTTATGACAATCATTTTATTTTCAACTGGTTCTCCCAACCCTTGTGTGGAATTTACTACTTCAATAACCCAAAGAAACTACGATGCAATATTTTCATCTTCATTCATTTTCAGCTGCTCAAATTTTAGTTTGAAGGTTTGAAGCTTCGCTTCCTCGACCTTTTTATCTCCTTCATATATATTTTGTTGCTTTTCCCAAACATATTTTGTAGATGTGAAATGCATTACTTTTACATACATTTATTCTGTAAGGCCATTCAAAATAACATTCCTAGTTTTAGCATTATTATCATTGAGCTTCTTACCTACATCATCTGTTGGAGCAATCGAGGGTTTTGCGTATCCAATTATTACATATTTCCATACATCATATCCTAGTGCATGCACATATACTTTCATCCTTCCACTCAAAATTGCATAGGTATTCCATTAAGTAATGAAACTGTGATCTTTGTGCATTGCATGATCTCCCTTCTAGTGGTTAAATTGCTTGCGAAGGAACCTACTCCGATACCAATTGTTGGAAACAATGAGAGGAGGTGAATCAATATTTCACTTACAATTAGTTAATTATAAAAATTTTAGAGCATGAACAATAGAAAAATAATCAACAACACATCACAAGCGAAATACATAAAAACTTTTAGGTGGAAACCCTTCCGAGAGAAAAACCGTTGAAGGCTCTTCTAATATTTTTATGACTACAAAAATATTCTTCAATTCCAAATGAAAGGGAATCCCCAGCTCCCTAGTACTTTAGAAAAAAATTCAAGTTCAACAGGTAGCTCCAAATCCTAAAAGGATGCTCTTACACCCTGGTTTACTAGCTCCAACTGGAAGTACTCTCCAATGCCCTGGTTTTATCAATTACAACTAATAGGATTATGCAAGCTCCAACTTGCCTTAGCACCACCCTACCACCCCGAAGTATTTTTAGGTTACGACCTAAAGGAGGCTCCACTCTCTTTCCTACCAACACCCTGGCTCCTTGAACAATACAATTAAATGTGGGCTCCCATAACAGTGATAATGACCCACTTACACGATAATCACTACAACTTCTTTCTACTGATAGGTGTACAATGATAGCCCAACTTCAAAGCTCAATCATGTTAGAAAATCGAAAAGACGAAAATATTTTCTTTTGTTGATAAGTACTTGTGATATTCTTATATTCTTATTAACTTTATTATGTTCTTTATTTACTTTAATTCATCAAGAAATTTCCAAAACCATAACACAAAGATCAAGGACACTAGATGTAGGTGGACAATCAGGGCAAATCCCCTATCTAGGGGAAAACCCATTTAACTCTTCCTTCAATAGTTTCAAGATATAATCCAAGACTATAAACACAAAATTCCTCCAATCACCAAGTCAGCCCTTCCCTTCTTCTGCAGAAGATAACCTTCCAACAACATCTTCGACCTAAAGCAACAAAAACAATAGTAGCAACACTTCAATCTAGTAATAGTAACAACTTCGACCTTGATGCAATAGAAACTTTGAGCTTAGCAGCAACTTTGACCTTAGTAACAAAAACTTCGATGCAACAACAACTTCGACCTTGATGCAGCAAAAAAATTGATCTTCCATTGATAGCCCAATAACTTCACACGAGTGAGAGATAGACAACTAAAAAACTTCGATCTTGTAGTCTTCCTTCACCTTCTGCAATTTCATATATTGCAGCTAATTCAGGTTGTATATCGAACTTGTGAGTGAGTGCTCCAAATGAATCAAATTACACTCCATATATATCCTCTTCTGGAGTTCGAATTACCTTCATGTAGGCCGAATTGATCAAGTAAGGGTCGGCTTGGTGTAGAGGTGACAAATTTCATATTTGACTAAAAGAAAATTATTTTTACATGATTCAAAAGCCCAAGAAGGGTCTCTTTAAATGGAAAATGACTCTAATGACTCAGTATAAATCCTAGAAGTCCTCAATGGGGCCTTTGACCTAAAACATGATGACCTAAGCATGAAACCCATGCTTTAATAAATCATAATAATAATAATAATAAATTATTTTTCTTTCTTTTGATAAATACATTTCATTATGACTCAAATACAAATATGAAGATCGAACCTAGTTATATTCTTCAACACTCCCTCTTAACTAGGGAGGTATTCATAATTTCACATACATATACAAGTACAAGGAATATCTCAAAACACATTAACCATGAAGAGTTTAGGCATCATGATCCCATGGACTAGATTCCTAACCATAGCAATCTATCCAGGTCCTTGAATAGTTTAGGAATTCACGGTGCCACAAACTAGATTCCTAACTAGGGAAATTTATCCAGGTGGGACTAAGATGGACTAAAGCTTTCAGCCACTATAGGTACCATCAGGCTTACTTACTAAAAATCAACCCAGGGATCTAGGTGTGTATCCGAGTTCACAGCTCTATGCCCAACGCCACCCTCCCTACTTTAGGATCTATACATCAACACATAGTGCTGACTAGATGTCCTCCCAGGTAGTGTGTATCACACACAAAGCCTCAATGCTCCTAATTATTCAATTGATAGAAAATCTATCCCGATCAAATAGATCAGTAACATCAAGCATGTAAAACATGCTTCCAAAACTCCGAGAGATTTATCTGTACAAACACAACCCCAATCAGTAACAAACTTTCAAATATACAAAAACCTTTAGGGTCTTTAATCATCTTGATGTTGATTCACAATTTATCATAGTAGGACTTAGAGGCTTCCCAAACAAATTTTGACAGAATTTTCCTCATTCAAACAACTTACTTTTCCTACTTCTCATGCAACAACATATTCTACAGTCGGATCCTGCTTTCCTTCTTTTAGCAACACCTCAATATACATTCTCCAATTTCTTCTTCATGGTATCCATTATGAATATAATATGTCCTCCCTCTCAACTTGGGAGATATACCCTTTCTTTTATCCAGGCTCCCTCTTAACTTAGGGATATCAACTTTTTTTCATATCATCAGAGAATGTCTTCATTTATTCTCATTAAAGTCATCATGTAATATTCCAAATTTTCCATCAGCTAATTGGAATATTAGAGTTCTTAATTTTCTTATTTAGTTAAGTAAATAAAAGGTTGGAGGGACCCATAAACCCAGTAGATGAATAAAATCCACCTCTATAGTGTGAATGTGGGTTAATTGAGTAGTGGAGTAGCATTATGGATTAGTGAAGCAACATAATGATGAAGAAAGAGTGGAGGTCATAAAGAATTAATGAAGAAGATGATGGAGATAGTGGAGAAATAAATGCAAGATGATGGAGATAGTGAAGAAGCAATTGCATAGATGATGGAGGAAGTGGTGCATTAAATGCACACATGATGGAGGAAGTGGAGAGTAATTGCGTCAGTGATGAAGATCATGGAGGACATCACAGTCTTTATGGAGGCTAGTGGCCACATGTGTAGTGCAATTATGAGGTGGGCCAAGGCTAGGGAAGGCTCAAAACCATAAAAGGAAGATGAGGGAAATAAAGGAGAGGAGTCTGGATTTTTATTGTTGAGTGTCATAAGAAATTTCTTTGCACGCTTAAGCTATTTAGCTAAGTCTGTTTTGTTGTTTAGCACCGAGTTTTCCCGAGCAGGAATCCCACCCTTACCCATAGGGAACTTCGAGTGCCTACTCTAGGAAGGTTTTCTTGGGCAACATTAATCATATGGCAATCAGTGCCACATTCAGCCACTCTCATCTGCACTTCCAACTATAAGAATTACGCATTCCTGAACTTGGGTTTGAGAGTTGGAAGGTTGTTCTCAGTACTTCAACTGAGAAACCTGTGGAGGGATCAATCCTTCACACTGTGGATCCATTGCAGTCTTCTGGGAGTTTTATTGTCATATCCAGCATTAGGCCATCCATATATTCTCCTATGTAGTAAATTTTCCTAAAAGAATTACGTAACTCTACAGTGAGGGTTTGAGGAGACATTAGGGGAATTTTGAGGTCTAAAATGGGCCTCCTAAGGAAATTATAAAATAGTAGTAGAAATAATAAAATAAGATTTGATTACATCATCCAATTTTAGAGGGAAAAAAAAAAAAAAAAAAACAAACTATTTTTTCAATTTATCTCCCAAATTTTTTACTCAAATTTAGAGTGGGAGTACTTGTTGGATGCAAAATTTAATTCCTCATCCAAGGAGTACCCATGTTGCATACTTTCGATGGATACTGCTACACAAAAAATGAGAAATACATGAAAAACATGATTGCAATCACGTTTTTTCATGTATTTATAATTTTTCGTGTAGTAGGGTCCATCAAAAGTATGCAACATGGGTACTCCTTGGATGAGGAATTAAATTTTGTATCCAATGAGTACTCCTACCCAAAATTTGAGTAAAAACTTTCGGAGATAAGTTGAAAATACGAGTTGAAAAAGTAGTTTTATTATTTTATTATTTTTTAATCTTTTAACACTTTTCCTTAAAAAATGGTGAATCATCCTCCATGGTTGACATCATCATCTTGTATCCTATTGGTTTTTATAAATTTTATTTTGGTTGTACATTTTTCTTAGGAGGCCCATTTTAGACCTCGAAATTCCCCTAATGAGAGGAAGTTCCAAGAAACTCAGCTTGGAATCCTGTGAGGGATTAATCCTTAACTATGGGAATCACTTCAGAAACCTGGGATTAGCATTGTATTATCTATCAGTAGGCTACATCATCAGCCCTCCTAGACAGAACAATATTTCCCAGCAATTGTGCATGCAACAGCTGCATATTCAGTGGAGAAGCTAGATCCTAATTTTCTTAGCTTGGGATTGGGAGAAGGGACCAACCCATCAGTTAGTGAAATGAGTGGGTGCTATTGCAGCACAAAGATCATTCTTTCAACCCCATATCAGTATTTGTCTCTAGGGAGTGTGTAACTCAGCCAACAGGGGTGCAGTGTGCAACCCAAAAAGGTCCAAAATTGCAAACTCAAAATCTGGCCAAACAATTTCTAGGTTTTTCGATTAGAGTCCATGGTTAAAATCCCAGATCTTTCTGAGCACTCCAACAACCTCTCGCACATAGATATGCTTCCCAGCAGCAACAATTTTTACTTTCCAGTGCTAGTTTTTAGTAGAGTTGTTTCAACCATCTTTGGATTGCTTGAGTGCAACCCTTTTTGGAGCATTGTGTATATTCATTTGATGTTGATACACAATGATATGGCTCAACTGTTTCTGGTCATATGTATGATTTTTTGATGTATTCCAGAATTTTTCCAATTTTATATGTTTTATTCTTAGTTGGAATTGTGCATATGTTCTATATTCCTATCTTTCCCATTTTAGGATATTACAGTGGTATCAGAGCATGATCTTTGGCTCATCTTGTGGGCATTTCATGACATTAGAGGAATAAGAAGAAGAAGTAGAAAAAGAAGAAGCCTTCAATGGCAGAAGGATTGAGTTTTTCCACACTTCTCTTCATATCTATGCAGGATATCACCATGGAGATCAAAGAATTGAGAAGGGAAAGGCAAAAGGAAACCTCAAGAGGGTTTCAGAATGGAGAAGGTCTAAGCACTTCCTATCAGCAGTATAATCAGTCGGCGGTGCATAAAATTCCACAACACCCTACTATGCCCACTTTCCTTGCAAAAGGAAATGAATGACATGGAGATGGAGGATATTTGGTGTAGGAGACTCTGAGTGGTAATCTTGCATAGTACAAATCTCAATATAGAGCATTCAAAGAGAATATGAATTTCCAACAATTTTTCCATATTAAAGAGAATCAGAGACCCTGCAACATCAATAGAAGAAGAGGGCATATATAGAATAGATTATTTCTACCTACATTCGATGGGTCATCCAAAAGCACGTCAAAGGCTTGGGTGGAGAAGTTAGATGATTTATTCCAGCTACACGTAGTAGGGGAAAATGAAGCCGTTGAGATTGCAGCGCTGAACCTTTATGGTGAAGAAAATGATTGGTGGTTCAGTAATATGAAGCATGTAAGAGTGACTGCATATGCAAACTTCACTCAAAGGTTGGTAAAGAGGTTTGATAGAAGAAAACTGGAGGCACTTTCCATTGAGACATTTTCCGACATTGATAAGGAAGTATGTGAGGAGCAAAAGGAATATGTCAGCACTGATACTCCAGGAGAAGATCAAATACCACCACCACCAGCTATAGTAGAGGTACTTGCATAAGCAGGAGGAGCACTTACATATTTTCAAGATGGTCCTGTGCATTCGACATTAAGAGTCCCATACATGATTTAGGAGATGCATGAGGAAGATGAAGAAGATACTAGTGCTGGTGTAATAGTAGAGGAGCAGCCATCACCATCACTAGTAGTTGGAGAAGCAATTGTACCGGTTGGAGGAACTCCTTTAGCTTTGAAAGATGTTACCAAGAATCAGTTGATCCAAGGCATGCAAACATTTCCACCCCAGATTGTTTCAGCACATCATCTTCAGATTTGTGGGGCCATGCCATCAGGGAAATTGAATGACCAAGGGTTAAATCACATTACTGATTTGGAGCAGTAGACTATCACTGTGCAGAGGACCCTTGACTGGTTCAAGGAGAAGATGTATAGATATCCCTATTACACAGCATTTTTTCATTGTCCCTAAAATCCCCATCTTTCCCATTGGAGGGTCATTTCCGAGATCAATAAGCAGTGTCATGCCTTGTAAAGACCATCATTGCATCCCTTTACATTAGAGCAATATTCCTTCTGTTGACAATTCCCTGAGCAGAGACTTAAAAACCCTTGTTTTTTCCTTGGCGCGGGTAGTTAATTATACTCTCGCATCGAAGGGGAAGATTAACACTAGGCCTTGCGCCAGTTGGCAATCTATTTCAGTTAGCTACTTGTGCTGAGATGTTTATGGAATGTTTTTTTAAAAATAGAGGCAGAGATTCCACTTCAACAACTTCGAGGATGAGTCATTGGGAGTGGTCGAACTGAATAACCATGGACTCCCTCCTTTAGTTTATGGTTTCCACCTCCCATGAGAACCTCCTAAAGGATAGGCCTCCCTCCCACCTTTGTAGGGATCCTAACCTCCTCCTTTTCCTCTATAAAAAGAAGCTATATCTCTTTGCATAAGATAGCTAAACATGGAGAATTGAACATATTATTGCTGAACTATTGAAGAAACAAAATAAGAAGGAATTACATTGAGAGAGCTTGAGTCCATGACTTCTGACAAAGCTTGAGTCCATGCCTTTATCTTGTTCGAATTCCTTGACGAGCATCCGGGACGCACTTTGGCTGAACCCCGTTGGAGGAGACTGCAACGTCAAAGCATTGGTTGTAATTCTTCCTTCTATAAATACATATATGTGACTATTGTTTGGTTCCCATTTTTTATTATGTTATATTTTTAATGCAATATGCTTAGCCCTCTTTTACTGGCTAGTAGTTATGAGTGAAATTGTTATGTTGTATGATGTTCTTGTTTGTTGTTCTATGTGCAGGTATCCAAGCATGACTGCGAACGGATTGTGACTTTCCGAGGCAGGAGCGAGGGGCCACCACCAATACATCAACGACGGTACCGTTGGATTCCACATAGGTCGATCTACTTTTTCCTCTTTTCATTCAGTAGTTAGGAATCAACACTCTAGCATGTCTCTTTGTTTCTAGACCCACTCTAGGGCTAGAGGGATCGTCTCTGTCTGCATAGAGGATTTACCTGCTTAAAAAATTGGCGACTCCACTGGGGATCAGTGTGAGTTTGTCGTTTTGTCTTGTTGGGTCAATTTCAATCATTGATTTTCTTATTTGTATTTTTCTGGTTTTCTTGCTTAGTTTATATCCTCTGTTCAGCTCCAGAGTGTCAAGATTGACCTCTGCTCATTGAGTTTTGTTTTTTTTCCTTTTTTCTATAGTTATCTGGCTTGGCGCATTTTTCATTTGAGAAATTACGCCAATTGGCGCAGCTTGCTTTTGGTGCACTTGCACTAACCCCTGTTTGGCGCTGAATACCGCCTCATAGTCGCGCCAACTCCTATAGAATTAGGTTTTACCTCCTTTATGAGTCTTTTGGTCAATTGTGCTTGCTTCTGGGTTATTTTTTATGTGTAATTGTTCCCGTGGGATTGTTTTGACTGATGTCTACTTGTTTTTCTCAATCATTTGTCCATCTTGTTATCAGTGTAAATTGAGGCCATAGGGTTTCTAAGTGTCTTAGTGCACTGAGTCTTTTGTTTGGAAATCAAGTCGTTTTGATTATTGTTAGTCTCATTCTTGGGTCAATTGCAATTAGTTTTCTTGATCTTTTTGAGTGATTTCTTTGATTGTGCGATCATTTCATTCTCTCGATTGATTCTTCTCCTTATTGCTCCAAGCATATATTACATTGCTTGTTTTGGGTCGTTTTGAAAACTTTATTTTGATTTGGAAGATTGTAGCATTAGTTTGAGTGCTTTCTTGTGTTTGTTTTGCGTTTCATTGAGTCATTCATTTTTTATTATTACACAATACTCAAGCTAGTGTTTGTTTTCATTTTTCATTTATTTAGTGCATCATGTACTTCTCTCATTGAAAATTAAAAAAAAAAAAACATATTTTGCCTTCTTTCTTTGCATCGAAAGTGAAATACTCTTTTGCATAACTAACGTCTGATTATCTAGGAAAGAGTTTCAGTGTCATTTGATTGTGTTAGATGAATTAGTGGATTTCTTCGCATACTATCATTGTTTTCTTTTGTTTGGAAAATTTCTATCCTTCTCGTAACTAGCATTCATTGAATCAGAAACAATGTTCATTTTCATATAGCTTGCATTTAGGAAATTTGAGATCCAAATTCGATAGGACTTTAAAACTAAAACATAATCCAAGATCAACTTTAAAATTCATTTAATTAATCTAAGGAAGCATTGAAACCTAACGGAATATTTTTAGTGGTCTAGGCTAGAGACGTCTTTCGACGTCTTAAAACCTAGTAGTTGTCATTCGCCATTTGGCTTTAGACAGCACTAGTACGAACTTGTGCTCCCCGTATCGTCGAGTATATAAAGGGAGACCCCTCTAGGTTGCAATCCTTTTATCCATAGGAAGCCGAGTTTTCCACCTTGTAACCGTGATACACTGAACACATGATTCGGGGAGACTACCTGCACGTACGTTAAGTCCTTGGTCATTTCTCTTTCATTTGATCACCAAGGTGTATATGGCAGTTCACGGAAACCTGGTATACTCTCTTGCTTAGAGTACTAGAGTAGTCATTTTGATCTTTTCATGAATCCTTAAAAAGAGAAGAGATCATCAAGCACTTGTCCTTTCACGCTCGTTTAAAATTAAAAGTGGCTAGAGTCATCTTTTGCCTGTTTCTCGACTCTTAAAAAATGAAACAGCGAAATCTGGTTTCAGTGTCATAAAATTAATCACCTACGATCACACGCTCGTTAAAGTTTTATTACTTGGCCTGTTGTTTTTCCTTAGTTTTGATCTTGGAGCCTTCGATTGGTTTTATTTTTCCTTTCTGTTTTGATATACATTCATGGTGGCGGAACCACCAGTTTCGTCATCCTCACTGCCTCTTAGTGGTAGTTATTTTCCAAACATTTCTTTTGAAACCCCTCAGTCCAATAGGTTTGCCGAGTTTTCGCAGCCTATTCTCTTGTCTATCCTGCCTCTTACTACCTGATATCCTCCTGAAGAGCAAGTTGAATTCAATTGGCCTCCTTCTGGTGCTTGGTCTGGTTTTGGGGAAGAAGGAGATTTTCTCCTCTTACGTCGGGCTCGCCATTTTGTTGTTGTTGTTGTGCCTCCTAGTCCTCGTAGTATTTTTGAAGATCTTACGACGGAGTCAGACATGGATTCATCCAGTCCTGTTGGTAGTGAAGGAATACATGTTTCTACAGGAGAATATCAGCTTTTTCTAGAAGATTTCCCTCATGTTTCTACTGAGTCTTCTCCACCATCGGTGTCACTTCCGCTTGGATATAGGTCCTTGAGTCAAATTATGTCTGGCGTTTCCTCCATAGCGCAATCCAGAACATTGAATCCTCCTCAGAGTTCGGTCCTCCCTTCATTAGGACTATCACCTTCGACACTTGGTTCGTCGGTTACTGTTACATCTATTCCAGTCCAACCGACTGTCTGTGTGGCTTCATCCACACCAGCTGTTACCACTCAGTCGTCAGGATATTTTCACACTCATAGGTCTATTTTCCTCAATCCAACGTGGCCTGTTAATCCTGGTCCTAGTAGATCACAATCTAGTGTCGCGGAGGCCCCACCTGCTTCCAGTACTGTTTCTAATACTCCTTTGATTCCTGGTGGCCTTACTTTTGAAGAATATCTGTTGGATGTTCAGCAACAACGCTCTCAGGGTTCTCAGCAGTCCCAAGCTCATAGTAATCCTCGATTCCATTAATATGATGTTGTTAGTAACCCCGTATATGTGTATCCGCATCATTATGACATGTATGGTAATCTGGTCTATTTTCCTCCTATTGATCCTCATCAGGATTTTTATGATCCTTATCAGACAATTACTCATTTGGGACCTACCTTACCTGTGCAACCATTTGGCTTACAAGGACAACCCTCAGTGGGACAACCTTTGGCTCAGTAGGGCCCTGCCTCTGGTCCACATGGAAAAGCTTCAATCCAACAAGGACAACCCTCTGGTCTGTTTGGTCAACCTCAGAATCAACTAGGACCATCTCATGCTCCTAGGGGGGAAATATACCCATCACAGGTACAACCTGTTGCACCACAACCATAATCACATGTTTAGTATGGCCAAAATTTTGTGCAACCAAGACAACCCTACGGTCCTCCTCCGGGTCAACCTGGTTATCAGGGACAACCTGGTCCATCACAACCATCGGGCCAACCTTTTCCACAAGGACAACCCGGTGGCCCTCAGTACTCAATTCAACCAGCTCATCAACTAATTCAACTTGCTTCTCCGTCGGTTCCATTGTTTTAGTAGCCAGTTCTACTTGTCTATAGTCAGCCAGGTTTACTCGCTCAGTAGCCTGCTCAACCTGCTCAGACGGGTCCGCCTGCTCAACCACAAGGCGCTTATTACCCTCAAGGTTCATATCAACCAATATATAGTGCCCCCAGGTTTCTTACCCTCAAAATCAACCTGTATATAATCAACCTCAAAGCCATGCTTACATTCCACAGCAGAATCCACACGCTGCTTAGCAGGGACCTCAATGGTCTACTCTGAATCAGTGTCTTGGTCCTCAACCCTAGTATCAACCGAATTATCCTACTTCTAACCCCTATGATCCAAATCCTCTAGGACAGAATGTATGGGGATAGAATCCCACTTAGACTGGGTGGAATGTATAGATGGGTCCTTATCAAAGACCTCCGATGACTTTCAACACTCAATTACCGTTTCTTGCTACGTTGGAATTACCTGATGTGTCCAAGTTGACGAACGATCCCATTCTTCATAACCCGTATTGGCCTCCGATTCAGACCAATATTCCTGGTGATTGTCCTAAATTTGAGGGCAAGTCTATTGAAGACCCCCAAGTGCATGTTATAACTTACCATTTGTGGTGTTCCTCTAACTCTTAGGTTGATGATTCTATTTGACTCCATATTTTCCAGCGAACTCTTACGGGTGCCGTTGCAAAGTGGTACATTGAGCTATCTCGTGGCGTCTTCCATGACTTCAATTCTTTAGCCATGGCATTCCTCACAAATTTTCAGTTACCAGTCCGCTATGAGACCAGGACGCACCTCCTCACTTCATTGAAACAGGACCAAGCTACTCATATCTCGGATCATATTCATGAGTGGCGATGTCGTCGTCGCATGATCAAATTTTAAATTCCTGATTAGCTTCTGACCCATTGGTTCACCACCTCCTTTGTCAATTAGATCGCCAAATACATAGCTATGGGGGCATGTGTAACCGAGGAACAAGCCATTGCTTACACCTAGTACCTCGATCTTGTGTACTCTCAGTCTGGCGCATTATATGATATCTTTCCTGATGCTCCCCAACCTAGAACTTCTAAACCACTAGCAACTCCATCTGCCAATGGTATTACTGGTTCCATGTCTCAGACTTCTCAGAAGTCTTCTTCTTCAAACTCTGGGAAGCTGAAGACTACTTCTTCCAATAATGTTGCTTCTCAGTCCACTTCGAATTCTGGTAAACCCACAGAAGTTTATTCCATTCAGGCAAATCCTACGGATAATGCTTCTAAGGGTAAAAATAAGGGTAAAGGTAAAGGCCAAAGCCAATACCCCAAAATAGGATTCTCAGAAACCTCGTGTTGGCGATGGTTCTCAACGCAAGCCAAAGTACCCTTGTTTGATTTGTGATGATGAGCACTTCACCAAGGACTATCCTTGACGGTCCGAAGTGATCCAATTTCTCAAAGGCACCCAGGGAAATCCAACCATTCTTAAAGAACCTTTTCCATCTCAGCAGACTCAGATGGTAGAGCAACCTCAGTCCTCTGCCCCATTTGGCTCTCAGGTGTTCATGTTGAACGGTTCTGCAGTCGTTTCTATTACTACTCGGTCGAAATATTACACTAGATCACGTCAGGCCACGAGGAAGAAGATCGCTAATGGTCCTCCTCCTCCGCTTGTTACTAGCCCTCTTGAAATTTAAAGGCCCAATGTTGAATCCGTTGTGCAGCCACCATCCAAAGGTGTACTCCCCAAGTCTTCTTATAATCCCAACACCTGTGTCACTCACCATTAAAATATTGTTGAGGATTTGGCTCAGGCACCATCCGCGATGTCTGCATTAGAAGTAATTCAGAGTTATCCGTCTCAGTGAAGAGCTTTGTTATCTGCGATTGGTGGGATTGATCCTGCCGATACTAGCCTTCTTGCTTTCGATTTAGAGAATTTCGTTCCACGACTTCCACATCAGATTGCGCTCATTATTCAAGTTTTTATTAACGGTCTCGACATCCATCGAGAAATTGTGGATGAAGGTGCATCAACCTATGTCATGTCATCTTCGTGTTGGAAAGCTATTGGTTCTCCAACCCTCAATTCATCTCCAGATGCCCTTGAAGCATTTGATGGAAGAGAATCGAAACCTTTAGGTGTTCTCGCTATTTCTTCGGTGCTAGGGAAGGCAGGTCAATGTCGGTAGGAACACGTTGATGCTAAATTCGAATTCACTGATCCTTTGAAAGAAGTGTTTCCCTTCGATGAAGCCATCATGGAAACCATTTCTCTTGAGGATATGTTGTGGGTCGATGGTCATCACCGCTCCTCGTTCATGCCTGGCCTTGGGGCTATGTCTACTTGTCTCGAGCATTTTTCATCTCAGGTTCCTTCTCCTTAGCTTCAAATGCCTGTCCTGACACATGACGTCTTTACGGAAGGTAAATTGAGTAATATTACATAGACGATGCCTATTTACATTTCCATTAAACCAGGAATTGTCAAGAACATCCATATTGGGGTCACTTGTTCTTCCGATGAAGTACAATTTTATACTAGCCTTTTCCGCGAATTTCGTGATGTATTTGCGTGGTCCTATGCAGAAATTCCCGGCTTTGACCCTAGTATAGTGGTGCATGAAATTTCTACTTACCCCGGTTTGAAACCTGTTCGCTAGTGTCTTCGTCTGGTGCACCCTAGAAAAGTTGTTTCCATTAAAGGCAAAGTTGAAAAGCTTCTCAGAGCTGGTTTCATTGATCCAATTCCTTTGACAGAATGGGTCTCTAATATTGTTCCTGTACATAAGAAATAGGGAACTATTCCCGTCTGCGTTGATTATCGTGATATTAATCGAGCTTGTCCTAAGGATAATTATCCTACTCCTTTTATCGATCAAATCATGGATGACTGTGCTGGGAGTGATATTTTTTCCCTCATGGATGGTTTTTCTGGTTACAATCATATTAACATTCTCCCGACTGATCAACATAAGACTGCCTTTATCTGTCCTTGGGGTACTTTCACATATAAGAAGCTCCCTTTTGGCTTAAATAATGTTGGGGCTACATTTCAGCGAGTGATGTCGTATGATTTTCACAATATTTGTCACATCGTTCAACCTTATCTAGATGACCTTCCCGCTCATTCAGCTAAGCATCTGGACCATCCTGACCATCTTCGTCAGATTTTTCTTTGTTGTCGATGTGACAATATTCGGATTAATCCACAAAAATGCGTCTTATACGTTGATTCCAGTAGACTCTTTGGGTTTATCATGTCCAAAGATGGAATTCGCCTTGATCCACTCAAGGTTGAGGCTATTATCAATCTCCCCTCTCCCTCCTCATTACATCATTTGCATAGTTTACAAGGTAAGCCTAATTTTCTACGTTGTTTTATACCTAACTATGCAGAAGTGGCTAGAGGATACAAACGATTATTAAAGCAAGGCATCCCATTCTGTTAGGATGAGATTGCTCAGAAGTCTTTTGAGGCCCTGAAGACGTTTCTTGTTAACGGTCCTTTGTTGCATCCTCCTAACTATCATCGTGATTTTTCCCTTTATTTAGCCGTCGCTTTCAGCACGATTGCCATGCTTTTGGTACAAGACGATGATGACGGTAATGAGCATGTTATATATTACTTGTCTCGTAACCTTCTCAATCCTGAGACGTGCTATGCACAAATCGAGCAGTTAGCGTTAGCTGCGGTTCAAGCAGTTCAGTGTTTTCTTCATTATATTATTTTGCGTACAATGACTGTGATTTATGATTGTAACCCCATGACCTATATATTGTCTCAAAAATTTCTAGGGGGCAAATACTCGAAGTGGATTATCATCCTCCAAGAGTTCGATTTGGAATTTACTGCTGCCAAGTCGAAGAAATCCCTAGTCTTTGCTAATTTGATATGTTCCCTTCCTTCAGACTCTTTTCCGTGTCGTTTTAAGGAATACATTCCAGACAATATGATTTTCTTGATTAGAAACATCGATCCGTGGTACGGTGATATCATCGTTTATCTCTAGACTTCTACTTTCAAATTTGAGTTGACGAAGGATACCCGCCGATGCATCCATCATTAATCGCAACCTTATCGAATAGTCGAGGATACACTCTATCGTGTCGGAGTGGATTCCATTCTCCGTCGATGTTTGAATCTCGAGGAAGCTAATAAAGCCCTCAATGATTTTCACAGTGGCACCTGTGGCGGTCACCTATCTGGTTATGCCACTGTACAAAATATTCTTCGTGCTGGTTATTTCATGCCTTCTATCTTCAAAGACTGCATTGTCGTGATTTGTAAATGTCATGATTACCAGGTTTATCAACACAATATGTGTGCGCCACCTGTACCTCTTCATCCTGTCATTACCGTTGGTCCCTTTTCAAAGTGGGGCATCAATTTTATGACGTTTAACCCTCACTTGGCCGAGGGGCATGCTTATATTATCGTAGCTGTGGACTACTTCACCAAATGGGCCGAACCAATGCCTACACTTGTCGCTGATGGTAAGACAATTGTGCAATTCATATTCAATCACATCATTGCTAGGTTTGGTGTCCCTCAAGCCATAATTACCAATCATGGTTCCCATTTTCGGCATTACATGGTGGCAAAGTTGACTTCTAAGTTGGGTCTGCGTCACGACAGCTCAACGTTGTACTATCCTCAGGCCAATGGCCAGGTAGAAGCCGTGAACAAAGTTTTTGTTACCATGCTTAAACGTACGATTAGGATCCATAAATCCAATTGGCATCTCATGTTATTTTCAGCTCTTTGGGCATACCGCACCTCAGTTAAGAGTGCAACCAAATTCACCCCTTTTTAGTTGGTTTATGGTCTGGAAGCTACTCTTCCAATTGAGTGTGAAATACCTTCACTCAAGTTGGCTGCTGAACTACTGCCTAAAAATTCACCAGAAGAAGAGCATCTCCTTTACTTAGAGTGGTTGGATGAAACCCGCCACTTTGTTGCTCTGGTTATTGAAGCACAGAAAAAGCGGGTCAAAGCCCATTCTGACCAATCAATTTCCCCTCATTCTTTTGTTGAAGGAGATCTCATCCTTCTTTACGACCAAGCTCATGATAAGCTGGGGGCAGGAAAATTTCAACCCATGTGGCATGGGCCTTACATTATTAAATGAGTGTTGCAGAATGGGGCCTATGAGCTCATTGATTACGAAGGTCATCCTCTAGAACAACCTAGAAATGGGTTGTATCTCAAAAAATATTATGCATGAGTCATTCATGCATGATTTGTGTACATAGGTGTTTTTTCATTTTTTTTACATGTTTTGATTTGGTGTTCTTTGCGAGCATTTTCCTACTTATTGGGTCTTGCTTATTTGTGCAGATGTCTATTACCCCTTATGTTGGTTTCGCGGATGGTGCTTCCTGCAGTACCAGGAATTTGTCTTCAACAACCTGGGTAATTTATGATCCTGCTGGTGAGTTGATAGAACTACAAGGTATTTTTCTAGGAAAAACTATAAACAATGTTGTCCTTGAACTATTAACTGAGGCAATCAACCTTGACATACGCGCATTGCTTTTAAATCTAGATTCACAGCGTGTTGTTCTACAACTCAATGGGCATTATTCAGTCAGAAACCCATACATTTCGAGATTGTATTTACGTATTCGTTTGTTAGAAAGACATTTTGATTTTATCACATATCAACATATTCCTAAACGAATGAATGCATTAACTGATACAGTGGCCAACATTGTATTAGATAAACATTTCCGTAATTTGTAAAATCATCATCATATGTAAAAGATCCATGTAGGAATATATATATATATGCGTTTTTGCATCAGTGTGCATCATAAATTCAAAAAATATGTGTGTTTCTGTTACATCCTGAGACGCCATGTCTCTCAAATATGCAGATATAAAGCCTAAGTGTCTAATCGGCGTGATGCTCATGGTAGCATGTCATTACCGTATGATCCAGCTCAGTAAGCGGTGAATGCGGCTTGGCACCCCTACGGTATGTCTCTAGTAGGCACGGGGAACATCATCAAATCGTGCATAGTCTGGGACTTCGCATGTGATCCCCTCTAGGTTGCACACGATCTCCTCCTCCTCGCCTCCCTCACCATGAGGGTCGAAATCGTGAGGGATTCGCCTCGCTATTGGAGACATGCTCACAGGTCCCTCTGGGCCAGCATCTGCAAATGCATGGATTTAATGCAAAAGAAAAAAAAAAAAACACACACACACACATGAAAATTCTCAATCCTCTCCCTTCGGGAGTGGGAGGTCTGGATCACTAGTAAAATATGTACCAGAGTAGGGCCATTTCTCCACAACAATCAACTGTCGGTGGAGCCAATCAAAAAAATCTGGTCTCCAGGACATCTGTTGACCTCCCCTTGCACTTGGCGTCAGAGCTGCCCATCGGGCCATCCGTGGTTCCCTAGCTGGTGGTGTTGGGACTATGACCTCCTGATGCTGAAAAAATGGTATTCGTTCCAGGAAGAGCGATACTAGGATAGACCCATAACCAAATTGCTTCAATTTTGCCTTCTTGCATTTTGTTAGATGGCATTTCATATTTATTGTCACTTCCTCTGCCCAATTGTAGATGGTTGGTGTCAAGCAGTCTACAACAAGAAGCAACTGTGTTTTTGTTGCTTCGTGTGGTACTTGCGATCCTGCAGCTCGTGTGATGGTATGTAGCACTAATTTTAGTGCCAAGTCTAGGATAGTCTAGATATCAACTTTCCCACTTCCTGTTCCCTTCCGTGCCCCTCGACATACCTTGTAAATCACCATGGACATGCTCTCCATGCAAGGCCGGGTGCCAGTTAGGATCGGAGTTTCTCCCCTCCGCGATAATCCTATTATAAAGTAGACATCAAAAACATCAATCTCAAGTTCCTGATCTCGAAGGATGAACTTTTCCTGGTCCTCATCCCATATGATGATCAAATACTGTAGTAGCATCGGTTGAGCTCGGAGACATGGTGTCAAGAAGAACTTCTTCAGTTAATAGTCTCTGAGAGCTTCCATGCATCTCTCATTTTCCATGGCAAGCTCGTCCTCTTCGTTGTGTTCCTGTTCTTTCCATTTGATTACCATTTTGCCACTTTCTACCTGCAAACATGTTCATATGGATAGTATTAGCCATTTTTGAAGCTTGGATTTGTAAAAAATTGGGTATTTAACTTGATTTTTTTGCACAAAAATGGTCTGCGCGGTTGGCGCGACTGTTTCCCAAACAGTTGCGCCAATGGGTGCGCCCTAGTTTAGAAAAATGGGCAATTGGCACGAGTCTGTGCCCGAAATCCGCACCAACCGCCATGCCCTAATATTTTCATTTCCTCCCCTAGAAATCAAAATTGGAAGTTGTAGGCAGTAAAAGATGACTTAAAATGAAGAGAGAGATATCGGTTCTTACTTGGAATTGACAGATTTGAGATTGGTCTGCTGGATTGTTCGTTATCGTTGCCGCAAGATCACACTGTAAAATGGGTAATTATTGTTCCACAAGAGGTAAAAAGTGAAAAGTAATTATTTTTACCATTTTTGGAATTTTATAACTTTTCACGACCCTAATTAGGTTTTAAGACTTTTTTTTTTATTATTTTATTATATTATTTTTGAGAAATGGGTTTTACACATGTCTCTTATGCAACAACAGGTTTTCAGGCCATAGTGATGAAGTAACAAGTTAAATTTTATACTTTTTCTGACTCAGTAAAAACAAGAAAAAGTCACTACTGGAGTCATCTTTCAGCTCTTTTTTTTACTCTCTAAAATTGAAAAGATTTCCGAGACTCTTGTCATTTTGAAATCGTTAAATGGTTACGAAGCGATATCTACCTAGTATACGTTTACCCCTTTTTCACGCCGGGATAGATATTTTACGAAAAAGGAATACCTTAGCCTATCACAACTAAGAGGTTCTTTCAGATATTGTTTTCTACCTTTTCGGATCTGAGGGACTATTCACGAAAAGGGCCATGATGGAGTTTTATTTCCTGCCTTCTTTTCGAATTCTCTAAACATGAAAAGATGTCGAGTTCTCCCTTTTTCAGACTCTTTAAAACCTAATGACATCAGACTTCGTCACCATGACGTTATTCGAGTTCCTCCTTCCTAGGGCTCGTAAAATGCATTAGGTTGGATTTGTCCAAAGGAAAAACTTACAACACAAGCATATGCTATCCCCTTCAAGCTTGTTTTTAAAAAATAATTGGGGTACTCATGAGAAATGGTGGGGGGAAAATGGAACCAAGTTTTAGTTATGTTGATAGTATGTCGCTCTTGAACATGGCACTTGTCTGCGTTCGTGTCGGGTTGGGGACATCTCATTTCGTCACTTTTATCTCCATGGGTTTGGGTAATCTCTTTTGACCTATCATCTTCTCTTTTCCATGTCATCATGACCTCAGATCCCTTGATGTCAAATAATGCCAAATCTAGTGTCGTGTCGCTGATATGTTCAAGAGAAGTTTTTCTCTGCAGTTTTCAACCTCCCTCTGATTCTTTGTTAGTCTTGATTCACTATCATCATATTCCTCTGTCTCGTGTCGATGATGTGGGAAACATTATGGCCCACCTTCGATCAGGTTAGTTCTTGTCGACTTCAGCTCATTATCCAGGAATTTGATCTAGAGACTCCCTTCTAGTACCTTGGAGCCTGCATGCCTTAATGGTAGTTTTTTCACATTCGACGCAAGGTCCACATCATTGGCCTTCAATCGAGTGATTCTACAGATGTTCGACACCAGATCACTGTTCACATTCCATGGATTGTACCAGTTTTACTTTGAGAGCCATTGTCATTATTGATGGTTTCTCTCGTGCCTGTTAAAAAATTTCATCATTGGCTAGTAATCAGGTGATTTTCTTGCATGTTCGACTTCAGCTCATATATTCGCATGCTAGAATTTTTACTTGTTTGGGTCAAGATGGAGTGCAAGACCCTGGTTTTTGTCTGACAAAATCAAGGCTGCGGATTTTTTGGATTATCATGACTTATTGCATGACTTTTTTGATTAGATGGCTGCAACCATACCTGAGTTTATTTATTGATCCTTATTACTGGATGGTTGTGTCCATACCTCAGATCTCAGTTTTTATGTACTCTATTATGGATGGTTGTGCCCATACCACATGTTCATGTATCAAAGATATCAGTTGTATTTGTAATTGCAGTCCGATAGCAGTGTTTAGTTCGAATGCGTACTCATAAAGCATGTCGCCCCTCCCTCTCCCTCGGACCTCATGCTTTAGGGGGCATCTGTTACAAAACATTTTTTCACTGTCCCTACAATCCCCATATCTCCCATTATAGGGTCATTTATTTGATCAATAAGAAGTGTCATGCCTTGAAAAACCATTATTGCATCCCTTTACATGAGAGCAATATTCCTTCTGTTGACAATTCCCTGAGTAGAGACTCAAAAACCCTTGTTTTTGCCTTGGCGTGGATAGTCAGTTATACTGTCGCGCCGAATGGGAGATTAACGTTGGGCCCCGTGCCAGTTGGTGCTCTGTCTCAGTTAGCCACTCGCGCCAAACTGTTTATGGAATGTTTTTTAAAAATAGAGGCGGATATTCCACTTCAACAACTTCGAGGATGAGTCATTGGGAGTGGTTGAACTGAATAACCACGGAATCCCTCCTTTAGTTTATGGTTTCCACTTCCCATGAGAACCTCCTAAACAATAGGCCTCCCTCCCATATTTGTAGGGATCCTAACCTCCTCCTTTTCCTCTATAAAAAGAAGCTATCTCTCTTTGCATAAGCTAGCTGAAAATGGAGAATTGAACATATTATAGCTGAACTATTGAAGAGACAAAATAAGAAAGAATTACTTTGAGAGAGCTTGAGTCCATGACTTCTAAGAGAGCTTGAGTCCATGCCTTTATCTCGTCCGAATTCCCTGACGAGTATCTGAGACGCGCTTCGGCTGAACCCCGCTAGAGGAGACTGTGACGTCAAAGTGTTGGTTGTAACTCTTCCTTGTATCAATACATATACGTGACTATTGTTTGGTTCCCATTTTGTATTATGTTAGATGTTTAATGCAATATGCTTATCCCTCTTTGACTGGCTAGTAGTTATGAGTTAAATTGTTATGTCATATGATGTTCTTGTTTGTTGTTCTATGTGCAGGTATCTGAGCATGAGTGCGAAAAGATTGTGACTTGCCGAGGCAGGAGCGAGAGGCCACCACCACTACAACAATGACAACAGCGTTGGATTCCAGGTAGGTCAATCTACTTTGTCCTCTTTTCATTTATTAATTATGAATTGACACTCTAGCATGTCTCTTTGTTTCTAGACCCACTCTAGGGCTAGAGGGATCATCTATGTAAGCAGAGAGGATTTACCTGCTTAACAATCCCAGTTTGGCATTGTTGAGCTGCACATAACACTTTTTGTTGGAGTGGAGTTTTTGAGGATGGGATTAACATAGTCCTAATGCAGGGAAGCTATACAATAGATTTTGAGGACCGAAATTTACTGCCACATGAGCAGTCGTATTCTATTTACGACAAAGAGATATTGGCCATTATGCATGCATTGGTAAAATTTCGGCAGTTTTTAATGGGAAGTAGATTTCGGGTGAAGACCAACCACCATAGTCTCTGGCATATTTTTGAGGAGGAGCAACAGCTGAAGAAGAGGCAACAATGGTGGATCAGTACAATGTAGAAATATGAGTTTAGCATTGTGTATGGAGAGGTCCATGAGACAGTAGATGCACTATCATGGGGATCAACGGCACTGTCACTGAGGAGCAATGATGATTTGAGGGCCCAATTATTATTTGATCATTCTGCTGACCACTTCACTAATGAAGCATTTGATGGGAAGATGGTAGATGGTAGACATCATGTAATGGATAACATCTTTCATTATCAGGATAGAGCCCTCTTTATGAGCACCTCACAACTCAAAGAGAAGTTTATGCATGCAACATATTCAGAACCTCATAAGTTCTACTAGGCCATCTGAGAGATATTCTCATGGAGTGATAAGGAGTTCATAAATTTTTCTCAAAACTGAAAGTTACATGATTGAGTTGAAACAAGGATGGTTGCGTAGATCTCGTCTTCCTGATTCCGACGCCATGAACTGTTCGAAAAACCGATGTCGTATGATGGATATATCGTGTTCTGATCGAAATGCCAAATAGGTAAAATTGAGACAGGTTTGACTGGGATGCATAGTCAGCAGGGTGGAGGTACAGTGAGCAAAAAAGGAATATTCTTGGAATATTCCTTTTCACCAGGCCAATCATGGGATGACAAGTGTCATTGTATAATTCGTTGGTTGTACGTTTATGTTTTTATGGGCCAATCATAGGGTGACACGTGGCCAGCCCTGAGGCCGTCACGTGTCCCCAAAATGACATTATAAAATTTCGGGTGAGGTCCGCAAGGCTCAACCCCACGACCTCCCTCCGAGCATGCTGACAGGTTTCCAACTGATCTATATGTTGTCACTTAACATTCATTGAATGCGACTTATATTTAAGTTTGGTTTCAATACAGTTTGGAGGTTGGGGACCGCCGACGGTCCCAACCCGCCAGCGGTCCCCGCAATGGTGGTCACACGGCAGAAAACAAATGTTACAACCAGCGGTTATCGCAAACTCCGACAGTATATGCAGCATTAAAATTTATGTTGTCACATGGCATGGTTTATTGCCAATTTTATTCCCGCCTACGGTTAGCGCTGACCACCTCTTCAAGCCTAGTTCCAAATTATAACTTTAGTTATTCCCGCCGAGTTCCGCTCCAAAGGTTCCTCTAACCGTTGTGTTAGCCGCGGGTTTGGGGTGCGCATGTGGCCACCCCAACCGCTAGCACTTATTTCCGCAATTAAATCTGGCAATAGCTTTGACAGGGACGCCCAAAGTGGCGGTAATCACTATTTTAACTCCAAATAAGTGGAGTTCTCCACTTTTAGTAGAGTTTTTCTAGGTGTAACTGGGAAAAAGAGTAGGAGACTCAAATTTCGCCCATTCTGAGTGAAAGAAGAGTCAATTTTTACTAATTGGAGCATTCTCGAGTCACTGGTGCAGAAAAAACAACCATTAGAGCACTGTAACTATATGTATTTGCAAAATTTTGAGCATAATGAAAGATGGATGTGCTATTGGGAGCTATACAAGCAGATGTAGCCCAGGAGAGGTGAACTGCTTCATCATGCCTGCTGTCTAAATTTCATGTGGTGACTTATTTCTCTGTTTTACACTGTTGTTCAGTGCTATTTGAGCTTATTTCATGCTTCTAATTCACTTAAAATCTTCTACAATTCATGGTTAAAATCCTCAATCCTTAAGAAAACTAATGAGACAAGTATGCACATGTTTATAAATTGAAAAGACACTTAGCACAATAAAACTGATACAGACATTTCAGGTCAGATTGGTATCAGAGCTAGAGTTTATTCTCTAGTGTTGTTTTTTGCAAAGAATTGTTTAACTATTTTCAAGTTTGTAGATGCTTACTAGGCTCAAGCTCAAAAGAGGAGAAGGAAAATTGGTGGGAGTAGAAGGTCTCAAGAAGAGCCAAAGGAAAGGAGAGAAAGATTGCCACAATCTCCACCACCTAGTTCACCTCCTAAGGAAGTTGAAGCTACATTAAGTATGCCTCATGAGGAAGGAGAAATCTGTGAATAATTTGATCCCAAAGAGGAAGAAAGAGTGTTCAAGAAAGAATTCCTTGACATGACTGAGATGGTTAGAATTATTTATCAAGAAAGGAATGAGAGACTAGAATGAGTAGGATCCAAACTTCACAAGGAAGGACAGGGGTCTTCAGGAGGTCACAATGATGAAGATAATTCAAATAAGGGAAATGGAGGAAATGGAGGCAATGGAGAGCCATCATCCTCACCCCCATCATCATCATCCTCTATTTCTTCTTTAGTACATCATCCACACAAGTCAAAGGACACTGGTAAAAGTCCTTTTTTAAAACTTGATGTTAAGTTTTAATTGTCAATGTTTGATGGTGAAGTCAATGTAGAAAATCTTGATAATTGGATTATGAAATTGGAGGTCTATTTGAGAATCCAGAACCTTCAAGATGATGATACAAAAATCCAATTATCTTCATTGAGAATGGAAGGTGCAACACTTGTTTGGTGGGAAGCCAAGACAAAGGAGGAGATTAAGAAACATGGTAAGATTATCCTATCATGTTCAGATTTCATTACTGCTATAAAAAAAAAGTTTTATCCATTATCTCATATGCAAAAAGCCATAATGAACTGGAAGAACTGTAAGCAATTGGAGGGACAAAATGTGAAAGAATGCACCAAAGAATTTAGGAGAAGAGCTCTCTTATTAAGGGTAGATTTGCAGAGCCAAGATACTTTTCTCAAGTACATAGGAGGCTTACATAGCTAGCAAAAACATACTATTCTCATGTTTAACCCCACCAGTCTAGATGAAGTATGTGTTCAGGCCACACATCTAGAAGCTAGAGGGAAGAATGTTTCTGAAGAGGGTAGAAATAAACCTTTTTAGGGTAAAAACAAAGAGAATACCTCAAAAGGTAAAAGAAAAAAGAATTCATCTGTTAAGAAAGAGGGAGAAAAATTGGTTTGTAAACATTGTTCAAAATAAGGCCATGATGAAACTCATTGTTGGAAATTACATCTTGAAATGAGACCAAAGAAACCCAATAACAAAGGGAAACAAAAAACTGCAGCTACAACTCAACATGATTTAGGAGATGATTCAGGTGATGAATCTAAGATTACAACCATGGGATTGAAGAACATGAAGGGAAAATAAATTGAAACTAAACCTAGTACCATTACATCAAACTGTCACATACATACTCCAAATGAAGAAGAAAGAATATAATTGTTTCAAGTGAGGGTAATATCCAAGCATACCAAGATTGACACATATTTTGACAGTGGGTCACAAGAAAACTTAATCTCTGAAGACTTGGTCAATAAACTTAATCTTGAGACCATACCACATCGAAAACCAAATCCATTAGGTTTGATTTTTAGGGATGCAAATCTACAGGTTTCAAAGAAATGTATATTGTGATTTGCAATCACTGCAAATTTTGTTGATAGAGTTTAATTAGATGTGGTTTTGCTTGAAATAACATGTATTGTGTTGGGGAGTCCTTACTTGTATGACAGAAAAGCAATCCTCCATTTCCATGAGAACAAGTATCATTTATTCAAGGATGGAAAGGAGTTAATTGTTAGAGCACATCACAAGAAGAAAAATGTTGCTATGGTAAATGCTGGACAGGTAAAGAGGCTGGTAAATTCAAGTAAGAATTCTGTTCTTCTTATGATTAAGCCTAAATCTGATGTTAATCATGAATCATTTGAGGGATGTGATCCTAAGTTGAAATTGGATTTATATTATGTAGTTAATTCACATCATGAGATGTTTCAGGAGCCAACATGATTTCCTCCAAAAAGAGAGATTCAACATGAGTTCAGTTGCAAAAAGATTGTCCTCTTCCAAACATCAGTATGTATCGCATGTTGATAATGGAGAATGTTGAAATAAAGAGGCAAATCAAGAATATATTGGACAAAGGAATCATAAGGCCAAGCACCTTGCCATGCAATTCACCCATCGTCTTGATACCAAATAAAGATAGGACTTGGCGCATGTGTGTAGATTTTCGAGCTTTGAACAAGATTACGGTAAAGAATCGTTACCCACTCCCAAGAATAGATGATTTTCCTGATCAGCTTAAAAAAGCAAATTTTTTCACTAATATTTACGAAGTGGATATCATCAAGTAAGAATTGCAAAAATTGATATATGGAAAACTGCATTCAAAACGAAACAAGGTCTCTTTGAGTGGCTAGTTATGCCATTTGGTTTGTGTAATGCACCGGCAACTTTCATGCATGTTATGAATAGTGTTTTGCATCCATTCCTTGATAACTTTGTGATTTTTTACTTAGATGACATATTTATTTTCAGAAAAACAAGAGAAGAACGTGTCTTGCGTGTGAATAGAGTGCTTGATATTTTGAAGAAAGAGAAATTTTTTCTTAAGATGTCAAAGTGTGAGTTTGGAAAGACTTCTTTGGTCTATTTAGGACATATTATAGGAGGAGGAGAGTTGAGAATTGATCCTTCTAAAGTGGAAGCCATTGTGAATTGGCCCACACCCAAAATAGTAACCAAGGTAAGAAGTTTCTTAGGTGCAGCTCAGTATTGGAGAAAGTTTATTGCTAACTTTTCTTCCATCGCAGCTCTTATGCATGCAGTGACAAGTGTGAAGAAAGGCTTCCAATGGGGATGAAAACAACATCAATATTTCAAAGCTTTAAAATACAATATCAGTTTATCTCCAGTCTTTGCATTACCAAATTTTAGACGTCCATTCGAGATTCAAACTGATGCTAGTGATTATTCCATGGGCGCAATACTTTTGCAGCATGGTAAGCCTATCGCTTTTCATTCTGAAACATTTAATGGTGTTGTGAAAAATTATCCTACATATGAAAAAGAACTATATGCGTTGGTACAAAGTGTAAATAAGTGGAAACAATACTTGATGGGTAAAGAGACTATTGTGCATACCGATCACCAACTGTTATAGTACTTACAGTTGCAAACAAAATTGCAGCAATCAAGACATTTTAGGTGGATGGGATTTCTTCAACAGTTTCACTTGGTTATAAGGTACAAGAAAGGAATTTTCAATAAAGTTTCTGATATGCTTTCAAGACTAATAATTAGTGCATCTACTTTACTCAAAAATGATTCTATTGTACATGAGAGTTACATAGAACAATATGCACATGACATTGATTTTCAAGAGGTGTATGCTAGTTTGGGTGAAGGGAATCAAGTTGAAGAAAAATATTATCACATGAATAAAAAATTGTTGTTTAATTTGGGAAAGATGTGTATTCCAGAAGGACAGAGGCTAAGTTTCATGAGATAAGCTCATCCATCTCTTATTGCTAGACGCTTTGGGGTAAGAAAAACAGTGGTGTATCTACAGAGGTATTGCTATTGACCTCGCATGATAGATAGTGTGTCACATTTTATAAGAGGTTGTTCTATGTGTGCAACAAGTAAGCCTAGTAATAGGAAGCTTGGGTTGTACATGCCACTTATGGTACCATCAAGGCCATGGGAAAGTGTCTCCATGGACTTTGTTGGAGGTCTACCTATGTCAAGAAAACAACAAGATTATCTTTATGTAGTTGTGGATAGATTCAGTAAAATGTGTATACTTATGCCATGTAAGAAAACTATTATTGCTAAACAAAATTTTGAACTTTATTTTCAACATGTTTGGGTTCATTTTGGATTGCCAACTTCTATTGTTAGTGACAGGAATTCCAGGTTCATTGGGAATTTTTGGTCAAATTTATGGAGAATGATGGACACAAAGTTGAAAAAGAGTATTGCTTTTCATCCACAAACAGATGGACAAACCGAGGTTGTGAACAGAACCGTTGTGCATCTATTGAGAGGGTATTGCAGCAAACATCCTACGTTGTGGGATGAACAACTACATTACATTCAACATGCTTACAATCGAGCAAAGCACTCTTCAACTCAAACATCACCTTTTGAAGTATGCTTTGGGTATTTTCCAAATCGCCATAAGAATTCATATTTAGGTAGGATGTTTCAATAAATTTCCATAGTGATATTGATAAGGCTCAAAATTTCATTGAGAAAATTCAAATTATAGATCAACAAGATGAAGAACAGCTTGAGAAAAGTCAAAGAAAATACAAAGAGAGGCATGAAAAACATAGATTTGATCACAAATTTCAAGAGGGAGATGAGGTATGGTTTCACATTAGCAAATAAAGGATGTAAGGGGATGGTAAAAAAATCAAACCCATTCGCTATGGTCCATTCAAGATCATAAAGCAAGTTGGTAATAATGCATTTCAACTTGAATTGCCTTTTTATATGCAAATGCATTCAATTGTTAATGTTGAAAAATTACGTTTGTATGAGCCACCTTTTATCAATGATCAAGGAAGTGATGTTCAACTACTTTCTATTGAATATTTCTCACCAGAATTTCTAGATGAGCTCAAATAAGATACAATTCTTGACAGGAGGACAAGAGGATCCAAGAGGGGAAGTGTTGACTACCTTCGAGTTGGGCTCAAAGGAACTAAACCAAGCAAGGAAAAGTGGATGGAGTTTGGAAAGGTGAGGGAGTTGTACCCTCATCTACTGAATAGGTAATGAAGTCTTTTGGGGTCCAAAAGCTTCCCAATGGGGAGGAGTGGTCAGGAGTTCATAATTTTTTCTTAAAAATCAAAGTTACAGGATTGGGTTGAAACTAGGATGATTGCGTAGATATCATCTTCCTGATTCTAACACCACGAACGGTTCAAAAAATTGATGTCGTATGAGGGAGATATCATGTTCTGATCGAAATGCCAAACAGGTAAAATTGCGACAAGTTTGATTGGGATGCACAGTCAGCGGGGTGGAGGTTCAGTCAGCAAAAAAGGAATATTCTCAAAATATTCTTTTTCACTGGGCCAATCATGGGATGACAAGTGTTATTGTCTAATTTTTTGGTTGTACATTTATGTTTTTTTTGGTCCAATCATAAGGTGACACGTGGCCAGCCCTGAGGCCACCACGTGTCCCAAAAATGACATTATAAAATTTTGGGTGAGGTCCGCAGGGCTCGACCCCGCGACCTCCCTCTGGGCATGCAGAGGGGTTTCAAACTACTCTATATGTTGTCACTTAACATTCATTATATGCAACTTATATTTAAGTTTGGTTCCAATACAGTTTGGGGGTTGGGGACCGCCGACGATCCCAACCCACCAGCGGTCCTCGCGATGGTGGTCACGGGGCAGCAAACAAATTTTACAACCAACGATTATCGCAAACTCTGATAGTCTTTTCAGCATTAACATTTATGTTGTCACATGGAATGGTTTATTTCCAACTTTATTTCCGCCGACGGTTAGCGCTAACCACCTCTTCAACCCCGGTTCCAAATTATAACTACAGTTATTCCCGCCGAGTTCTGCTCCAAAGGTTTCACTAATTGTTGTGTTAGCCGCGGGTTTGGGGTGCACATGTGGCCACCCCAACCGCTAGCACTTATTTCTGCAGTTAAATCTGGCGGTAGCTTTGGCGGGCACACCCAAAAACGTGGCAGTAATCACTATTTTAACTCTAGATAAGTGGAGTTCTCCACTTTTAGTAGATTTTTTCTAGGTGTAACTGGGAAAAAGAGTAGGAGACTTAATTTTCGCCCATTCTGAGTGAAGGAAGAGTCATTCTTTGACTAATTGGAGAATTTTGGAGCCATTGGTGCATAGAAAACAACCATTAGAGTACTGTAACTACATGTATTTGCAAAAATTTGAGCATAATGAAAGATGAACATGCTATTGGGAGCTGGACCAGAAGATGTAGCCCAGGAAGGGTGAACTACTTCATCACGCCTGTTATGTAAATTTCATGTGGTGACTTATTTCTCTGTTTTACACTGTTGTTTAGTGTTATTAATGCTTATTTCATGCTTATAATTCACTTAAAATATTCTACAATTCATGGTTAAAATCCTCAATCCTTAAGAAAACTAATGAGACAAGTATGCACATGTTTATAAAATGAAAAGACACTTAGCACAACAAAACTAATACAATCATTTCAGAACATGGAGAGACCTCAACGAGGATGCACTTCGACATATCATGGAGTGAAAATATTGTCATAAGATTGTGGAGGACGGTATTGTCGACATTGATCCACTGTCGATGTATGCACATTGCTTCAACATTTTCACATAGTACATCTCTTCACCTATGACCGGATTATCTTTCCAGGATGTCTTCATGCTTCATGGTCTTTCCAAGGCCATAGATAGTGATGGGGACAATTATAGTATGAGCAGTTTTTTGTGGGATCTTCTCCATTGGGTGGATACCAAGCTGGTGCATGATATGAGTCATCACCCACATTTGGATGGATGGATGGAGATGATGAGCAAGTGGCTGAAAATCTACTTGCAGATCTATGACACAGGGCAGCAGGAAGCATGGCTTCATTGGCTACTCTTGGGTGAGTATGGTTACCACTTGACATTTCATATTGGTATGTTCTATGCCTTTCATAGTACTAAGGTGATGCAGCAATAGGAGGCATGTCTACACTAGATACTCTTGGGAGAGTATGGCCAAGACATTGCATTTTATATGCCCATTGGTATATCATTGTTTCCCACCTTGCATCATAGTTATGAGATGAAATATCTGGAGGCATGGCTACAATGGTTACTTTTGGTCACATGACATATCACATGTCAATGGGTATGTTATTTTTTAGGACTTTTCATGATACTCATATGATGTGGCAGCAGGAATCCGGGCTATGTTGGTATGGTGTGACATTCTACATGTCAGTCGGTATATCATTTCTTCATGCTTTGCATTTTGATGATGTGGGGTGGCAACAAAATTCATTGTTGCGCTGATTAATCTTGGGAGAATATGGATTGACATTCTCCCATACCTTGCACAATGATGATGTGGGATGGCAACATGAAACATTGCTGTGTTGGCTTTTGTTAGGAGAGTATGGCCACCATACTTGGTATGATAATGAGGTGGCGTGGCAACAAGAGGCATTGTTGTGGTGGATGTTATTGGGAGATTATGGTTCAACATTTCACATGTCAATCCAGATGTCTTTGTTTCCTACTTTGCACAATGTTGAGATGATGCTTAGAGAAAACAAGGCCACCAGGGTCAAGGATTGGAGCATGGAGAGACACAACCTACTCCATGTAGCATGGGTTAGAGAGATAGTTTATGAGTTGGGAATTTCCACTAGGGGAAGGAACCACTACACTTCACATGTCTCATGAAGAGAAGATGCTCTTGGACAACAGATTGTTGCCACTTGGGGAATCATTGATGAGGAGGGGCATCAAGCTACATAGCTGGAGGCCATTCTTGACATTCTAGGGAGGTAGCTATGGAGCTGGGCATTCATAACACATTGGAGCAAATGGGGAAACCTTCCATATGAGGATGCCACTTGGGAGGGAGATGGATTTGTGCATCATCCACTTTTGCAGTTGCTTGAGGACAAGCAACCTTTTGGTGGGGAGGATTGTAATATTACAAATTTTCCATTAGCTAATTGGAATATTAGAGTTCTTACTTTTCTTATTTAGTTAAGTAAATAAAAGGGTGGAGGGACCCATAAACCCAATAGATGAATAAAATCCACTTCTATAGTGTGAATTTGGGTTAATTGAGTAGTGAATTAGCATTATGGAGTAGTGGAGCAACATAATAATGAAGAAAGAGTGGAGGTCATAAAGCATTAATGAGGAAGATGATGGAGATAGTGGAGAACCAATTGCATAGATGATGGAGGAAGTGGTGCATTAAATGCACAAATGATGGAGGAAGTGGAGAGTACTTGTCGCAGTGATGGAGATAATGGAGGAAAACGCAGTATTTATGGAGGCTAGTTGGCCACATGTGCAGTGCAGTTATGAGGTGGGCCAAGGCTAGGGAAGGCTCACAACCAGAAAGGGAAGCTGAGGGAAACAAAGGAGAGGAGTCTGGATTATTATTGTTGAGTGTTGTCAGACATTTTTTTACACGCTTTAGCTGTTTTTCTAAGTCTGTTGTGTTGTTTAGCACCATTTGTTCCTGAGCAGGAACCCTACCCTTACCCACAGGGGACTTCGAGTGCCTACTCTGGGAAGGTTTTCTTGGGAAACACTCATCATCCCGAAATCAATGCCACATTCAGCCACTCTCATCTACACTTCCAGCTACAATAATTACGCATTCCTGAACTTGGGTTTGAGAGTAGGAAGGTCGTTCTCATTACTTCAGCTAAGAAACCTATGGAGAGATCATTCCTTCACACTATGGATCCATTGTAGTCTTCCAAGAGTTTTATTTTCATATTTGGCATCAGGCCATCCATCTATTATCCTATGCAACAACATTTCTTGCAGCAATTGCGTAATTCTGTAGTGAGGGTTTGAGGAGAAGAGGATGTTCCAAGAAACTTAGCTTGGAATGCTATGAGGGATTAATCCTTCGCTCTGGAAATCACTTCAGCAACTTGGGATCAACATTGTATTATCTATCAATAGGCTACATCATCATCCCTCCTAGACAACGTTGTATTTCCTAACAGTTATGCATGCAGCAACTGCATATTCAGTGGGGGATATAGATCCTAAGTTGCTCAGCTTGGGATCGGGAGAAGGGACCAAACCTTCAGTTAGTGAGCTGAGTGGGTTCTATTGCAGTAGAGAGATCATTCTTTCAGTCCCAGATCAGCATTTGTTTCCAGAGAGTGCGTAACTCAACCAGCAGGGGTGCAGTTTGCAACCCAAAAAGGGCCGAAATTACAAACTCAAAATCTGGCCAAACCTTTTCTAGGTTTTCGAGTAGAGTTCGTGGTTAAAATCCCGGATCTTTTTTATCACTCCAATGACCTCTTGCACATATATATTCTTCCCAGCAACAGCATTTTCCAGCAAAATAAACAATTTTTACTTTCCAGTGATAGTTTTCAGTAGAGTTGTTTCAGCCATATTTGGATGGCTTGAGTGCATCCCTTTTTGGAGCATTGTGTATATTCATTTTTTGTTGATACATAATGAAATGGCTCAACTATTTCTACTCATATGTATGATGTTTTGATGTATTTCAAAAATTTTCTAGTTTTATATGTTTTATTCTTAGTTCGAATAGTGCATATGTTCTATATTCCTGTCTTTCCCATTTTGGGATATTACATTTATCATCATCATTAATATAGCTTCCTTTATCATGCTTTCCAATCAAGTCAAATTTACTTGCGAACATCTTCAACATCTTGAAGATTATGTACCTGCACAACTTAAACAAGTGCGACCAAACACATATATAGAAGCACAAAGTTAACTATATCAAAATCATGGAAGTGTTATACTTCATACATCAAATACCTAGGCTTAGTTAGGTTCATAATCAACAAGAGACTTATACTTCTATATTTCAACTTTTTCATGGGTTTTGTTATCACTCCGCGTTAGTATTTGCATCCTTCCATCCTGTGATCAAAATCTTATTTTCATATCATTTTATGAGTCCCACTCAAAAAAATTTATTCATTCCACTAGGTCATGCAAAACATTAGTCACTAATGGTAGCCCTAGTCTAAAAAACATCACTCTTCCTCAAATTTGATTACTTGTTGGCATAGTTTCATATGTTGTTGACTGTACATCATCCATAAAGTCAATATCAATCATGTCATTTTGAAATTCAGTCCTTCAAGGTCTCATTAGGTCTTTTAGGGTTTTTCAAGGCCCAATAAACCTTCATTTCCATTGCATAAGACTAGCAAGTAAAGGGTGATAAAATAACATCTCATCACCATATGAAGATGATTTCTGAAGAAAATTTCTTGTTTCACCATGTAATTTTGGTTTTCATATGTAATTTTTTAATTTTCATTATGTAATTTTATGTCTTTCAAAATGTAATAATTTCACCATCTCAAGCTGCTAACTCAGTGTTCCAAAGATGCAAAACCACCAAAAAGTCAAAATTCAAAGAGTTCTCAAAGCCATCAAAAGATAAAATTGTCAAAGAAAAGAGTCAAGTAAAGGGTAAATTTTCAAAAGGCTAAGTGAATAACAAAGAAATAAAGTGGGTCCCAAGGACCAAATCATCAATTTCATGAAGTATAAGACCACCAAGGCATCCCATTCAAACTCATTTGAACATCCAAAGGTATATTTTTCACTCCCTCATCCCGAAGAAGTCAATTTTCAGAGTCAGAGGTGAAATTTTTCTTGGCACTGCGCATAGGAGAGAGGTGTTGCACGTAGGGAATTTGGCGCTACCTCTTTTACCTCAGGTGTTGCGCTCCTAGGCAAGGCACTGCTCTTTTTACCTGTGCGTTGCGTTTATGCCCAGCAAGCTCTAGAAGCCACAAAACACCTTCAAACCTTCTAAAAATTTCACCAAAGGCTTATTTCCTCCTTTATCAATTAAGTAAAACAAAATATTTGCCTCGTTCTTTTCCTAAGTGTTATTTTTGTGGTGGTTTTCTTCATAAGAAAAATTAACTAAGTGTTTAGTGGAAAACCCTAGTTTCACTCCCTTACTATAAATTTGCTGCCCATAAACTCTAAAATACCTTCCTACATCACTATTAAACCCATCCCTACCCCTACACTACTCTTTCCTAATCCCTAAACCCCTTCGCCATAAAACCCTAAGTCCTAGGCCACTAAAATTCCTAGGCAACCACTACCCCAAATCTGTAATCCAATTATCATTTCTAAACTCCCTAAGCATTTTGACCTCCTATCATCCCCTAAAGTTCCCTAACCCCTTCCCTCATCTCCCTAAATTTTCCTACCCTAATCCCTACTCCCTAGACCTATCCCCGTTCCCATTTCCTCCCCTAGGGTTTCTAGACCAAGACACCATGGAACAAGATAGAGACTATATGGAAGAGGAGGAAGATAGATTGGAGGAAGAAGACAGATAACAGAGAATTCCACACAAAGGAGGGAGAATCATAAGGTTGGATCCCACCAACACTAGAGAATTGATAGCCTCACCAATGACAGTTTCATGCTTTTAGTATGTTGGTTGCCTTGAGTTTTGTAACATGATTGAAAGGATACAACATCACCCTGTTTTGAGCAGGCTCTTCAGTGTAAACCTCAAATATAATCAAGTAACCCTAGCAAGTGTGACTTTCACAGTGTCTACATCCATCATTGTTTTTGCTACAGGGATTCCAAACATGGGTGAGAGGTGGTTCAAATCCAAGGATTTGGAGGATCGGTACCATGAGATATTCATCAAACCAATGTATAGAAATGAGAGGAAGCGGGTATTTCCTTTTAGATATCTTCTTAATAGGTATGCCCCCATGATGAAGATCATGATGAAGTATTTCTCTTGTGAAGGGAGGTTCTCTAGACTTTACACTTATCAAATTAGACCACTCATGCACTTCACAAGAGTTAAATTTCTCAATATCCCATACTTTTTATTCAAAAGCATAGAAAAAATGGCAGACATTGTGCAAAAGAGAGAGTTTGACCAGCAGATGAATAGTCTTTTCCACCACTCCTTGATTAGAATCATTGTTCTCCATCGACTTAACCAGTTGAACATTTCATGGGACACATTCATAGCAAATGACATCTTCACTGCTCCACAAGTTCCACATGTTGAAGATGTGACTTCTTCATCTCACCCTACTACATCTATACCTCCATCTTAGCCCACAGTGCCTACCATTTCATCACCTCGGTCCACTTCACCTACTCCATCACCATCACCACCATCATCACCATTTAATGAGCAACATGAGTCACCTAGTAGAGTTGAGGTCAACAAGCCTAAAGAGGATGAAATGAGCACAATGGAAAATACATATCATAGAGGGCATAGGTAGGTGTTTTCCCTGCATATTACGTGAGGGGACTTGCCTTTTTCACCAAAAAAGTAGGTACAGAAGGGAAAATAGAAGACGTCAGAGGAAGATGTGTATGAGGCAGCCATTCATGATGAGGATGACCTCGATGAAACAGAGACTGATTTTTACCTTGTTGATTTAGATTATGAGCATGACGATGAGGCCTCCAAAATGATTATCAAGCATAAAGATGCCCAATTCAGGGAACTTCAACTCAACTTAGAGAGATCTAATTTTTTAATTGCATACTATGAGCAAGAAAATGAACAACTTAAGACCAAGCAGGCCATCATGGAGATTCATCTTCTCAAGGAAAAAAGAGAAGAAAACAAGGCAAATCACTTGCTTGATGATGCCTATGAAAGGTATGGTGAAACCAATGAGGTAGAAGAAAAAGTGCCAACAAGAATACCTAGTACTAGAGGGTTGAAAATAGCTCTAGAACTAGAGAGGCGAAAGGAGGTTGAGCTTGCTAATGAACTTACATTGAATGAATAGTTTTCCATCATTTTCAATGATAACTGGGAGCAATGGCTTGACAGGGCCAACCAGCATCTTGAGAAGCTCCTAGAGAAGGCAAACAAGGATAATGACATATTGAGAAAGAGGGCCAAGAACTACTTCAAGAAAAATAAAATTGCAAGCTCAAAACTACAAAAGGCCAAATCAAGAATTGAAACCCTAACCAAGAAAAATGAAGGGGACAAGCTTGATATTCTTGTTGGGGAATCTCTCATAGCCTAGTACACCTCATCATCATCCCACAACAAAAAAATTAAAGAAATTTGGGCAAATTTTGAATATTTTGGAATATTTTTGTGTTTTTGGTAATTTGACACAGTCAAACTGTGATAACATCGCTAGATGTTATCACTCCGCCAGATCTCTAAGACTGAGAAAGAATTTCCAAAATTGACAAAAACATAAAAAAATTCCAAAGTTTTCAAAATTTGCCTAAATTTCTTCAAGTTTTTTTCTGTGGGATGATGATGAGGTGTACTAGGCTATAAGAGATGCCTCAATAAGAATATCAAGCTTGTCCTCTTCATTTTTCTTGTTTAGGGTTTCAAGTCTTGATTTGGGCTTTTGTAGTTTTGAGCTTAAAATTTGGTTTTTATAGAAGTAGTGCTTGGCCCTCTTTATCAATATGTCATTATCCTTGTTTTCCTTCTCGAGGAGCTTCTCAAGATGTTGGTTGGCCTTGTCAAGCCATTTCTCTTGGTTCTCATTGACAATGATGGAAAATTGTTCATTCAATGTAAGTTCATTAGCAAGCTCAACCTCCTTTTGCCTCTCTAGTTCTAGAGCTCTTTTCAGCCCTCTATTCCTAGGTCTTCTTGCCGACAATTTTTCTTATGCATCATTGGTTTCACCATACCTTTCATAGGCCTCATCAAGCAAGGTCTTTGCCTTGTTTTCTTCTCTTTTTTCCTTGAGAAGCTAAATCTCCATGACGGCCTGCTTGGTCTTAGTTTGATCATTTTCTTTCTCATATTATGCAATGACAAACATAGATCTCTCTAAGTTGAGTTGAAGTTCCCTGAGTTTGGCATATTTCTGCTTGATAATCATTTTGGAGGCCTCATCATCATTCTCGTCATCTAAATCAACAAGGTCAAAATCAATCTCTGTTTCATGGAGGTCATCTGATGAACCCTTAGCTAAATTCAGAGGGGGGGTGAATCAGTTTAGTACATTCATGGAAATCTAAAAATCTTTTCATTCAACTCATTTACACCATCATTTCATAAGAATTTTAATACATAATTTATCAACAAACTTAATGTGTGGACAACAAGTAATTAGGAAAATTAAAACATCACATCAACACATAATCATCAAGCACGTAGACAACAGATATAAGTGGAAACCCATAAGGGAGAAAACCACATCTTATTATTGTTGTGATGCAAAGGCAAGCTCCAACTCCCTCTCACAACTGATTTTATGTAGGCTCCAACCTACAGGAGGCTACTACCTCAAATTATGCAAGCTACAACTTGCAAGGAAGCTCCAACTCCCATCTATTTTCTGCAAGCTACAACCCACAGGAGGCTCCTACCTCAACCAGCTCCAACTGGAAATCTATCAAGCTACAACTTGAAACGGAAGCACCAACTCCCATGTATTTTCTACAGGCTACAACCAACATGAGGCTCCTACCTCAACCAGCTCCAACTGGAAATTTATCAAGCTACAACTTGAAACGGAAGCACCAACTCCCATGTATTTTCTGCAGGTTACAACCTATAGGAGGCTCCTACCTCAACCAAATCCAATTGGAAATTTATCAAGCTACAACTTGAAACAGAAGCACCAACTCCCGTGTATTTTCTACAGGCTACAACCTATAGGAGGCTCCTACCTCAACTAGCTCCAACTGGAAATTTATCAAGCTACAACTTGAAACGGAAGCACCAACTACCATGTATTTTCTACAGGCTACAACCTATAAGAGGCTCCTACCTCAACCAACTCCAACTGGAAATTTATCAAGCTACAACTTTAAAGGAGACTATAGTCCCCTCACTCAACATGAAACTAAAATGGTGATTTACCTGGATATCAGCTCTGTTATACTCCTTCTCCAATGCTGCCTCTTCAGCCTTCATATCTGCTTATATCTTATCCTGATGTGCAAACCATTTCTATCAACTCTCTTTGATTCTTTCACTCTCTAACCTTCTACAACTCTCTTAGCTTCTTCTTCTCTCTTGCATTCTATAGCTTTCTAACATTTTTTTTCACTCTGATATTACATGTTTTATATAGATAACTACATGACTATTTTCATTCTAAAGGGAATACGAAGTGAACATGCCTAACCCCATGCCTTCCACTCGTTCGATTCCTCATTCTTCAGTTCAGGTTATTACATTAGAAATAATCATTACAGCACTCATGGAGTTTTGCTTATGCCTATAGAGACTTTCCTTTGCATCACAAACAATATAAAATAATCAATGAATTTACATTTATAGTTACAACAATATTTCAATTCAGCCCTTTCATCTTCTTGCTTTTCTGTTCATTTTTTTCTTCTCTACCTGTTGCCCCTTTGTCTTCTCTGCCAATGTCATTGCCTTTTCTGTTACTGCTGTTACATTTCTACCTGTGCAGCATGATCATCTTCTGCCTGATTCGACCCTACTAGCACGTTTCCAAAATTTTCATTTTAACTATATTTTGCCTGACTTTGCCTATTGTCCTTTTCCTGCAGCGTTCAACCTTTTTATTAATAAATTGTCGCAATAACTTTACTCTAGAGTCGGGTCACTTGCACGAGTCTCCTCCTTTGCGTTCAGACTTTCGTTTATAGCTACAACATTCAACCTTTTTGCACTCACTGTCGGGTCTCTCTACCCAAGTTCATTTTCCATGCGTCGGCTTAGGCCTTTTCTTTGTAACCCAAGTCGACCTCCGCTTCCAAAATTTTCTTCATAAAAAATAGCATAAAAACATTAAACTTGGATATGAAATATGTTAATATTTACCTTTGAATGATATTGCATCCGACTATCTATCACATTTCGGCGTTCCATAGATTTTATGTTACAATCTCCTTTTCCTCCTCCAATGCGATTAAACACTAGAAATACTTTACATCCGGATTTGAAATCCTTTGGAGTTCACCTTTCAAACTACATCGCATTCAGGCCTCTTTATCACACTTCACAAGTTTTAGCTCATAGCAATAACAAGTTTCTCTTATCATATGCGATATACGATGTGCGGCATGCGAATGGGTCCCACGTCGGACTTTAAATCCTTTATGGCTTTGTAACTCCATCGCGTCTGCTCCTTTTTATCGCACTTCGTAACTTTAATAACTTACCTCCTCGTAAATTCACAACTTTAAGAATTTCGCAATATTTGTGATTTTATGATTTAGCAAATCGGCCCGAAAACCTTATCACATGTCGCACCTTTTAGCATTTACCATAATGGGTTTTCCTTATTTTTTGCGGTATGCGATATACTTCACATTTCAAATTAAAACAATTTAACTTGTGATTTCTTAACATGTAAATATAAAATTCACTGATTGCGATTTGCGATATCTCTGAACATTGTTATGTATGTAAATAAGCACAACTCTGCCCTTAACCTGCGCATTGTTCTGAACGTAAAATAAGCACGACTTTGCCCTTGACCTGCGCATTGTTCTGAAAGTAAAATAAGCATGACTATGCCCTTGACCTGCGCACTATTCTGAACGTAAAATAGCACGACTCTGCCATTGACCTACGCACTATTCTGAACGTTAAATAGCATGACTTTGCCCTTGACCTGCGCACTGTTCTAAACATTAAATAGCACGAGTCTGCACTTGAAATGCGTATTGTTCCGAACATAAAATAAGCACGACTATGCCCTTGACCTGCGAATGTTCTGAAAATAAAATAGCACGACTCTGCCCTTGACCTGCGCACTGTTCTGAACGTAAAATATCACGACTCTACCCTTGATCTGCACACTGTTCTGAATGTAAAATAAGCACGACTCTGCCCTTGACCTGCGCACTATTATGAACGTAACATAGCATGACTCAACCCGCTCTTCACAATTGTTCTTCATTGTTGCATGCGTTTATTAATTTACTTAGGCACGTTAACAACTCTACCCACTCGTGAACAACTTGACCCAACAAGTTCACAACTCGACCCAAACTTGTTGCCTTTGCTCCATTTGCTCCTTGATAAAGATTCTAATGTTGCTCCTCTCTGATCCTTTTCCTTAGATAATGATCTAATGTTGCTCCTTGATTCTTTGATACTCCTCTGTCTTTATTTTACTCTTTTCTACTCCTCTGCCTCTCTTTTATGCTTCTCCACTTAACTTTTTCCTTCTTTGCATTATTGCTCCTTTATACTCCAGTTGATCATGATCTGCTCCTTTGTTCTCAATGATAATTCTAATGCTGCTCCTTTATGCTCCTTTGCCATAAGTAATAACTCTAAAGCTTCTCCATGCCTCTTTGCTGCATCTCTCTACTTTAGATTATACTTCTAATGTTTCTCCTTTTCCTTGCTCCTTTGCCTCTTCGCTGTACATTTCTACTCCTTGCCTCCTTTTTTCATTCTCACTGCGTCATTGCCTGATCTACTCCTTTTCCTTATTGTTGCTACTCCTTTGCTCCTTTACCTTAATGATAATTCTAGTGTTACTCCTTTCTATTCCTTTGCCATCAATGACAATATTTCCAACAATCTCCCCCCTTTGGCATTGATGGCAACACTTCCTCCCCCTTTCATTCTAAGAAGTGTCTACCTTGATTTGCTTTCTTTTCCTCCCCCTTTTACATCAATGGAAAATGGTTACACCTTTTTCAGTGTATTCCCATCATTTCCTTATTAGAGTTCTGCATAAGCATTCTTCATTCTGTCCACATACATGGTTGGGACTCCTGCTCCATTTGGTGTATAAGCATTGTTGGGAGAACACTTTGGGAATCATTGAACTTGTATGTGTATACACAGTAAGCTGATACCATCCCAAATCACAGACTCCTTGCACTCGTATAATGTTGAAAGTGATGATAAGGACACTCCATAGAACAAACTATACCAGACTTATATAATCTGAAATGCACCATTGGAATAATACTAACATACTGAGAATGCTCCATATGATATATAAAGTCTTCTCCAAATATACTTCAGTCTATATTATGATCTGCATCTGAGATACATATCCGTTGAGGAATATTGTAGATGGAATATGTCTTCTTCTGCAATACACACCTGTTCAAATATGATGATGCCAATATATCTTTTACAACCACGTTTCACCTTTACTACTAGATTACACAATGATTTCGTTGCATATTCAAGGATGTCTTTGCACAGAACTTGGTTCATAGGTTAGCCACTCATAATTTCTTATAAGGGATTTTCAAATTCACCCACGTACCTCTGTTACATACCTTTTAGGTGTAACACATGCTTAAGGAAGACTAATGGTTAGAGCTTGATATATCTGATCTCTGCGGTATACACTTATGCCAAAAGTGTCTATGCATCCAAGGCCACGAGATAATATGATACCCATTGATAATCCATGCGGTAATTTTCACAGACAACCATAGTTACGATACCCTTCATACTCTCAGTTATTTGTATTTGAGCTCTCCACTGTTCTCAACAACAATCAACAATAAACAGAATCTCCAAAACAAAAACATGCCCGACTTCAACGCAAGCTCAGTCACATCAGTAATTCTTGCTCCAATACCAACGCTGCTCCAATAATAATGCTTGGGTGCTTCCTAGAGAAGCTCCTCTTTGAGTTCAGTATAAGCATCCTTCATTCAGTTATTTTGTTATTAAATGAATATACACAACAAAATGATGCTATCACAACTCATGAGAATGCTAGAAGGCATGTCACCATAGAATGTTATTTTCTTTTGTCCCTTGCTGCTTGATGATAGTGATACGTGCTAGACTTTTGATGAATATGTAATCAATACAAGTCAAAATCCCTTGATGCTGATGTGAAAAATGAGTTCAAACAGAGCTTACACTTTATTGTAAGATTAGACAATATCTTTCAATCTAAAAGGCCCAATGACTTTAATACTAAAAAGTTACAGATTTAAACATAAAACCTTTGAGACTTGATACATTCCATGCATTGGACAATCTTACTATCAGCTATACACATTTATGTATGACACAAGGGGGTATGTAGTTCAATGATCAACTCTCTGCAATGGTGAAATATCAGTTATTCCTTTCTGCTGAAGTAAGCTTCAGATGAATCAATAATAGACTCTTTGAACTTCAATCGTAAGATTATCACAACTAGCCCATCATGATTTAGATACTTCAATTGTTCAATCATAATGATCTTCAACAAAACATCTTCAAATTTTTTAATTGAAGTCTCAGCAAACAGACTTCACATAGCTTTATGAATGATCTTAAGAAAGAGGCCTTGAAGATATATCCGTACTGACTTGAGGAAGGCATGAAATTATATCCAAGAATAGATATTGCTTCAATGCTCAATATAACACTTCAAATGCAAACAAGATAATGATCCTTTGGAACTTTTAATGACCTTTCCATGCTTTGATAACGCAACTCGACATTCTCCAGCATTTGAACCTAGTAGATGCTTTGCACTAATCAGAGCAACCAAAAATTAATCCACACATATTATAATGTTGATAACGTTGGGACTACTTCCTTGATGTATTTCTTCCATACCACCACCATGATGCATACCATAACATTCCGATCCTGAGGACCTGTATCATACCACTGCTCCAATAATAACACTTGGGATAACACTTTTCTTATTCATCCTTCTTAAAAGAATTTTGTTTTATTATCAACACTTGCAATGAGACACATAGTGTAATCATCCCCTTAGTTTCCAAGTTCATGAATGATGTTCCCTTTATCACCATGGCTGCTTGTTGCTTTCTCTTCTTCCATCAATCTGTTGGCTATTGAATGCTTTAGGTGTCCTTCTTCCTCTATAGTTCTCTGCCAGAGGAATTTTCCTTTCCCATCCTGAACTGTTATATGTTCTTATTCCAAGTAGCTCTTCTTTGAAAATTCTTATGGGGACTTTTTATGAACTTCTCTCCCCCTGGGATGTTGCTTCTTGTCTATCACTAACTGGATATCTATGTTGCTTCCTAGAGGAGCTCCCCCTGAGACTATGATGGATTCAAAATTTCATTAAAGTAACAATCTCCCCCCTTTTTTTCTTCTTCCATACTTTGTTGGGGTTACTCATAATGTCTGCATTTCTTTTTGATTCGCAGTTTGGTCTGATTTGATTTGGTTCCATCATTTGTCTAGAGTCCTTTAATGTATATGGAAGCCTACAGTCATTTTCTTTGTGTCCAAGCTTGTGGCACACATAACATATTATTTTACCAAGGTACGTTTGAGCTGATATATATAATTTTGTGCTCCTTTTTTAACATAGTTTACATTCAACATATTTATGTCCAAATTCATTGCATGAATAAAAATAGCTTTGGAAATGATTTGTGTACCTGGTGAAATCTTGTCCTTTCCATCTTCTTGCTTGAGGTAGTATTTTCATTTGCTATGTCTTTTGATGATTAAACTTGAGTTGCCTATTCTTACATTGAGCTGCTACATGTCCATAGTCATTGCATGAATAACATTGCATGAATAACATTGCATGGAACTGATTTATGTATCTGGTGAAAGCTTGTCTTTTCCATCTGCTTGCTTGATGAGTTCCTCTTATTGGCTGCATCTTTTGTTGGTTGGACTGGATTTTCTTTGTCTTACAGTATGTTGCAATATGTCCCGGTTTGTGGCAGGAAAAACAAGTGATACTTCTCACAGGAGGAAGGAACCTCTTTTGAAATCTTCCGAATTTGATCAATTCATCCTTAGGAGCGTATGAGCCTTTTGTAGTTGACTGTTTCTTCATTTCTTTCTTTGTCACTTGAGGTTGTTGCTTGTTTCTGTTTTCTTTATTACACATCATGGTCTTGTTGGCTTCTAATTCTGTGGGTTCCATTTTTGCTTCTTCATTATCCTTTACATATTTTACAAAAATGATATTCTTGTTATCTTCTACCTTGGATTTACTGGTTTCTCCTTCATATCCTATCCCGAACTTTATGAGAGGAGATATTTGAGCATTTATAATTTGGTCCAACTATCCAGAGCTTTTCATTTGTGGAATATTCATATTTAATTCAATTCGGGCCTTCTCTGATTTCTTCCTCGGGCTTACCACCTCTTCTTCTAATCTTATGCATTCCTGACTTTTCTCTTTTATTTGCTGCAGCAGAATATCTTCTACTTTCCTTGCTTCTTCAATTTGTGCCTTCAAACCAACAATTCCTTCCTTAACTTCATATTCTCTCTCACCATATATTTGCACCAGTGTCTTCAGGTCTTTGTTTTCATTATTCAATCTTTCTATTTCATTCAAGGGTGTGTCAAGTTTGGCTTTTTCTTCAACTGTAATTTCTTCATGGCACTCACATCCATTCACCCTAATGGGTATTTCATTTGATTGACCTTTTTCCTTTTGAAAGGAATTTTTCTTCTTCTTCTTGTTTATCTTCTCCTTCTTGATAATGCAACCACTAATGTCTCCCTCATGCATGAGATGCAATCTACTCCATATTCCTTTTGAAAAAGTTAAATCGATTATTGAATCAAGATCCTTGTTATCAAGACTATTATATATCACACATTTTGCCTTGGAATTCCATTGTTGTTCTTGTAAAAAGGGAGAGTCTGTGTAGTAACCATCACATACAAGCTTCAATGCCTCAGGTTCATAAACCATTAAAACTGTTTTAACCTTATCTCTCCATTCAGGAAATTTTGTTGTACTCAACATGGGTACACTTCGATAGTCCATGACTCAACCAGATCTCCTTCAAGCAATTAGTCTTACACCAAAGGATACTTGCTCTGATACCAATTGATGAAACCTTAGCTAAATTGAGAGGATGGGGGGTGAATCAGTTTAGTACATTCATGGACATTTAAAAATATTTTCATTCAACTCATTTACACCATCATTTCATAAGTAGTTTAATACATAATGAATCAACAAACTTAATGTGTGGACAACAAGTAATCAGGCAGATTAAAACATCACATCAACACATAATCATCAAGCACATAGACAATAGATATAAGTGGAAACCCATAAAGGATAAAACCACATCTTATTATTGTTGTGATGCAAAGGCAAGCTCTAAATCCCTCTCACAACTCATTTTCTATAAGCTCCAACCTAAAGAAGGCTACTACCTCAAATTCTGCAAGCTACAACTTGCAAGGAAGCTCCAACTCCCATCTATTTTCTGTAGGCTACAACCCACATAAGGCTCCTACCTCAACCAGATCCAACTGGACATATATCAAGCTACAACTTGAAATGGAAGCACCAACACCCATGTATTTTCTGCAGGCTACAACCTACAGTAGGCTCCTACCTCAACCAGCTCTAACTAGAAATTTATCAAGCTACAACTTGAAATTGAAGCGCCAATTCCCATGTATTTTTTGCAGGCTACAACCTACAGGAGGCTCCTACCTCAACCAGATCCAACTAGAAATTTATCAATCTACAACTTGAAACGGAAGCACCAACTCCCATGTATTTTCTGCAGGCTACAACCTACAAGAGGCTCTTACCTCAACCAGCTCCAACTGGAAATTTATCAAGCTAAAACTTGAAAGGAGACTACAATCCCCTCACTCAACATGAAACTGAAATGGTGATTTACTTGGATATAAGCTCTATTACACTCCTCCACTGCTTCCTCTTCAGCATTCATATCAGTTCCTGATGTGCACAACACTTCTATCAACTCTCTTTGATTCTTCCACTCTCCAACCTTCTGCAGCTCTCTTACCTTCTTCTGCTCTCTTGCATTCTGCAAATTTCTAACATTTTTTTTTTGTATTCTGATATTACATGTTTTATACAGATAACTAAATGACTATTTTCATTCTATAGGGAATACGAAGTGAACAGGCCTGGCCCTACGCCTTCTACCCATTCGATTCCTCATTCTTCATTTCAAGTTATTACATTAGAAATAATCATTACAACACTCATGGATTTTTTTCCTGTGCCTACGAAGACTTTATTTTGCATCACAAACAATATAAAATAATCAATGAATTTACATTTACAATTACAACAATATTTCAATTCAGCCCTTTTAGCTTCTTTCTTTTCTGTTCATTTTGTCTTCTTTGCTTGTCTTCTCTGCCGAGGTCATTGCCTTTTCTGTTCCTGCTGTTACATTTACACCTGTGCATCATGATTGTCTTCTGCTCGACTCGACCCTGCTAGCACGTTTCCAACAGTGTCATTTTAATTATCTTTTGCCCGACTCTACCTATTCTCCTTTGCCCGCAATGTTCAACCTTTTGATTAATAAAGTGTTGCAATACCTTTAATTTACAGTCGGGTCACTTGACCGAATCTCCTCCTCTCCGTTCAGACTTTTGTTTATAGCTACAACGTTCAACCTTTTTGCACGCATTGTCAGGTCTCTCTACCCAAGTCCATTTTCCATGTGTTCAGGCCTTTTCTTTGTAACCCGAGTCGACCTCCGCTTCCAACATTTTCTTCATAAAAAACAGAGCAAACACATTAAACCTGGACATGAAATATGTTAATATTTACCTCTGAACGTGTAATATTCCCAATTAGTCATGAGCTAATTGGAATATTCAATTTTGTTTTATTGCTTTGTTTAAAGAATAAGAGGGCAAAGCAGGTCCAATTTTCTCCTTAGTAATGAATAAATCAATGCCAAATGTGAAAGAGATAAATCTTGGCAGCTTACTTGAAGCACCCTTGGCGTGAAAGGGGTTGGATCACTTTGACTGGGTCAACCTTGACCAAATCAACAACACTGTCATGGAGGAGTGGCCATCAATGAGGGACAACGCAATTTTAGATGGAGATTCTTTGTGTGAATGTAGTGATCTTTTTGGATGGGGCTTAGGGTTTGCAATCTCATATTCTATTTAAGGAAGAGGATGGAAACCATATGAAGGTTGTTGATGTATATGATATTTCTGAATATATGGTTTGTTAGACATATATCTTTCTCTTGTTTTTTAGTTGAGATATAGTGTTGTTTAGCACAGGGTGTTCCTAATCGGGAATCCCACCTCTTCCATTGAGGAGCTCTTGGAGGAGTCTTACACTACATTGTCCACTATTCGGCTTAATGCCAAGCTTATTCTTTCAACTACAATGCCGATCCTGTTGATGGTTTGGTTTTTTTTGCAGGTTTCAGCAAGTGGTGATTAGATCTCTAGATCTAGGCCATCTCATTGCTTATTTTCAGTGGAGGAGGTTTTCTCTCCATTGGGAGGACCATATTGAAGGCCATTGAGCATATTTTCAGATCTTGGCATCAAACCAACCATATTTTTATCCCTACAGTGTAGTTTACTTCCAGATCTATGTTATTTCTGTAGGAGGAGTTGCAGGGTGGTTTATCACACCATTTGGAGAGCTGATTTTCAAGTGATGGGGATTTTCCTTTCACTTTGATGATCTATTGGAGGGGGTTATTTCATTGATCATATCAGATCAGCCACACTTTCCAAATCTATATTTTTCAATAGATCTACAGTTTTAGATCTCAAATCTACATCTTGTACTTGGTGTTTTGTTGAAAACCCTTGAGGGGTTCTATAGAGGAGCCTGTATAGTATAGATCTAAATTTTGAGGCACATATCAGCTCTAGATCCGATGTATAATATTTTGTTGTAGAAGAGCTAATAAAATAACATTGTAATGGTCTTTCAACTTTTGTACATGATTGCAACACCTCTTATTGAGGGATTTTGTTCATTGGAGGCTTATATTTCTTTTTCTGCATCTTATGGGCCACCTTTTACAAATATTTTTTTGATGTAATAGCATATGAAAGGTCTCCATGTTGGCCTCTTGATTTATAAATGATGATCTACAATATTGTTCCAACATTTTGCACTATATTCCTGCTTTTCCCATTTGGGAATATTACAGTGGTATCATAGCATAATCTTGGCACAGCCTGTGCATTCTAAAAGAAAATATGTCATCTGAAGAAGGAGAGCCTCTTACTGGAAGAGAAAAGAGGTAGCAAAGAAGAAGCCACAGAATATTTGATTATAAAAATGACAAAGAAGACAAGGGTAAAACCCCTTTATCTAGAGGTGAAGATGAAGAGGAGGAGTTCACTAAGATCCTTCTTAGAGTCATGCAAGACATTGCTAGAGAGATCAAAGAGATGAGGATGGACAGATTAAAGGAATCCCCTAAAGGATTTCATCATGGAGAAGGCTCTGGCATGTCTCATCACTGGAATGATCAACCAGTGCATCAGCCACAAGTTTCCCAACGCTCTACAATGCCTACATTTTTGGTTGTGGGAAATGAAAGGTTTCAAGAGAAAGAATCCCTTGAAGACTATTTTATAGAGTATGAATCTCAAACTTAGAGGTTCAAAGATCACTTGAGTTTTCAGGAGTTTTTTCAAATAAAGGACAATAGAATACCAAGTTATCATCATAGAAGTGGTGGATTCATTCAAAATCATGATCAACACCATACTATGGACAGATTATTTTTACCCAATTTTGATGGGTCATCCAAGTGTACTGCCAAATCCCGCATAGAAAAACTTGACATTTACTTTCATTTGAACAAGGTTCCAGAGATGGAGGCCATTAAGATTGCAGCGCTGCACCTTGAGGGTGAAGCACATGACTAGTGGTTCCATGGCTTGTCTACATTGGGTCATGCTAATGTGACTGCTTATTCAGAGTTCACTAGAAGGCCGGTGGAAAGATTTGATAGAAGAGATCCACCATTCCTGAGCCTTGCAAAGTTGAAACAATCAGGTAATGCAGAAACTTACATCTCTGAATTTTTAAGACTTTCTGTTATGGTTCATGATTTGTTTGCAACAAGAAGGGTGTACATGTTCATTGATGGTTTAGATGAACCTCTTCATGGGTTGGTTAAGTCTACCAAGCCCATTACCCTACATGATGCCATTGAAAGGGCTAGAGACCTTCAAGATGCCTTGCCAAAATCAAAGGCAAATTTTCAGCATAAGCCCTCTTTTCCATCAAAGGGAAAATAAGAAAAGGTTTCTCATTCAAAGGAGAGCCAATATAAAAATCCTCTTGATGATGATGTCCGGAGAGATCTAAGAAGAAGGAAGCTTTGCTTCACTTGCAAGAAGCTTAGGCACTTGGACATAAAAGTGTTGCTGGAAAAGCACATTTCATAGAGGTCTTCTCAGATGATGAGGAGGAAGAAGAAGATGAACCAAGAAGAGGTCACAATGTTGACATTGCAGAAGATGAACCAACACCATAAGGAGATGGGAATGGAGCATTTGATCCTATTGGAGTGGCTCTTGCATCATTAAGAGGAGTACCTAAGTACTTGACCTTAAGAGTTCAAGGTTCAATTTTGAATCAGAGGGTTTTTGTTTTGGTTGAGAGTGGGGCTACCCACAATTTTATTGATGCTCGGCTATTACAAAGGAGGGCAATACCCATTGATGCTTTTGAGGGATTTTTTGTTTTGGTCCCAGGAGATAGAACTATGAATTGCATGCATTATGTTCCATCCTTATCAGTCATCATGGGAACATATACATTGATTGATCACTTCTTTGTGCTTGACATACCTGACACCAATGTGATATTGGGTGTTCAATGGTTGATCACTTTGGGGAAAGTCACCACTGATAGGGAGGCTTTGCAGATGGAATGGGTGGATAAAAAGAGTGGTAAGACTCAAATGATCAAAGACATGCATACATATCCCTCACATACAACTTCCACACATAAATCGGAGATGGATTTGTGTAGTGGAATCGAGGACCTTACAGTCCCATCTATTATGCTCATGAGATTGCTGCATGGGACACTATTATTTAGTGGCAAACCACCTGGGAGGCCACTTGATTCAGATCTTGTGGGAGATATCTCACAACATGATGCTCCAAGCATAGATCCAGGAGGGATGGGAGTATCAGAAGACCATGATACAATGCTGGGAGTCTTGGGTAGGCTCAAGGAGGAGGGAGACATTCTCCCAACATCGTCATTACCCACTCTCATTTCAGATTATGCGCTGTGGGAGGAGAAGCAGGGAAGTAATGACCTTCCAACATATACCTTTGGCATAGGATAATTCAAGGAAGAGAACATCCATATGAAAAACATTCCTTTTTATAGATCATCAATGTTGTCACTATGGGAGATTGATCCATATTGGAAATACCAACTATTGGTGGATTATTCCAAGGATCTTCACACATGCACGATACTTGATGACCAGCTACATGAAGAGGGATATTCAGTCCAAGGAGGAGTCATCTATTACCATGGTAGGATCTTCTTATCTAGAGCCTCCAAGCTCAAGGAGAAGTTACTACAAAGAGCTTATGAGGAATTCTTTTTCAACCACACATATTCCATGAGATTCTACAACATCACCATGAGAAGCTACACTTTGAAGGGCTTTTAAGGAGAAATATATTAGCATTTTCAAAGATGAATGAACCATGTGGAGTTGGGACAAAAACATAACTCTATATAGGAGTTAATTCAACCACCTCTTTCTTCTTTTGAGAGGGGAAATAGACCTATGCACCACTCCATGTGTTTAAGGAGGAATTTTGGTGAAAGATATGCTTGTGTACCTAATGTTTTATTTGATGAACATATGCATTATTTTACTATGTTTATGCAGGCCATAGCTCCAAGGAGGAGCACTATACCATATAAACTTCATGGCCAACTTTGGGCCACAAAAACTTCTGAACATGGCCACTCCCTTGGAGATCAAAGGGAGATTTTGTATCATTGTGGGTGCACTCCTACAACACCAAACATATCTCACACTTTCAGCCATAGTGAGATGAATTGGACAGCAAGTAAGTGGTGGGGAAACCACTTACCACATCATTATTTGAGGCAGTCAGGAGATTTACTACGTTGGTTCCACATGTGGGACTATGACCCACCTCCATATGCACAAATTTATGTTTGTATGTATTTAATTTTGATCCCATACATGGATGATGTACTTGTAATTTTTATGGGAATGTATGGAGGGAGGATGGAAGGTATGTATGTGCCCTATGATATGGAGATTCTCCATGTTCACTATGCTACATGTTTTAGGGAGAACATTGGGCAAACCATGTTTGTTTCATTTGAATTATTGTCTCCTTATGGGATGGATTATTTGCATCTCATGAGAACTATGGAGGAGAAATTCATGGAGGGATGGATTGGTGAACACTTAGCCTATGAGGGAAGATTATCACATGTTGGTGTCACCAATGATGGAGGTTTGCAACACTTAACTTGTCAGTTTATTGAGGACAAGCAACATTTGGGAAGGGAGGACTATAATATTCCAAATTAGTCATGAGCTAATTGGATTCAATTTTGTTTTATTTCTTTGTTTAAAGAATAAGAGGGCAAAGGAGGTCCAAATTTCTCCTTAATAATTAATAAATCGATGCCAAATGTGAAAGAGACAAATATTGGCAGCTTAATTGAAGCACCCTTGGTGTGAAAGGGGCTGGATCACTTTGACTGGGTCAACCTTGACCAAATCAAAAGTGATGTCATGGAGGAGTGACCATCAATGAGGGACAACGTAGTTTTATATGGATATTCTTTGTGTGAATGTAGTGATATTTTTGGATGGGGCTTAGGGTTTGCAAGCTCATATTATATTTAAGGAAAAGGATGGCAGCCATATGAAGGTTGTTGATGTATATGATATTTCTGAATATATGGTCTATTTAGACATATATCTTTCTCTTCCTCTTTAGCTGAGATAGAGTGTTTTTTAGCATAGGGTGTTCCTAATATGGAATCCCACCTCTTCCATTGGGGAGCTCTTGGAGGAGTCTTGCACTACATTGTCCACTATCTGGCTTAAGGCCAAGCTTCTTCTTTCAACTACAACACAGATCTTATTGAGGGTTTGGTTGTTTTTGCAGGTTGTAGCAAGTGGTGATTAGATCTCTAGATCTAGGCCATCTCATTGCTTATTTTCAGTGGAGGAGGCTTTCTCTCCATTAGGAGGACAATATTGAAGGCCATTGAGCATATTTTCAGATCTTGGCATTAGGCCATCTCATTGCTTATTTTCAGTGGAGGAGGCTTTCTCTCCATTAGGAGGATATTATTGAAGGCCATTGAGCATATTTTCATATCTTGGCATCAGGCCAACCATATTTTGATCCCTACAGTTTTATTAACTTCTAGATCTGCGTTATTTCCGTAGGAGGAGTTGCAGGGTGGTTTAGCATACCATTTGGAGAGTTGATTTTCAAGTGATGGGGATCTGTCTTTCACTTTGATGATCTATTAGAGGAGGCTATTTAATTGATCATATTAGATCAGCCACACTTTCCAGATCTTTATTTTTCAGTAGATCTACAGTCTTAGATCTCATATCTACATCTTGTACTTGGTGTTTTGCTGAAAACCCTTGAGGGGTTCTATAGAGGAGATTGTATAGTGCTCAGATCTGATATAGATCTAACTTTTGAGGCACATATCAGCTCTAGATATGATGTATAATAATTTGCTGTAGTAGAGCTAATAAAATAACGTTGTAAGGGTCTTTCAGCTTTTCTACATGATTGCGGCACCTCTTATAGAGGGATTTTGTTCATTGGAGGCTTGTATTTCTTGTTATGCATTTTATGGGCCATCTTTTACACATATTTTGCTGCTGTAATAACATATGAAAGGTATCCATGTTGGCCTCTTGCTTTATAAATGATGATCTGCAATATTGTTCCAACATTTTTCACTATATTCCTACTTTTCCCATTTGGGAATATTACAGAATGATATCGCATCCGACTATCTATCACATTTTAGCATTCCATATATCTACGTTACAATCTCCTTTTCCTCCTCCAATGCAATTTAATACTAGAAATGCTTTACATCCAGATTTTAAATCCTTTTAATTTCACCTTTGAAACTACATCGCATCTGAGTCTCTTTATCACACTTTGCAAGTTTTCGCTCATAGCAATAACAAGTTTCTCTTATCATATGCGATATGCGATGTGCGATATGTGAATGGGTCCCACGCTGGACTTTAAATCCTTTATGGCTTTGTAAATCCATCGCGTCCGCTCCTCTTTATTTCACTTCATAACTTTAATAACTTACCTCCCCGCAACTTCGCAACTTTAAGAATTTCACAATATTTACAATTTTGCAATTTCGCAAATCGGCCCGAAAACTTTATCTCATGTGGCACCTTTTAGAATTTACCATAATGGGTTTTTCTTATTTTCTGCGGTATGCGATATACTTCGCATCGCAACTTAACACAATTTAACTTTCAATTTCTTAGCACGTAAATATAAAATTCATGGATTATGATTTGCAATATCACCGAGCGTTGTTCTATATGTAAATAAGCACGACTCTTCCCTTGACCTGTGCACTCTTATGAACATAAAATAAGCACGACTCTGCCCTTGACCTGCGCACTGTTCTGAAAGTAAAATAAGCACAAATCTGCCCTTGACCTATGCATTGTTCTGAACGTAAAATAACATGACTCTGCCCTTGACTTGCACACTATTCTGAACGTAAAATAGCATGACTCTGCCCTTGACCTGCGCATTATTCTGAACATAAAATAAGCACGACTCTGCCCTTGACCTACGCACTGTTCTGAATGTAAAATAGCACAACTCTGCCCTTGACCCGTGCACTATTTTGAACATAAAATAGCATGACTCTACCCTTAACCTACGCATTGTTCTGAACGTAAAATAAACATGACTCTGCCCTTGACCTGTGCACTATTCTGAACGTAAAATAACATGACTCGACCCACTCTTCACAATTGTTATTCATTGTTTCACACATTTATTACTTTACTTAGGCACGTTCACGACTCTGCCCACTCGTGCATGACTTGACCCAACACATTCACAACTCGACCCAAACTTGTTTCCTTTGCTTTGTTTTCTCGTTGATAAAGATTCTAATGTTGATCCTCTCTGCTCCTTTGCCTTAAATAATGATCTAATGTTTCTCCTTTCCTCTCTACTGCTCCTCTGTATTTCTTTTACTCTTTGTTGCTCTTTTGAATCTCATTTATGCTTTTCCACTTCAATTTTTCCTTCGTTGCCTTATTTCTTCTTTATACTCCAACTAATCTTGATCTACTCCTTTGTTCTCACTGATAATTTTAGTGTTGTTCATTTCTTCTCCTTTTTTATAATTAATAACTCTAAAGCTTCTCCATGCCTCTTTGCTGCGTCTCTCTGCTTTAGATTATACTTATAATGTTGCTCCTTTTCCTTTCTCCTTTACCTCTTTGTTGCACATTGCTGCTCCTTGCCTCCTTTTTTCAATTCTCACTACATCATTTCCTGATATGCTCCTTTGCCTTATAATTCTTGTGTTACTCCTTTTTGTTCCATTGCCATCAATGACAATATTTCCAACATCATCCTCATCATGAATCGTTGCCTCAGGCACATCTTCCTCTACCATCTTTTTTTTTCCCTTCTGTACCTACTTTACTGGTGAAGAAGGCAGGTATCCTCCCATAATCTGTGGGGAAAACATCTGCCTATGCTTTCTTTGATATGTCTTTTCCATTGTGCTCATTTCATCCTCTTTAGGCTTGCTGACCTCAACTCTACTAGGTGACTCGTGTTGCTCATTAAATGGTGATAATGGTGGTGATGGTGATGGAGTAGGTGAAATGGACTGAGGTTATTAAAGGGTAAGCATTGTGGGCTGAGATGGAGGTATATATGTAGTAGCGTGAGATGAAGAAGGCACATCTTCAGCATGTGGAGCTTGTGGAGCAGTGAATATGTCATTTGCTATTAATGTGTCCCATGAAATGTTCAACTGGTTAAGCCGATGGAGAACAATGACTTTGATCAAGGAGTGGTGGAAAAGACTATTCATCTGTTGGTCAAAGTATCTCTTTTGCACAATGTATGCCATTTTTTCTATGCTTCTGAATAAAAAGTATGGGATATTGAGCAATTTAACTCTTGTGAAGTGCATGAGTAGTCTAATGTGATAAGTGTAAATTCTCGAGAACCTCCCTTCACAAGAGAAATACTTCATGATGATCTTCATCATGGGGGCATACCTATTAAGAAGATAGATGAAAGGAAAGACCCTCTTCCTCTCATTTCCGTACATTGGTTTGATGAATGGCTCATAATATTTATCCTCCAAATCCTTGGATTTATACCACCTCTCACCCATGTTTGGAATCCCTGTGGAAACAAAAATTATGGATGTAGAAACTGTGAAAGTCACACCTGTTAGGGTTACTTGATTTTATTTGAGGTTTACAGTGAAGAATCTGCTCAAAACAAGGTGATGATGTACCCTTTCAATCATGTTACAAAACTCAAGGCAACAAACATACTAAAAGCATGAAATCATATTGGTGAGGCTATCAGTTCTCTAGTGTTGGTGGGCTCCAACCTTATGATTCTCCCTTCTCCTTGTGTGCCTTCTCCATGACCGTTCTTCCTCCAATCTATCTTCCTCCTCTTTCATATAGTCTCTATCTTGTTCCATGGTGTCTTGGTCTAGAAACCTAGGGGAGGAAATGGGAATGGGGATAGGTCTAAGGAGTAGGGATTAGGGTAGGAAAATTTATGGGGATGAGGGAAGGGGTCAGGGAACTTTAGGGGGTGATAGGAGGTCAAAATACTTTGGGAGTTTAGAAATGATAATTGGATTATAGGTTTGGGGTAGTGGCTGCTTAGGAATTTTAGTGGCCTAGACTTAGGGTTTTATGGGGAAGGGGTTTAGGGATTAGGAAAGAGTAGTGTAGGGGTAGGGATGGGTTGAGTAGTGATGTAGAAAGGTATTGTAGAGTTTATGGGCAGAAAATTGATAGTAAGGGAGTGAAACGAGGGTTTTCACTAAACACTTAGTTAATTTTTCTTATGAAGAAAACCACCATAAAAATGACACTTGGGAAAGCAAGGAGGTAAATATTTTGTTTTACTTACTTGATAAAGGAGGAAAGAATCCTTTGCTGAAAGTTTGAGAAGGTTTGAAGGTGTTTTGTTGTTTCTAGAGCTTTTTGGGCATAAGCCCAACGCACTGGGAAAAAGCGCAGGCCTTGCCCAGGAGCACAACACCTGAGGTAACAAAGGAAACTCCAAATTCCCTATGTGCAACGCCTCTCTCCTATGTGCAGCGCCAAGAGAAATTTCACCTCTGACTCTTCAAATTGACTTCTTCGTGTCGAGGGAGCGCAAACTCGACCTTTGGATGTTCAAATGAGTTTGAATGGGATGTCTTAGTGGTCTTATACTTCATGAAATTTATGATTTGGGCCTTGGGACCCAATTTCTTCATTTGTTATTCACTTAGCCTTTTGAAACTTTACCCTTTACTTGACTCTTTTCTTTGACAATTGGATCTTTTGATGACTTTGAAAACTCTCTGAATTTTGACTTTTTGGTGGTTTGGCATCTTTGAAACACTGAGTTAGCAACTTGGGATGGTGAAATTATTACATTTTGAAATACATAAAATTACATAATGAAAATTAAAAAATTACATATGAAAACCAAAATTACATGCTGAAACAAGAAATTTTCTTCACAAATCATCTTCATATGGTGAAGAGATGTTATTTGATCGCCTTTTACTTGTTGCTCTTATGTAGTGGAAATGAAGGTTTATTGGACCTTGAAAAACCCTAAAAGACCTAATGATACCTTGAAGGATTGAATTTCAAAATGACATGACTGATATTGACTTTATGGATGATGTATAGTCAGCAAGGTACGAAACTATGCCAACAAGTAATCAAATTTGTGGAAGAGTGATGTTTTTTGGACTAGGGCTACCATCAGTGACTAATTTTTTGCATGACCTTGTGGAATAAATAAAAATTTCTGAGTGGGACTCCTAAAATGATATGAAAAGAGGATTTTAATCACAGGATGTAAATACTGACACTAACATTGGCCTTATTGGGGATGATAGCTCTGAAAGAGGTGTCAAGAACCACATAACTATGGATTTTGCAGATTAGTGCTTTATCCATTGGGTCAATACGGTAAAAAAACTCAAACTAATAAACATGATTGAAAACTAATAATTCAGGAGAAATAGACTAACTCAAGACAAACTCAAATGACTGAAACTTGACTGAAAAATGAACTTTTGAAAATGGCAGAAAATTAGTGAAGCTCCATGGCCTTCACTTCGGGCTCTGAACTCCAGTGATTCTATACTTCACACTTGCAGAAAATGTAACTGATATTTACAATGAAATGGAAAACTGATTAAAAAATGTGCTTCAGAAAAGATAGTTCTTAAGGAGCCTACCATTGACTGGTCCTCCTAAACACTCTTGTCCGTTCATCTCATCAAGCAAATAAGCATTATGTCCCCGACAAGCAGAAATATGACATGGACTTTTCCATAAATTCTCAAATTTTCCATGCCTACACTTATCCTCATTTATGGCATCCTAGCAGAGCACATTCATCTCCAACTTTGAAGTTGTCTTCCTTTGCTTTCTAGTCATAGATCTTCTTTATCCTGTCATGGAATTTTGTAATAGTCCTAATTAGCGACAGCTAATTGGAATATTCGATTTTGTTTAGTTTTTCCGTCTATAGTTTGTAAATAAATAAGAAGTGAGTGGAGAGGGTCTAACTCACTTAAGTGAAATAAAACATCCACCTAGTAGCACAACGTTGTGACTTAAGGGGGAGCCAAGGGGGCCAAACACCACGTAGAGGAGGGGGGCCTACGTACACTCTAGAAGCTTCTGCGCAGATGAGGATGAGCACATGGAGGAGAGAGAGGTTGCGTTGGGATTTTGGAGGGAAACCAACGTTATAAAAGATGGAGGAGCCTCCTCATTTCATTCATTCTGTGGTTGATGATATTGAGCTAGACGTTTGTCTTCTTGAGCACGCTGGCTATTTAGCCTGTCTGCAGCACTGTTTAGTGCATTGAGTGTCTCTGGTCGGAGATCTCACCCTTAGCCCCGGGGGACTTCGAGTGCCTGCTCGGGCAAGGTTATTTCTTCAGTATTTTGTGAGAGGTTTTGTTGTGTGGGTTTGCTATGGAGCTGGGCTTGCATAGACACTGCGTAGTCACTGGGAGAGAGGACGCAGTCCATTTTGGAGGTGCTCCGGATCGAGATTTATATAGGAGATTTAGCCGAGATTTTGAGCAGAGGATCAACCTTTGCCAGTAGGAGGATTTTGGTGGAGTTTGAGGCAGTGTTTCAGCTATTCTCATTTAGCCTCTGCGCAGAGCCTTGGAGGCCAGCGTAATTCCCTGAGGAGGTATTTTCTGGTGGTTTTCGGGGTTTGGCCATTTTTGATATGGTTTCTGGGTTTTGTCTAGGTTGGTGAGTAGAGGAAGTTTGCATATTTTCAGCTCATTCCAGAAAGGGGATCAGCTCCTAGTCTTCAGTTCATTCCAGCAGTAGCAGCTACACGACAGTTTTCCAGCAGCTGGGACGCAGTTCTGAGAGTATTTCTTCACTTACCTTGAGAAAGATTAGGTGCCATCACTCTGATCACCTATTGTACTTCATTATATTTCTCAGATTAATAAAATGGCTTAGCATTTCCTCTCTATGTTTCTGTATGAGTTGACATATTTTCTTTCTATGTTATTATATGTCTACTGCACTGTTATTTATATATATTCTTCAGCATTCTAGTTCTATACCACTTGGTGCATTTATCTTTCACTCTTAGATAGAGTCTGGAAAGGGATAGGTAGCCTCTAGATATCGTCCTCTCTTCAGAGGCGGAATATCCAGTAAATTCCCTCCCAGTCCATCTCTGGTTGTAGTTTGCCGTGTTTTAGAGACATCCCCGAAACGGGATATTACAGTGGTATCAGAGCATAGTTTTGGCTCAAATTGTGGTCTATGACATCGAGGAAAAGACCATATATTTTTTATAGAGGCAGGAAGTACAGAGACCATGAGCGTAGGTTGGAGAACACCTACGGAGAGGGAGATTGTGTTCGAGTGGTGAACACAGAACAGGAGGATCCTGTGATAGATGCAGAGCAGGAGGAGCTTGTGTTAGATTCAGAGTTGGGGATTCCGATGGTAGATGAGGACGGGAAGAGATTTGCGGACTAGCTCCTCAAATCAGTGCAGGAATTAGCCAGACAGGTTGAGGTGATGGGTCATCGATTCACCGCTGTAGAGGCGAGACAGCATGAGACTTCGCGGGTTTTCCAGGTAGGAGAGGGATCAGGTACATCCCACCACTTTCCAGAGCATGGTGCTGCTCAGCGTGATACTCCTCAGCCGATGGCTTCACGTGCACCTACCCTCTCTACCATGCCCACTTTCTTGGGAGCAGACACAGGGGAAGGAGCCCAGCAGGAGGCAGAGCTTGGACACTTAGACGAGTATTTTGCAGAGTATCAGGCCTACGGGCAGGAGTTCAGGGATGCTCTCACATTCAGAGATTTCGTTCAGCTCCAGTGGGATAGTAGACCCCACGAACATCATAGAGGGCACCGACATTATCATGATGGAGATTCCCACCGTGCCTCTAGCAAATACCATTTGCCTACATTTGATGGATCATCAAATAGCTCGGCAAAGTCTTGGGTGGAGAAGCTGGATATCTATTTCCAGCTTAACCAGATGTCGGAGACGGAGGCCATCAAGGTGGCGACATTACATTTGGATGGTGAGGCCCAGGACTGGTGGTTCCATGGGATGGTCACACTCGGGCATTCTACAGTGACGACATATGTCGAGTTTACCAGGAGGTTGATGGAGCGTTTTGACCGGAGGGATCCAGAACAACATTTTGTTGAGCTGAAGAGGCTCAAGCAGACAGGGAGCCCAGAGACATACATTGTAGATTTCTTGAGGGTTTCGGTGATGGTGCCAGATCTATCTGCGACACGGATGATCTATATGTTTGTGGAGGGATTGGCAGAGCCACTTTGAGGTCTAGTAAGATCTACTAGACCAGCTACTCTCCAGGATGCTATCAGTAGGACCAGGGACTTACAGGATGCATTGCCCAAGGCGCAGACACCTTACCCCTAGAGACAGGGTTTCCAGCCCAAGGGGAAGGATGTGAGGGTTCCTCCCCCAAAGGGGAATCCCGAACGGGCTCAGATAGATGATGATGCCAGGAGGGAGTTGAGGAAGAAGCGGCTGTGCTTCACTTGTCAGGAGCCGTGGGCACCAGGGCATAGGTGTGCTGCTGGCAAAGCACACTTCATTGAGGTCTTCTCCGATGATAGCGGGGAAGAGGATGAGGAGGAGGATGAGGAGGCAGGAGATAGTCAGACGGCCCAGCATCAGTTGCCACCTCCACCTCCAGGGACAGGAGGTGCAGCTTTTGCACCCACAGGAGGGACCCTTGCAGCCTTGCGAGGAGTTCCCAAGTATTTGACGCTATGCATACGAGGGACAGTACGTGGCCAGCGAGTGTCAGTTTTGGTTGATAGTGGGGCAACCCACAACTTCATTGATGCACAGATGGTCGAGCAGAGGGGTATACCGACCGAGAGCGATGCACAGATGGTCGAGAGGAGGGGTATACCGACCGAGAGCTTTGACGGATTTTTAGTCTTGGTACCAAGAGCCCAGACGATGCAGTGTGTTCAGTATGTTCCAGATTTGGCAGTGACGATGGGTACCTACACCGTGACCGATCAATTTTTCGTGGTCAACATACCAGATACCAATGTGGTATTGGGTGTTCAGTGGTTGATTACTCTGGGGAAGGTCACCATGGATTGGGAGGCCTTAGAGATGGAGTGGGATGATAAGAAGACCGGGAAGCATGAGAAGATCCGCGGGATGCACACTTACCCACCTCAGACAGTTTCGGCACACCGGATGGAGGCAGATTTCCGGAAGGGAGACATAGAGTGGGCGGTTGAGTTGCGGGCATCAGAGGCAGAGACCACCGGTCGAGCAGTTCATCCTGATATACAGGCCATCCTTGACAGGTATGATGCAATGTTTGGGGATATACCACCAGGTCGGCCACCGAACCGAGGGTTTGAGCACACCATTGAGCTTGAGCAAGGCATTCAGGCGGTGATCACTACCCCCTATAGGCATCCCAAAGCCTATCGGGATGAGATTGAGCGGGCCATCCAGGAGTTGCTGGCTCTTGGGCACATCAGACCGAGCACGAGTCCGTTTGCTTCTTCTGTAGTGTTGGTGAAGAAGAAGGACGACACCTTGAGGATGTGCATTGATTACAGGGCCCTGAACAAGAAGACCCTGAAGAACAGGTATCCTATACCTAGGATCGATGAGTTGATGGATGAGCTGAGAGGAGCCAAGTTCTTCTCGAAGATTGATTTGAGATCAGGGTACCATCAGATTCGCGTGAGGGAACAGGACATTCCCAAGACCGCCTTCAAGTGTCATTATGGGCACTTTGAGTTCTTGGTTATGCCTTTTGGGCTGACCAATGCACCAGCCACCTTTCAGTCTTGCATGAACCATATCTTCCACAGTCATCTGAGGAATTTTGTATTGGTCTTCTTCGATGACATACTCATATATAGCAGGGCTTGGGAGGAGCATCTCCAGCATATAGAGGCAGTACTACGCATCTTGGAAGAGCAACAGTTCTATGCTAAGCTCTCCAAGTGTGAGTTTGGGATGACGAAGATGTTGTATTTGGGTCACATTATTGGAGTGGACGGAGTGAGGGTCCATGAGGAGAAGATTAGAGCCATCAGAGATTGGCCGGAGCCGAGGAACGTGACGGAACTTCGAGGGTTCATTGGGATATGTACCTATTATAGGAAGTTCGTCAGAGGTTTCTCACAGCTTGCTGCACCCCTTACAGATTTGACGAAGAAGGGGGCATTCAGTTGGTCAGATACAGTGCAGCGAGCCTTTGATAGGCTCAAGGAGGTGATGAGTAGTTGCCCCGTGCTTGCATTGCCGGATTTTACGCAGCCATTTGTCTTGGAGTGTGATGCGTCGGGAGAGGGGATCGGCGCAGTATTGATGCAGGGGGGACACCCTATAGCCTTTGAGAGCCGGAAGCTCCTTCCGCACGAGAGGTTGTATTCTATATACGACAAGGAGATGTTGGCCATCATGCATGCCTTGGCCAAATTCCAGCAGTATTTGGTAGGGAACAGGTTCAGGGTGAGGACTGATCACAACAGCCTCAGGTTCTTTTTGGAGCAGAAGCAGCTACAGGAGACGCAGTAGAAGTGGATCAGTAAGATCCAAGCATATGACTTTGACATTGAGTATGTTAAGGGTAAGAATAACGTGGTAGCAGATCCTCTTTCACGTAGACCAGCTACGTTATCTCTTATGAGCTTGGACACAGATTGGAGGGCTCGAATTTTAGTGGAGTACTCCAAGGACAGATTTGCATGTGAGGTGCTGGATGGACAGGTGGCGGATGACAGGTACAGGGTGGTTGATGAGATCATCTACTACAGGGACAGGATCTTCTTGATTGAGGGATCTCAGCTTAAGAAGAAGATACTCCAGGCATCACATGATTCTCCATTGGCAGGCCATCAGGGGTTTACCAAAACCTACAGGGCCATTAGAGAGAGGTTCTCATCGAAGGGCCTCAAGGAGGACGTACTCCAGCACATCAGGGAGTGCGATGTTTGTCAGAGGAACAAGGGGGAGATGAGCCATCCCGCAGGATTGTTGCAGCCTCTTTCCATTCCGGAGGGGAAATGGGAGAGCATATCGATGGACTTCATCACAGGGTTGCCCATGGTGCAGGGCAAGGATTGTATCTTTGTTGTCGTTGATCGGCTGACAAAGTATGCGCACTTTTTCGCCATATCCGCGCATTACACAGCAGCACAGGTGGCCGAGCTGTTCTTCAGAGAGGTTTTCAGGCTACATGGTCTTCCTAAGACCATCATCAGTGACAGGGACAGCCGCTTCATGGGCGGATTTTGGCAGGAGCTTTTCCGGTTAGTGGGGACGGAGTTGACACCGAGTACCAGTTATCACCCACAGACGGATGGACAGACAGAGATAGTTAACAAGTGGCTGGAGGGCTACTTGCGTAACTATGTTAGTGGGCAGCAGCGAGCATGGCTGAAGTGGTTGCATTTGGGGGAGTACTGCTACAACACGACACATCACATGTCCATTGGTATGTCACCGTTCTATGCTTTGTATGGGTACCATTCCTTATCTTTTGCTGATGTGATGTTCGGTGCTAGCAAGGCTCCTAGAGCCAAGATTTGGATCCAAGAGAGTCAGGACATCCTCCGAGCTCTCAAGGACAATATGGCTACAGCACAAAACCAGCAGAAGTTGTATGCCGACAGAGGTCGGGTGGAGAGACAGTTTGAGGTAGGGGACTTGGTCTACCTACGATTACAGCCATACCGACAGTCGTCGCTGAAGCAGAAGGGAGCTGAGAAGCTCAAGCCTCGCTTTTACGGGCCATACAGGGTGATACGCAGGATTGGGCAGGTTGCGTATGAGTTGGAGTTGCCCCAAGGCAGCAAGATCCACAACGTTTTTCATGTATCATGCCTGAAAAAGGCGCTGGGGCAGCAGGTGACAGTGACAGAGGAGCTACCACCCACGGATGATGAGGGGCATTTGGTGTTGCAGCCAAAGGCTATTATTGATACCAGGGAGAGGCAGCTACGGAGCAGGACAGTCCGGGAATTCTTGGTGAGGTGGAAGAATTTGTCGGATGAGGATGCCACTTGGGAGAGTGAGAAGATTTTGCAGCATCCATCACTTCAGTTGCTTGAGGACAAGCAACATTTTTCCGGGGGAGACTGTAATATTCCTAATTAGCGACAGCTAATTGGAATATTCGATTTTGTTCAGTTTTGCCGTCTATAGTTTATAAATAAATAAAAAGTGAGTGGAGAGGGTATAACTCACTTAAGTGGAATAAAACACCCTCCTAGTAGCACAACGTTGTAACTTAAGGGGGAGCCAAGGGGGCCAAGCACCATGTAGAGAAGGGGGCCCACGTACACTCTAGAAGCTACTGCGTAGATGAGGATGAGCACGTAGAGGAGAGAGAGGCTACGTTGGGGTTTTGGAGGGAAACCAACGTTATAAAAGATGGAGGAGCCTTCTCATTTCATTCATTCTGTTGTTGATGATATTGAGCTGGATGTTTTGTCTTCTTGAGCATGCTGGCTGTTTAGCCTGTCTGCAGCACTGTTTAGTGCATTGAGTGTCTCCGGTCGGAGATCTCGCCCTTAGCCCCGGGGGACTTCGAGTGCCTGCTCGGGCAAGGTTATTTCTTCAGTATTTTGTGAGAGGTTTTGTTGTTTGGGTTTGCTGCGGAGCTGGGCTTTCATAGAGACTGCGCAGTCACTGGGAGAGAGGACGCAGTCCATTTTGGAGGTGCTTCGGATCGGGATTTCTGTAGGAGATTGAGCCGAGATTTTGAGCAGAGGATCAGCCTTTGCTAGTAGGAGGATTTTGGGGGAGTTTGAGGCAGTGTTTCAGCTATTCTCATTTAGCCTCTGCGCAGAGCCTTGAAGGCCAGCGTAATTCCCTGAGGAGGTATTTTCTGGTGGTTTTCGGGGGTTGGCCATTTTTGATATGGTTTCTGGGTTTTGTCCGGGTTGGTGAGTAGAGGAGGTTTGCAGATTTTCAGCTCATTCCGGCAAGGGGATCAGCCCCTAGTCTTTAGTTCATTCCAGCAGTAGCAGCTACACGGTAGTTTTCCAGCAGCTGGGACGCAGTTCATAGAGCAGCCATTCCCTGTATTTTCTGAGAGAGTTTCTTCACTTGCCTTGAGCAAGATTAGGTGCCATCACGCTGATCACCTATTGTACTTCATTATATTTCTCAGATTAATAAAATGGCTTAGCATTTCCTCTCTATGTTTTCTGGATTAGTTGCCGTAATTTCTTTCTCTGTTATTATATGTCTGCTGCACTGTTATTTATTTATATTTCTGAGCATTCTAGTTCTATACCACTTGGTGTGTTTATCTTTCACTCTTAGACAGAGTTTGGAAAGGGCTAGGTAGCCTCCGGATCTCGTCCTCTTTCAGAGGAGGAATATCCGGTAAATGCCCTCCCAGTCCATCTTTGGTTGGAGTTTGCCGTGTTTTAGAGATATCCCCGAAACGGGATATTACAATTTAGACATATAAGCTTTCTTCAGCTGTTTAGCTAATATTGTAGTGTTGTTTAGCACAGGGTGTTCCTGATCAGGAATCCCACCTCTATCCTTGAGAAGCCTCATAGGAAGAGATTTGCACTACATTTCCACATTTAGGCTTCATGCCAAGCTTCAGTATTGTGGTACAACACAGTTTCTGTTGAGAGATGTGCTGAGTTGCAGGGTGCAGCAATGTAGGACTGTATTGGGTGTTTTCTGAGCTAGTTTTGTAGTAGATGAAGGTTTCCTTATATTGGAAGGAAAGTAAGGAAGCCCCTTGGGATTTATTGATAGATTTGGCATCAGGCCAAGGTTATTTTATCCCCTACAATGTAGTTCCAATCCAGATCTGCGTTATTTTAGTGAGCTGTTGCAGGGGTGAGTTCATTGCTCCATTTGGAGTATTTGCTTTCCATTGAAGGTGTTATCACTCATAATTTTGTGAGTCATTAGTTGACATGGTCATATGGTTCACTTCTAAAAAAGGTAAGGACTCCTTAAAAAATTTTCAATTTGGCATAGGAAATTTCATTTTTTCATACTTAACCTATCCTAAGTTTCGAGACCACCCTCATTTCATCTCAAAACCATCTCCATATAGGTCACATTATGTTCCATCAGTCATCATTTGCTAACATATTTGATTTCCCAAGCGTAAAACTCCTCAAAAGGTCATTTTAGCCTAGAATCCTCCTACTTTCGTAGCTAATCTCAGTTAAAAATAGTGAGAAAATGCTACGAAATCATGGTTAGTTTCGTAGCGAATATGAAGCATTTATCCTGCTTTATGGCTTTGAGAAGTCAACTTAAAGTGCGCGAAGCTTCTAGGCACAAAAGGAAGTAGTTTAAGAACATGAGAGAGGTTATTTTCAAGAACATATAAAATAAAAAATAACCTCTTTCAAACTTCTCAAAGGTGCTACATATTGGGAGATACAGTGGATGTCGTTCTCACCCTATTTTCGGACGTGCACTTTTCTCATGACATGTTTTTAGAATGCAGATTCTGGACAGTTGGAAATGGTTTTCAAAAAACCAAGAGATTTTTTTTCTTCAAGACATACTGACCTAAAAAAACCTCCTTTAGTTTTTGAATATATATTCAGGATAGGGAGATAATAGCTTAGCTCTGAACCCTATTTTTTCAGAAAAAACAGTCATGTATGAGGTCATCATTACCCTTTTGGCATGTGTGTGTCATGATTTAAGCATGAGTTGTCATTTAAAACACAAAATATTATCTTAAGCTGCTATTTTTCTCTCAAATTTCATTCTTTCATGTGAAAAATCTCAATGTCACTTTTTGAGAGCTACTTCATCACATCAAGCAACTTGCTGCCCATTTTGGCTTTCCAAGTGTCACCTTTTTAAGAGGGTAGCTTGGTTATAAAAGGAGATGGTCATGTAAAATGAATCGAAAAAAGGAGGCTCTGTGGATAATATATAAGCTCATGGACCTTAAGCTATTCATGTAGGACCCTAGCTTTGCTGAAGCATGCATCAGTTCAAGTTGTTTGAATTTCTGCTGGAGCTAACAAGGAAATCGCTGTGTTTTTCGACTGTTTGAGAAGAAATTTTAAAGAGAATATTTTGGATGAAAAGAGATGCTTTTGGAAATACTGAGAGAGGTTATTTTCCATCACAGGACAAGGAAAAATAACCTATCTCACTTTTCTCACAGGTGCTATCAGTTGGGAGATACAAATATTTATTTGAGCCCTATTTTCGGAAAATAGAGTTTTCCTGTTTTACACATGTTTTTCAAATGCAGGTTCTGGACAGCTGGAGATGGTTTTCAAAACACCAAAAGAGGTTTTTCTTCAGAACATTCTTATGGAAAAAAACCTCCTCTAGTTATAAAATACATCATGGATTCGGATATATAAGCTTTGTTCTAGGACCTATTTTTCAGAAAAAATAGGAAAAATCTGGAAAGTGATTTTAAATATGAAAGGTGAGATGGATTGTGTTCCTCATTAGTCTGATGAGTTCCATAACATGTAGAGGGGTTCATGGAATTTTTAATACCAATTCAAAGACCTCAAGGAACAACTGGAACTAATTCATGAGGAGTTGGAGAAAAAAGGCCTTAAAATGACAGTAGTTGAGGAGCCAGTTGCTCAACTCATCATCAATGAGGAAGAAACACCTCAAGAATTATAGTGTGAGATGGTTTATGATTTTGAAGGCTAATGGCATGTTAGAAACAAGGTTTTTTCACTTAGGATGTATATTTTTGAACTACACAAAATTATGGAATTTTGATTGTTTTCATCAGTTTCGTAGCATGCCTGGGCTTGAAGAACAACAAAACACTACGAAACTATTGTAGCTTTCATTTTTGCATTTTGAACCAGTTTTTGGAGCTCCCAAGAGATGAAAATGGTATGGAAGATGCATTAAGGCATAATGAACATCATGCAGGAGAAAATAACCGGAAATATTGATGGTAAAAGGCATTTTTGTATGCTACGAAACTATCATACTGTCATAGCGTGCTGTGTTAAAGGTTAATGAGTAGGTTTTTGGGTAGTTTTGGACAAGTGGATACTTTCAAAGGGTCAAAGGAATATGTCAGCATTCATCCAAGACTTGAAGATCATGAGATGAAGACAACTCATCAACCAAACCATTCGTTGAAGATAAGAACCATTTTTCCTTAAAAACAGGGCTTGTTTCCAGATTTGGAGGAGGCTAATTAAGATGTCATGTAGTGATGAGCTCTATCACAGCCTATTCGAACATGTGAAGGATTAGTTGTCAAAGATGTAACTGTTTTTAGAGATAAGGTAGTTGATTTAATAAGTAGAAGTTTGAGTCCTATTAGGAAAAGGACTCGTTTCATAGTGTAGCTATCATTTTATCATTAAAGAACACGTTTTCTTGTTTTGCAAGGTGTCATTAGAAAATTTCGATGAATTCAGCCAAGAGGTAGATCATGTTTGATGTAACAAGTCTATTAAAGGGCATAGTCGAATTTTTCAATGGTTGGAGATGTTATCTAGCCAAGAGGTAGATCATATATGATGCAAAGTAAGTCTATTAAAGGGCATAATTGAATTGTTGAATTTATTGTAAAGCTTTTGGAGTTTGTTCTATATACGATAAAAAAAAACTTTTCTTCACCTGAGATTCTTATTATATTTCAATGAGTTTTTGTCCTATCTTTTGAAATGTTTTCTTCCAATGTATTACTTCTTATTACTCAGAATTCATGATTGTTCATGCTCTAACTTCCTTTAAGTATTAAGCTATGTGTATCTCTTTTAATATTTTGCTTTCAATAACTTGATGTCTCATTACTCAGAATTCGTGTGTCACATGCTCTGAATTCCTTTGAACCTCAAGTTATTGAAATTTTCCTGAATGTGTTATTCTTTCATTGAAATATATACAAGCCTCAGATTACACAAAGAAAGCCTTTGTTATTGAGATCCTTGTCACTGACTCCATAGCCCAATGGTAGCAAGAATTCATCTTTTCAACCTGCAAACTTACAAAACCAAAACACAAATTATATAGTTAGCCATCTATCTTATATCATTAACCAATATTATAAACGCCTTTGAGAGAGCCCTCTCAAATTGAAGAGGCTAAGCTTCAGTCAAAATCTGGTTTGAAACAGTTACTCCAGATTGACCATTGAAGCAGCCCAAGAGGTATCAATTTGGTGATAAAAGAAGGGATCAACCCTTCATTGAGAGAGTATTTTTGAGGAGTTCTTTTAGATCTACATCAGATTCAGCCACATCCTTATATGTGTTTCAGTTGCAGTGAATCTTCAAACCTAGGGTTTTAGATCCACCATTCATATTTTGTGTTTTTCCGGAAACCCTTCCTGGGTTATCTAGGAAAATTATTGAGGAGCATAGATCTCCATTTTTGGCCTTGTATGAGCATGATATTATCAGATCCATTTATATTTATGTCCCAACTATAGTATTAGTCACTAAAACTGTGTTGTACTTGCTCCAGTGTTTTGTGTAGCAGTGTATTACATGATTTGGGTGCTTTTGGGAATTGGAGGCTTCTTTTGCCTATCTTTAGGGGCTTGATCCCCAAGATATTGTACTTATTTATTGCTGTTATACATAATACAATGGATCTATCTTTGGCTCACATGTAATGTATTGATAGTTGCTGCTATTTTCCATTGTTGTGTGCTATATTGCTGCTTTCCCCATTTGGGAATATTACAGTGGTATCAAAGCATAAATCTTGGCTCAGCCTGTGAAGACATTGCATCTATGTTATCAGAAGAAGAAGAAGCTTCTCACAGAAAAGAGAAGATTCACAAAAGAGACAAAGGCAAGTCTCCATTATTTGGAGAAATGGAGGGAAAGAAGTTTTCATAACTTCTTCTCCAAACTATGCATGAGCTTAATAGAGAAATGAAGGGAATGAGGAGGGAAAGACATGAAGATCCTTCAAGAACATTTGCACATGAAGAAAGCTCCAGTTCTTCATATTATGGGTGTGAACATTCAGCCACACAATCAGATCTACAACGCTCTACCATGCCTATATTCATAACAAGAGCGATGGAAGAAGGAGATGTACCAAAGGAGGAGACTCTTGGTGACTATCTTCAAGAGTATGAATCTCAATCACAGAGGTTCAGAGATCATCTAAACTTCCAAGGGTTTTGCAAGATCAAGGAGAATAGAAGACCTAGCAATCATAATAGAAGCAAGAGGTGCAAGCAGCATGATTTGGGTAGATTCTTTCTATCTACTTTTGATGGGTCACCTAGATACACAACTAGGGCTTGGGTGAAGGAGCTAGACACCTATTCGCAGCACCACCAAGTTTCAGAAGATGAAGCCATTAGAGTACCAGTGCTACATCTTGAAGGTAAGGCTTATGCCTGGTGGTTTTATGAAACTCATTCCTTGAATCATGTAAATGTATCTACTTATGCAAAGTTCACTAGGAGGTTAGTGAAAAGATTTGATATGAAACATGCTAAAACATCCTTGGTTGAGCTAGCCAAGCCTAAACAAACAAAACCTTTACATGAGTTGGAAGGATCCATAAATCCAACTCCATTTCAGAATACTATTAAGGGGGTTAAAAACTTGTAGAATACCTTGCTAGAGGCAAGATCCTCACTTCAAGAGGAGCTCTCTTCTCAAAGGGAAGACATGGAGATCTCTTTTTCAAAAGAGGATCAAAATAGAGAGCCTCATAATGATGATGAGGTAACCTCCATTAATGATGAAGAGAAGGCAAGAGGTTATAGCGTTGTCACATCAGGAGCAGATCTAGTACCTCATGGAGAGGGAGATGGACCAATTTCTCCAATGAGAGGAGTTCTTGTATCCTTGCAAGAAGTTCCAAAGAATCTCACATGTGGAGATTAGGGCACAATCCATGAGCAGCATGTGCCATCATTGATAGATTGTGAGATCTTGCAAATAAAAGGAGAAGATGGGGAGGATGGTCAACATCATATGACTAGGAGCACACACCCCTCTCTATTTCAGAAGGTTGATGCACAAAAGAGGCAGACTGATTTGCGCAGTGAGAGCAAGGACAAAGCAGTCCACTCATATATGCAGTCTACTCTTGATATTGATGTCTCATTGCATGGAGGCATTCCAGTTGGGAGACCACCAGATCAGGAGATGATGAGAGATGCTTCACATCTAGTTGCACCACTCATTGATCCCAGAGGGGTGAGAACCTTGGGAGGACTTGACACAGCGCAGAGAGTCTGGGGTAGGCTCAAGGAGGAGGGGGACATTCTCCCCATATCAGTATTACCCACTCTCACCAAACATCTTGCGCTGAGAGAAGATGTTTCAGGGATGGATGGCACCATCTTGGTGCAAGGAGACCACTCCATGGCTTTGGAGAATCAGAAGATACTTCCACATTGGGAGGAATCTTCCATATTTGGTAGAGGTTGGTGGCCACTCATGCTTACATTGGCCAAACTTAGAAAGTTTTTGATGGGTGATAGCTTTTCATGGAAGGCTAGCCTCCAAAAACTTCCACCTTCACTAGAGCATGAGCAGCTGCAGGAGGAGCAGCAAAGGCAAGATTGCAACATCCTGGTGTATGACTTTGGCATGGGAGATGTCAAAGAAGAGAGCAGCAACATGATAGGTGCTTCACATGATAGATCAGCAGCGCTGTCATTATTCAGTATTGACCCATATTGGAGATCCCAGCTGTTAGTGGAATACTCCAAGGATCTCTTTTCATGCAGAGCGCTTGATGGCCAGTTATCAGATGAGAGATATGCAGTGAGAGATGGGGTCATCTATTTTTAGAGTAGGATCTTCTTAACTATAGCCTCTAAGCTCAAGGAGAAGCTACTAGATGCAACATATGAGGGTTTGCTCTCCAAACCCACTGGTTTTATAAGAGCATACCGTACTATCCTGGAGGGATTCATTTGGGAAGGCTTCAAAGAGGAGATGCACCATCATATGAGGAGATGCATGGATTGTTTGGAGGATGAAGAGAGACATAACTCTTTGGAAGAGTTATCACAACCACTTCCTTTCTCATTGGGAGAGTGAGAGGAGGCCCATCTATGAGCCACCTTACTAGCTTGAACCAAGTACATGGTAAAGATTGTATTTCTGTACATCATGATTCATTTACTATGTATTTGCATTTCCTTACCATTCATGTGCAGGGCATTGCTCCAAGAGGGGGCACTCTTTCTTCCAGACTTCATGGTCTACTTGAGGCCATAAGCAGCATTAATGATGGCCACTCCCTAGGAGATCTTGGGGAGATGATATCTTATTCAGGGTATGCTCAATTTGCACCACCCTATTAACTCTCCAAGCTAGAGATATTAAAAAAAAAGTGGTTGGTAAACCACTCATCAGCCATACATGATGCAAATAGGAGTAAAACTACTGGTATCACTCGAGGACCATTTTCTCCAAGATAGCACGTAAGTGCCTAGGATGATCTTCTTTATGATCCCATGTTGATGATTTTCTTATTATTGTTGATTGAGGGATGTAGACACATTGGTTGGATGTGTCCACTAGGAATGAAACTTCCCAAAATTCTTCATGCTTCAAGGGGAGCATGGGACATTATAGGGCTGCTACATTATATCACTTGTTTCTTTATGAAGGGAGCCATATGATTGAATTAAGTCTTTTGGAGGAGCCTCTCATATGGGAGGAATTTTTCTATGAATTACCATTCTGGAAGGTGGTTCATTTTGTATGGATGATAGCGTAGAGGTTGGAGCTCCATATGGGAATAAAGGTTTCCCACATTTTCAGTTTTTTCCTTGCAGTTTCTTAGGGACAAGAAACACTTGGGAGGGGAGGATTGTAATATTACTAAATTATCCATAAGCTAATTGGGATATTAATTTTTGTTTTCTCTTCCTTGTTTGGTGAATAAGAGGGTATGTAGACCCATAAATCTCCTTAATATGAATAAAATCGATGCCAATGAGAAAGGAGGACATCTTGGCAGCTTAATTAAGCACTCTTGTGTGTGAAAAGGGGTTGGAACACATAGACTGGGTCAACCTTGACCAAATCAACGATGCTATCATGGAGGAGTAGCATTCATTATGGGACAACACAGTTTTATATGGAGACTCTTTGCATGGAATGCATCCTAAATGAATGGGGTTAGGGTTAGAAAGCTCATCACTTATATAAGGAAAAGGATGGAAACCATATTTGATTATGTTATGTTTATGTATTTGTATACTTTATTATATGGTCTGTTTAGACATATAAGCTTTCTTCAGCTGTTTAGCTAAGATTGTAGTGCAGTTTAGAACAGGGTGTTCCTAATCGGGAATCCCACCTCTATCCTTGAGAAGCCTCGTAGGAATAGCTTTGCATTACATTTCCACATTCACACTTCAAGGCAAGCTTCAATCTTGTGGTACAACACAGTTTCTATTGAGAGATGTGCTGAGTTGTAGGCTGCAACAATGGAGGATTGTATTGGGTGTTTTTAGAGCTAGTTTTGTAGTAGAGGAAGGTTTCCTTCTATTGGAAGGCCAGTAAGGAAGCCCCTTGGGATTTATTGACATATTTTTAATTATGCCAAGGTGATTTTATCCCCTACAATGCAATTCCAGTCCAGATCTACGATATTTTAGTGATCTGCTGTAGGGGTGAGTTCATTGCTCCATTTGGAGTGTTTGCGTTCCATTGAATGGATCAACCCTTCATTGAGAGAGTCTTTTGGAGGAGTTATTTCAGATCTACATAAAATTCAACCACCTCCTTCTATGTGCTTTAGTTGCAGTGAATCTTCATCCCTAGGGCTTTAGATCCATCATTCATATTTTGTGTTATTCCGGTAACCCTTCCTGGGTTATCTAGGAAAAGTCTTGAGGAGCATAGATCTCCATTTTTGGCCTTGTATGAGCATGATCTTATCAAATCCATTTATAGTTATGTCACAGCTGTAGTATTAGTCACTAAAACTGTGTTGTACTTGATCCAGTGTTTTGTATAGAAGTGTATTACATGATTTGGGTGCTTTTGGGCATTGGAGGCTTCTTTTGCCTATCTTGAGGGGCTTGATCCCCGAGATATTGTACTTATTTATTGATGTTATACATAATACCATGAATCTATCATTTGGCTCATATGTGATGTGTTAACGTTTGCTGCTATTTCCATTATTATGAGCTATAATCCTGCTTTTCCCATTTGGGAATACTTCACAGTCACAGTCGCATCAGAGAAATCATTAACAGTATTTTGGATCTAGATCTAGAACTGGGTAGCTGAGATCACTTGGTATTGGTGATACATCAGATTTGTGTTTCTTCTATTTTAGATCTACATATCTATAGATCTATTCTAGTTATTTCCGTTGCAAATATGTATTAGGCTCATTATATTCTCTGCTGAAATATTTTGATGACAATCTATTGAAGACGAATATTTGAAAGGGTTTCCCCCATACTGGGGTGTTTCCCTGGTCTTGGACCAATATCTGTGTCTCATGGTTGTGATATTGTCTTCTTTGTAGTTGCATGCATTTTTCTATCTCCAGTTACAATTTATGGTTATTTACATTGCATAGATATGAATACATTGTTAATGAGAATATAATTTGGGCTTAAGTAACTCATACAACATAGAACAATATTAAAAATTAACATGGTATCAGATTTGAGGTAAAGGAAAATCCCAAGAGAAGATAAGCAATGAAGCCCATATTATTAGAGAGAAGATCTACAAGTCTATCAGAAAGCAGATCTACAAGGCACGGTCGCGATGTCTTCCTCTACCTTAAAGGAACATGAGAAATTGGGTGATGCTTCAAACATTGCTACATGGAAAGTCAGATTAGAGATCATTTTTGACAACAACAATGTGTTATAATACATTCAAGGAAGGATGCTTGAACCTTTAGAAGATGCCTCCGATGTCATCAAGAATAGGTACAAAAAAGGTGAGTCCAAAGTAAAGCAAATTCTAGCTGATGGGTTACAAGATCACTTAATTTCTTACGTTGGGAATTTAAAGAAATATAAAGATATATATGAAGTTAACAATATGCATGAGATTATTACATTGAAAGACAAACTCAAGGAAGTGAAGATGAAAAAAGGAAAATAATTTAGTCTTACACCATGAGGATCTCTCTCCTTAGAGATCAACTATAGAGAGTTGGAGAGAATGTGCCCGACAGAGAGTTGGTTATCGTGACTCTTAGAGGTCTCCCTCCGGTTTGGGAAACCTTCATTACTACTATCAACGACAACAACGTTCTTCCATCATTTTATGAAATTGTTGGGAAGATGACTTGGGAAGAATCCAGAATAATAGCAATAGGGATGATTCATAAACATGAAGAAGGAGAGTCTGTTGCAACCATAAAAAAAGAAAGAGGTCGAAAGGAGGCCCATCTAGAAGACCTCCTCATCAAAACTCAAAAGGAATAAATTACAAATCACTTGCTCACATTGAATGCTACAACTGCCACAAGAAATTTCATTATGCTTGTGATTATCCCGAGGAGAAAGAGGCCACGATAAAACAATATAAGCAACAACTATGATAAAAGAAGGAAAGACAATTAAAGGAACAACCGTGACAGAAAGTATGATAGGAGAAGAAGAGATTCATCAAGTGACCGCGAAGAATATCGTCCATCTTAAAAGAGGTTAAGAGATTCCAAGTATGAAAGTAATATTGTGGATAAAAATGAATATATTCTCATTTCTGCACTTACTATTTATTCTCCACCAGATTCATGGGATAGATGGTTAGTTGACAGTGGCACCACTCATCACTTTTCTGGTTACAAAGTGGTCCTCTCTAATTTGGTAGAGAGGGATACTAAGTTAAGGATTATTCTTGGAGATAACTCCACTCATCCTGTAAAAGGATTTGGTTTGATTAAATTTTAGGTAAACACTAGGGAACCAGTATTGTTAAATGATGTCATGTATGTGTCGAGACTTATGAAGAATTTGATATTTATATCTGCATTAGAGGATAAAGGGATGAGGGTTTCCTTTATCAATGGAAAATTCTTAACTTGGCCTATTGATTCACATATGAAAGATGCATTCACGTTAGGGTTGATATCTGAGGGACTCTACATGGTCACAGGAAGACCACTTTTTGCATTGAACCATATCACCAATCATCTCAGTGAATTATGGCACCGCAAGATGGCTCATCCACACTATGAATATCTTTCTAAATTGAAGAGACTGGTATCAGGTATTCTCTATGTACAATATGAGCATGAAGGAATTTTTATGGGTTGCATAAGCATAAAGAAAACAAGGGAACCATTCCCCTCAAGTAAGAACCAGAAATTTGACATTCTCCGTCTCATCCATTCAAACATATGTGTTCTGATTCTTGTGCACTCTATTGGTGTCCATCTCTATTACATCACCTTAATTGATGATTACTCCAGAAATACATGGTTATATTGCATCAAGCACAAGGATGAAGCCTTTAAAAAAATTTAGGAATACAAATAATTGATCAAGAATCAAACCAGGAAAAGGATCAAAGTGCTCAGATCCAACAATGGAGGATAATAAATATCAAGAGAATTCATAGAATTCTGCAAGAAGGAAGGGATCAAGAAGGAAACTATTGAAGCTTATACACCTAGATAAAATGGCCTAGCTAAAAGAAAGAACCGTTCGATATTGGAAGTTTCTCATGCTATGCTTCATGATCAGAAGGTACCTAAGTTTCTATGGGATGAAGCAGCAAATTTTTCCGTATATGTTCAAAATTGAGTACCTCATCAAGCGTTGAGGAATAAGACTCCAGAAGAAACCTTCATAGGTAACAAGCCAGTCATAAGTAATCTTCACATATTTGGATGCCATGTATTATTTCATGTGCTGAAGGAAAAAAGGAATAAGCTGGAAGCTATAGGTATAAAAGGGTATATTTATAGGTTACGATGAAAAATCCAAGGCTTACAGAATATGTATTCCTGGTCAATGTAAGGTTGAAATTAGTAGAGACGTAAACTTTGATCAAGATGCAACATTTTGTAAAGCAGGAGATCTTCCTCCTCCTCCCAAGGGAGATGGTGATGAAAAGAATATTATAGATATCCATTCTATGTCTAAGTTAGATAATGATGATACACCACTATAACCTATGGATCCATTAGATCCACCTCCTAGTGATCCTCCTTCAAGGAAAATACTGCTTTGGCTTCGTGACACTCTGCAAGACAGTGAAAGGAGTATTCTTGTTCGTTGATATTTCATAGAAAGGAAGGAACCTTGTAGGTATAAGGGTTATGCTATAGCTATGAGTACCATGATACAAGCCGAACCATCCTCATTTGAAGAAGAAATCAAAGAACAAGCCAAGAAGGATGCCATGGACGAATAATGTGAATCGATCGTGAAAAATGATGTATGGAATGTTGTGCCAAGACCACATAGGAAGTTTGTTGTGACTTCAAAATGGTTTTTCAAAATCAAGCAAGGAATCGATGGCAACATCGAAAATTATAAAGCAAGGTCTGTAGCTCGTAATTTGTCTCAGAATGGGGGAGAAGATTATGATGATATATTCACTCATGTGGCTCGATATACAACTATCCACTTGATAGCTTCCCTTACTGCTTTTCAAGAATGGACACTTCATCAGATGGATGTAAATACCACCTTCCTCCATGGTATGTTACAAGAAGAATTATATGTGGAACATCCACAGGGATTTGAAGTGGAATATCACACAAGACATTTTTGCAGGTTGAATAAAGCACTATACGGATTGAAGAAAGATCCCCAAGCTTGGTATGCTCACATTGAGAGCTAGCTAATGAAACTGGGTTTCACTAGAAGAATTGATGACCCCAAACTCTATTTTAAGGTTGTTCATGGTATGCCTATGATTTTGGTTCTATATGTTGATTATTTATTCTTAACAGGAAGTGAACCATTGATGATCGAATGCAAGAGGAAGCTAGCATCTAAATTCGAGATGAAATAAATCAGTTTCATGCATTTTTTTTGGGCCTTGAGGTGTGGAAAAATTATGGAGAGATATTTCTCTCATGAGGAAATTATGTGGTAAATCTATTGGAAACTTTTGGTATGAACGAGTGAAAAATCATGGTCACTTCGATGGAAATGAACTTCAAGAAGTTTTGCGGTAAAAAAAATTGGACCTGATCTAGTGAATCCATCCGAGTATAGACAGTTGATTGGGGCTCTGATGTTTCTTTTGAACACCCATCCAGATATATGTTATGCATTGAACACATTGAGTTAGTTCATGACTAAGCCCATTCATGTGCATTGGATAACAACCAATCATGTATTGATATACTTACATGGATCGATCACACTTGGTTTGAGATACTCTGCTGGAGATATCCAACTTCATGGATAGACTTATGTCAACTGGCCAGTTAATTTCACCGATAGAAGGAGCACATATGAATGTTGTTTCATTCTTGGTTCTGCCATGATATCCTAGATGAGAAAGAAGTAGAATTTGGTAGCATTAAGCACCACGGAAGCAATGTACATTGTTGCTAGCACAACAAGTTGTTGAGTTGTGTGGTTAAGGAAGCTATTTGGTGAGCTCCTTGGTCAAGTTTTGGACACTACAGTGATTTAGTGTGATAAAAATAGCGAGATTATTTTGGCAGAGAATCTTGTATTTCATGAAAAGTCCAAGCATATCTAGATTTTATATCACTTCATCCATGACATGGTGCAAACAGGAGTTGTTAGACTCCAACACATTGCGACTGATGATCAGACAAAAGATATTCTCACCAAGGAATTACCAAAACAAGAGTTCTTGGTTTTGAGAGAAAAACTTGGATTGATGGATGTATCCCCTTTGGATAAGGGGCAGTGATGATCAAGGACACTAAGGAAGCTCCTCCTACCTTGTTTGAGCTCTCGGGGTGAGGAATTGAGATGAACGACTCCTAGGGTTGAGGGATATTTGGAAAATATGCCACTTGCATATTTGTTACCCAGGGTTGAGAATTTTTCTCCAGTATCTTCATAGGGTTGAATAATGTTGCTCCCATATATGGTCTATGTAGAGTATAGCCCATTTGGCATCATACCCATAAGCATGGCTTGTAGGGAATATCGCTCCTCATTTTTCCAACGAGTTGAGAGTTTACTTGGGTTGTACAACCGAAGTTGATTATGATACAGGTTTTATACCACATTATTGATGAGAGCCATTGATGGGAATATCAGTAGGTGACAAGATTCGGTTGATATTTTCTCCCCTTTTGTGATTCTGGGTTGAGACTGAGCTCCCTGATGAGATTCCAGGGTCGAAGATGTACTCCCCTTTGTGATGAGATATAATGTTGCTAGATGTGGATGGAATATATTTCTCCTCGATTCTTATTCTTCTAGATTCGAGAATGTTTTCAGCAGATGGAGTTGATCCATGATGACACCTTGATGCAGATATCTCCAAGCAGAGATTGCAAAATGGAATTCTTCCTAGTTGATAGGGAGTGTAAAATTTTTCAACTAGGGTCAAATTCCACATTGGATAACTCAGATGATTGAGATAATAAGTTACTTATATTCCTCTTTTCGAGAGGATAAAATCCACCTATAGATCTTACAAATCGGTTAAGCATAATTTCAGTTATGAATTATTTTATTATTTTATGGGTTGGCCTAACCGCATGTTGATTTGGTCAAAGCCCCAAGAGGTCCCTCACAAAGTTATAAATAGAAGCGACCCCAAGTTCATTTGCACACATTCACTCGTGATATCTTCTTCATGATATTTTTTTTTTCTGGCTTGCATAGGTACGTCACGAGAGTCTCGCGTTGTGGGTCGGGTTCATAGTTAGAAGCACGCATCAAATCTGGGCCTATTGGGCCAGAGCCATGAGAAGGAAAGGCTGAGGTAACGTCTCAACTGAGGTAAAGTCATGGCTCAATTGGTAAATCCACTAGTAGGACAACTTTAGGGCACAACTATGGTTCTAGGGTATTGAGATCCTCAGTCGCAGGCACAGAACGCTGAGGTAGAGGATCAGAGCCCTTAAGCCACAGGTTGAGCAAGTTAAGGACGTAGCTCTGAGAGTTACTAGGCAGATCTAATTTTTTTTACAGTCAATTGCTTGTGCAATGTCGTCACTCATATGGCATGCACTCACAGTCACATCAGAATAATCATCGACAGTATTCTGGATCCATATCTAGAACTGGCCAACTGATATCACTTGGTGTTGGTGATACATCAGATTCATTTTTCCTTTTTTTTCGATCTACATATCTATAGGTCTGATCTAGTTGTTTCCAATGCAAATATATATTGGGCTCATTGTACTCTCTGCTAAAATATTTTGATGATAATATATTGAAGAGGAAGATTTGAAAGGGTTTCCCCCATAGCGGGGTTTTTCCCTTTTCTTGTACCAATATTTGTGTCTCATGGTTGTGATATTGTCTTCTTTATCATTGAATGCATTGTTCTATCTTCAATTACAATTTATGGTTATTTACATTGCATAGATTTGAATACACTATTAATGAAAATCTAATTTGGGCTTAAGTAACTTATACAACATAGAAAAATATTAAAAATTAACAAGGGGAGGTTTTCATCCCATGTGCATGGATGCTTTGAGTTGTACATGCGCATAATTTGTACGATCATCCTATTGGCGACCTCTGTTTGGCCATCAATTTTGGGGTGGAAATCCATGGACTTGGTGAGCTTGGTATCCAACATCGACCACAGGCTTGACCAAAATATAATTAGGAACCTGTTGCCCAATCTAAGATAATGGAAAGTGGGATCCCAATGTGTACCCACACTTTTTCAAAGAAGAACTTAGCAGTGGCCTTTGCTACAATACTCATCTTATAGGATGCCAGAATTCCCATCTTAGAGAATCCATCGACAACCACAAAAACACAGTTGTAGCCATTCCTAGTAGAAGGAAGGCCCGATATGTAATCCATGGATATAGATTCCCAAGGCTAAGTAGGAGTAGGTAGAGGAGTATATAGGCACTAATTATTAATGGTCGGTTTGGAAATGGCACAGGCAGTGCAGGATCTGATGTACTTCCCAACATCTTGTCAAAGGTTCAACTAATAAAAATACTTCTCCAGTACTGCCACTATTTTCTCTACTCTGAAATTCCCAGCGAACCGATTGTAGTGCACTTCCAAAATCATCTTGGAATGCTCGCTTGAAGGAACATAGAGGTGTCCCAAGTGGCATCTCTCTTGTAAATATTCGGCCACCCCGAAGTCTCGTGTCCACAAGATTTGAGTATAATGCTCAACGTGATAACCGAAGGTCAGATGAGGAAGTATGAAAAATTATTAATTCTACCCTTCTTGTACTTAATATTCAAATGGAATTTTTGCAGGTATGTGTACCACTTCTGATGGCAATAATTCTACAACTTTCCTTATGTCTGCATGAACTACAGGGGTTGGTGGTCGGTGTGGATGACTGTTTCCTTCCCCAAAATGCAATGCTTCCATTTTCGGCAGACCTCCACACTAGAGTACATCTCCTTGTCATAGGTGGGATACTTTTAGACTGTGTCTAAATGCGTCTCACTATGATATTCCATTGAATTCCCCTGTTGAGTAAGAAATACACCAATAACATAGTCAAAGGCATCTATCTCAATCTCAAATGGTTGATGCAAGTATGGTAATGTGAGCACTGGTGCAGAGCAGAGGCAATGCTTCAACTCAGAAAACACCTCTTGTTGGGATTCAAACCAAAATATTTTTTCTTTCGCTATTCCCTTAGTGACTTGACTCAAAGACCAGATGATATGAGAGAGCCCCAACTCAAACATGTGGTAGAAATTGGAAAGAACCAAAAAATTGTGGAGCTCTGTTAGAGTGGTTGGGGTTGGCCAATCCCGAATAGCTTGTATCTTCGTTGGGTCCACATGCAAACCCCTCTCATCAATGATGTACCCTAGGTATTGAACATGGGTCATACCAAAATTACATTTCTCCAAATTGGTGCACAATTTTTGTTATCACAGGGTTTGGAGGACTTGCCGAATATGGTGGAGGTTGTCTCCCAACTCTGGATAAATATCGTGATGTCATCCAAATACACTACCAAAAATGAGTTGGTGAAGATCCGTGAGATGTATTCCATCAGCCTCATGAAGGTTTTTAGGGAATTCGTCAACTTGAAAGGCATGAACAACCATTCAAAAATGCCCTCCTTGGATTTGAAGGCAGTCTTCAACACATCATAGGGTTCAATAGGTACTTGGTTATAACAAGAATTCAATTAAATCTTTTTAAAATATTTGGCTCCTTAAGCTAGTCCAAAAGGTCATCGATCTGTGGAATCAAATACCTATTCCGGACAGTGATCTTATTTAGTGCCTAATAGTCAATACAGAGTATCAAGGTCCTATCCTATTTCAGTACCAACACGATCGGGCTCCCACAGGATGATGAGCTTGTCCTAGTGTGTCATTTCTGCAAAAAATCCTGAATTTTCCTCTTGGTTTCATTATTCTCTAGAACAGAGCATCGTTAGATTTTTCCATTGGGCATCTATGCACTCGGGGTCAGTCGATGGATCTTTGATGTGACAAGGTAGGGATACCTCATAGGTGTGGTGAATGTGTCCTTGTACTTATCCACGAATTTTGTCCATCCGCTATTGTCATGCGAAGGAGTCCCGTGAGGTGCCAGACCATGGCCACAAAATTCTGGCCCTAAGGGTGAATCATAAGGAAAAAAATTTCTCGGTACAGGAGATGATCTTACTACATTTCTTTGCAATGATCAGAGAGATGGCGGTAGGCAGTGTTACCTTTGGTATCCTATACAACTTATCATCCCGTAAGAGTCTCTGATGGGATATTTTAACCTAAAAATGCAGAAAAATACTGAATGCTACAATTTGCCGTAAAATAAACATTCATTCAACAGAAGATTTCCATGTAAAATAAAAAGACATGAAACACTGCAATCCAATACCACATAGAATAGGAAGAATCTCAGCTTTTATTACAAATAATAATGAGGGTTACATATAGATCTGACCCAAAAAGAGCTGAGAAGTAAAATTGGTCACCAAGATAATCTGCTGCACTGCTACACTGCTGTGACCTCCAAAATCGAACTACTACACTCTCCCTCCAGCAACAGCTACTACTGAACCCACTGAAGCACAAGTTGAAGATCCGGATGATCCTCACACCAATCCCTGAATCATGGCGAAACTTCTGAATGAAGTTTCCTCAAGAGAGTTGGGTTTCCGTCCAACACTCACAAATCACCCGAGGGTTTTCGTCCTGGGGCTACAGCTGAAGTAGAGAACCACGTCCTCAAACCTCTCATACACAAGAAAATGATCTACTCCAAATATATCTCCCAATGGCCTCCTCCCTTTCTTTTATAGATCCCTTGGAGCCTTCTAGAGCATTATTTTATTATTATTTTTCATGAAGCACTTTTCCCTTTTTATTAAAATATTCCTTTTTAATGCAGAAAAGGGTAAATCGGCTACCACACCTCCTCCGGTCACTGAAATCTGTGTCTAACTGTCCCACCATGTAGGTATTATCGTCCTGGTTCCAATGAGCTATTACACTAAGGTGTTCCATCATGTATTCCTCCCGAAATGCCACCTTGAGCATAATCAGCTAAGTTAAGCCCATATATAACTCAAATTTTCGAAAGTTATCGGAATGCATCGGAACGAAAGCCAAATTGCTCGGATGATGGAGTATATCAAGCGAATGCCTCCGGATACCATGAAAACTCCTCGAAACTCCTCCGAAAAGCTCCTGAGCCCACTGATAGCACCAATCTGTACATGTGACCTGTCTGCTCCTAACTCTAGAAGTCCAACCTAGCCCTGTCGTAGGTGACACCAAAAATGGGAATATTACAGACCTTCCGCCCCAAGATTGATTGGCCTCAAGCAATCGAAATATGTGGGCCACTCTGTTGGCCTGCCGCAACTCAGACCCAATGCTTGGATCCCATACAAACCTCTGGGTGTTGCTATGCACCTGTGTCAAACCACTTGGAATAGACCCCTCAATGCCGGGATCCCAAACTGATCTCTCTCTGTACCAGTCAACACACAATCCTCTCGGATCCCAATGCCACCATGGCCAATCATCGCCCAAGTCCCACGGCTCAGGCTGTGCACTGCCTCTGGCTATAGCTGATGCTCTAAGAGGTGAAGACCACCACCAAGCATCAATGCTCCCAGGCTCCTGATGTGCTGTACCTGTGACTGCATATGCTGGCCCACCAACTGCATACCAACTCATTACCTCTCTCCAATCCAAGCCCTGACTCAATCCTATGTTGATCCTGCTCTCCTGAAATCAGGAAGGAGTGTTGAAGTAATGATGACCTGTGCCCCCCTGCCAACTAGAATCTGTAACATCTACTATGTCTAAGGGCCCCTGCTCTACTGTTCTCCCTACGAAGAATATCGTACCATCAAAAGGGTACCAACTCATGATCTCCCACCAGTCCATCCTGGAAGAAGAATCCAATGTGGCAACAACTACACATGGAACATGCCCAGAGTGTTGCTGCCAGCCCGTAACCAACTCCCACTGCTCTGCCCTGTCTGCCAATGGAAGCTGCCTGTAGAAGGAAGCCCCTCTCTCTATAACGGGCCAAAGAGGGCAAGATATGCTGCAAGCCCCATCGATGTACTCCTGGAGAATGCTACCTACTGAAAACACTGCAGCTCTGCTGACTGCGTGTTCATCTATTTGCGCCTCATCCCTGTGTCGACCCACAGATGGATGCTCCACCATATCCAACAGCTCCTCCCACTCCTGATCAGGAATGTCATGCTCCTGCTATCTACTAGCCCCCTGCAAAACTATCTCATCAACCTCCAACATCTCCAAAGGATATGGATCTGTAGCTGTCGTCACCGCACTCGATGTCAATGCATCTGACTGCTCCACCTCTATGGCTGACCCCAATGTTATCCGCATATCCCTCATCGGCTCAATGTGGGCGCCCATCTGGCTCTCCCCCAAAGGAATATCATGCCTGATGTGAACAAGGTCCTCCTCTGCTAACTCAGGCTCCATCATATGCTGCTCCAGCTGAATCGTCACAAGGGACTCATCACCCAGAGTATCTCCTATACAGTCCCCTGACTGCTCACCCTGCACACTAGAACACAACTCTGGTCTACTGTCACTATCTCTGCATGGCTGCTCTCGCTCCCCAGAAGCATCCTCATATGATCCCATGGACTCATCTGAAGGAGAGTCCTCATCCTGGCATACAGAAGGGACGTCTACCTGCTCTACCTCTACCACCTCATCTGCATCTCTCAAACATGAGTGATCAGGCCCCCAAGGTTCTTTGAAAATGAAGCAAAGTCCCTTCCTCCTCAGCTCATTTCTGCTGCCTGACCCACCAAACTGGAGCAGCTCCTCCCTAGTCAACTGTCTCCTGAATAGCTCAATATTCTGCTCAACCAGCCCTTGGGCTAGCTCATAAGCAACAGGTGAGACCAACTGCTCTCTCCTCCAAATGCTCAACAACCGGGTCTGCAACTCTCGGCCAATGGTCCCATGGTCTCTCATACATGACGACAAAATGGACTGCATGTGTGCTATGACAGTATCAGGATGATGTCTCCTAATGCTAAAGAAGCATTGGAACATCTGCAGGATCAAGTCATCACACTCAAGGTCAAACATGATGACATAAGTCTTGAATGTGGCCATACCCCATAAAATCTCAAGCTTCTTCCCGAAGGTAGAGCCTGCGCTGTTGTCCAAATCCTGAAAAGTCTCTACAATCAACCTCATAATCCTCCTCATAATATCATCATTATATGGGGCTATAGTGCGGTCAATTTCATGATGTTACTGAGGCAAGCTGCAACTGGAAGTGTGACCCCTTCACAAGGTTCCTCCAAGAATTTGGGCTGTATAAAAGCAAGCATAGCAGGCTTTAGAGCCCAAATCAGTTTCTTTCCTTCTGCCTGGTCTATTGTAGACATGAGTTCATTAAACTCTTCTAGTTTGGACAAAACTCTCCATGACATATTCATGTGTTTCAGATCTATCCCAAATGCAGAAATTTTGTGACCAATCTCCAATTCTCCCTGCAAATCTTTTGGCTGTCCTTTTTGAAGGATGGAATAAATTCCTCTTGAAAAGGGTCTGCTGTTTGGTTTTCTTTTCTGGTCTTCTGATGCATGGTGGTTTAAGGAACCAACTTCTATTTTTATTTTCATCAATCTGTTTAGGAATCCCTCCATGGTTCAACCAATGATGACAAAAACACAACAATAGTACCCGATAATGACTAGCTCACTCAGGCCTTCTCACATTAGTGACATAAGTTTGATCTCATGGACAAGTAGCCACTGATTTTTAACAATACATGGTTGGCAGCGTGCTGTAAAGTTCCTTATTAAGAAACCCTCAATTTTCTCAATAAATTTCTGAATTTGTCATAAAGTTTTATGAGGAAATTTTCATCAAACAGTTCAGTTATGCAATACTGTAGATGTTTTAGCTTCAAACAGATGTATACAGTGAACAATAGGCCTTCCAAGATGAATTCCAGCGTTCTCACATTTAATGGCTCAAAATTTTACCCAAGTCTATTACATAATTTTATTGTAATGAAAACAACAAGATCACTGTGCAACTATACTAAAATATAATGGGTTAGAGGAACCTGGCGTGACACAGTGGTGTCCCTTCAGCTTGAAAATCAGTTCCTCGTGCAACTTGAGCAATGGTGGTTTCTACCTCCAAGGAATATCAGATCTTAAGCAATGAATGCAATCTCTGCTCCAGTTATAAAGGAGTTCCAATCTGCTGTAGGTGACACCAGCCCTTTAACATACAAGCTCCACAACCAGTACTCGTCCTCCTTGAATAATGACAAAAAGACCATATGCTGTCTTGCGGAAATATTCAGCCAACTTCAGGAATCTTTTTCACTAATGGCACTCATCAATTCAGCCTTATAACACATGAAGAAGCCTATGGTGGTGCAACCGGACTATAGTCGATACAGAAATTTTAGGCTTATTCCTTGCCAATCACTGATAAATACGCTGAGAATTCAGTCTTGCTAAACATATACAGAATTAATGATAATGATGCTTAGGTTTGCCAATAATCAGTCTTTATCCTAGCAGTATGGATCTCTATCTTTCAGTAAGGAATTATTATGCCAAAATCTCTGTCTGTCAAGAAATTTACTCGCCTAGAAATGTAAGGAACTTGTCCTGAAACAGAAATACGCTGGCACAACAAACCACGAGTAACGCTAACTCCAACGTTAAATTCCAGAGATCCTTCACGGCCCTTGTAGAGAGACATCAAATTAAAAAAAAAATATTTCGTGGCCCACAATTGCGGCTATATCACTGTGGATGCTTCCACTGCAACCACGCACTTTTTGATTCCGTGTTCTATGTTTTGGCAGCGCTGTGATTGAAGATGGAATCGGCATTTTCAGAATTAAATGAGACATTCGGGAATTATCCCCCGCTTCAGTGATACATAACGCAGATAGTAGCAATCTATAACTCGATAAGGGAAAATTACGACAACCATTCTTCGTCGGGATTACAAACTGCTTAAGGATAAGCGGCCCTTTCAACACGTCCGATTTCCTTTGGTTTCTCGACCCTCCTTTAGATGGCTATTCGAACCAATAAACTCAGACGCAAACAAAAATATCTCGTCTGACTGCCTCCAGTTGCTCGACACTCCTTTAGACGGCTATTCAAACCAATAAATCCAGAGAAAACTTTTCCCCAATCAGATTCGATTTGCGATAAGAGAAAAAAAGAGAACCCTCTTCGACATAATGTTTCGCGGCTCATAAATTTGGTTCTGATTCACAATTTTTCAACATACGCTCTCACTTTGCGTGGGCCATATCTTCACAGCTTCATAATATATATATATATATATTTCTCTGAAATCGATTACGGCCTCCTCTTAACAATCTATTCAGATGTTGCTGGCAATCAATTCCGTTGAGTTCGGCCCTTGAATGCTAATACGACAACTTTGAATTATTTCCATGGCCAACCTCCACCTACTAGTGACTCATTCCACTAATACGGCCGTTTATAATTTTCGGGAAAAGTTCCACTCAAGAATTCGGAAGCAAAATTGTTGAATATTTAATAGCCGAGTAACAATTTCTCCGGTCTGTAGAAGACAATTTTGATCTCTCTTCGGCACTGGAAAATTTCTGAATGCTAGTTCAACTGAAACCCTTGATTCTCTTTGAAGTTGTTCTGCAATTAAATTTTGAAATCCTCCAATTGGAAAACCCACAGCTGAGCCAAGACCAAGGCTCTGATACCACTGTAATATCCCGGAAGGGATATTTTTACTAAAAATGCAGAAAAATACTGAATGCTACAATTTGCCGTAAAATAAACATTCATTCAACAGAAGATTTCCATGTAAAATAAAAAGACATGAAACACTGCAATCCAATACCACATAGAATAGGAAGAATCTCAGCTTTTATTATAAATAATAATGAGGGTTACATATAGATCTGACCCAAAAAGAGCTGAGAAGTAAAACTGGTCACCAAGATAATCTGCTGCACTGCTACACTGCTGTGACCTCCAAAATCGAACTACTGCACTCTCCCTCCGGCAACAGCTACTATTGAACCCACTGAAGCACAAGTTGAAGATCTAGATGATCCTCACACCAATCCCTGAAGCACGGGGAAACTTCTGAATGAAGTTTCCTCAAGAGAGTTGGGTTTCCATCCAACACTCACAAATCACCCGAGGGTTTCCGTCCTGGGGCTACGGCTGAAGTAGAGAACCACGTCCTCAAACCTATCATACACAAGAAAATGATCTACTCCAAAGATATCTCCCAATGGTCTCCCCCCTTTCTTTTATAGATCCCTTGGAGCCTTCTAGAGCGTTATTTTATTATTATTTTATTCATGAAGCACTTTTCCCTTTTTATTAAAATATTCCTTTTTAATGCAGAAAAGGGTAAATCGGCTACCATGCCTCCTCCGGTCACTGAAATATGTGTCTAACTGTCCCACCATGTAGGTATTCTCGTCCCGGTTCCAATGAGCTATTACACTAAGGTGTTCCATCATGTATTCCTCCTGGAATGCCACCTTGAGCATAATGAGCTGAGTTAAGCCCATATATAACTCAAATTTCCGAAAGTTATCGGAATGCATCGGAAAAAAATCCAAACTGCTCGGATGATGGAGTATATCAAGCGAATGCCTCCAGATACCATGAAAACTCCTCAAAACTCCTCCGAAAAGCTCCTGAGCCCACTGAGAGCACCAATCTGTACATGTGACCTGTCTGCTCCTAACTCTGGAAGTCCAACCTGGCCCTGTCATAGGTGACACCAAAAATGGGAATATTACAGGTTGCTGCCCTTGTCATGCTACCCTCTGCTACAGCTTGCTTTGCTTTGCTACCCTAGAATGTCTGGTCCTTTGCATCCCTTGACAACACATGATCTAGCTTTTTCTTGCCTTCTAGGAGCTCGATATTGAATCTGGTGTATCTCTGTTATTTCAGATCCTAAATATGTGAATTTTGGTCCTTTAGTAGTCCTCTGAGTCGTCTCTCCAATGCCACAGGTCTGACCCAATTTGGATTCTTCAAGAGAGAGTTATACCCAATCTCTCACAATGCCCTAATTATGGAATGTTTCAATAGAGCGAACTTGTACGACGTGCCACATGTCACTGTTTCTTTATTCAGCTCTAAAATTGATAGAGAGAAAACTAAAGTCCGTGCACTATCTGCCACTTTTTATAGAATTCCAATCCAATACTCAGAGAGAGAGATATGACGATTTTACCAAGGTCACTTCTTTGAGATGAATTTCAGGAGCCTGCAAAAACATTGACTTCCACAGATCATATCTCCGAAAATATTGCGCACCTTGATCTGAAATTTGTACAGGAGATTCCTCAGGATTTTGGCTTCACCTCATAAAAATTTCAGATTTTTAACCTTCGTAGAAAAAACGTTAGAGCGAGAATTCCACGATGACCTGTTTCAGATGGCAAAATCCCTTCATAAGGAGGATATGAGGATCACAATTTATATAAATGCTTAGGTTGAGAGGGGATTCAACAAGTGAACGTGGGAGGTATTTTAGGAGTTTAAAATTGATTAATTATTGACTTTTCTATGACCCATGCCACAACCCCATGGGGTTTTAGCCCACTAATTGAGGTAACAAACTTCAAACATGAATATCTCTCAAACCGTCAAGAATTACGTGGCGTGCCATATATCAACGGAAACCTATCGACAAGTAGAAACCATCAAAATCATTCGTGAACCAGAATATAGTAATTTGGTAGGTCAAAATTTCCATGCAATATTGGGTTAGCCCCTGGTGCTGCTTGGGTTGACATCAATGACAATCGCTGATCAACAATCTCCCCCTTTGGCATTGATGGCAACACAAGTACTCCCCCCGCGATCATGACACCTCTTCCTACAACATTCTCTCCCCCTTTGACATCAATGGCAAAGGGTAACTCCCCACGACACACAACCATCCTGCCGGACACGTACACGCTTCCATCGCCGACTTTAGCCATCCTGCGTGCACGTAATATAATGAGAACTTGGGAGAATCCCAAGCTTTTGATGAAGATATTCAAATGCTTCACAAGGTAAAGGTTTAGTGAAGATATCAGTAATTTTTTCTTTTGTACAAACATACTCAAGTTTGATATTCTTTTCAGCGACTTGTTCTCCAAGAAAATGATATTTGGTCGGAATGTGTTTTGTTTTTGAATGCATGATAGGGTTATTGGAGATGTTGATGGCACTATTGTTGTCAGAGAATATGGGAATAGGCTCACTGAATTGTACTTGAATATCTTGCAAGGTTTGTTTCATCCAAAGGACTTGAGTACAACATGATGCCACTGCAATGTATTCTGCTTCCGATGTATATAACGAGATTGAGGCTTGCTTTTTGCTCAACCATGATACGAGACAACCACCTAGATAAAATGTTGCTCCACTAGTACTCTTACGATCATCAACGCTTCCTGCCCAATCTGCATCTGTAAAGGATTGAATAATGAGATTGTTACTCTTGGGATACCACAAGCCATATTCTTCTGTGCCCTTTAGATATCGAAGAATTCTTTTGATGGAAATAATATGTGATTCTTTTGGTGCTGCTTGGAATCTTGCTACTTGTCCAACTGCTTGCATAACATCTGGTCGGGAGGCTGTTACATATAGAAGACTACCAATCATAGATCTGTACAACCTCTGATCCACATCCTTAGATGAGTCGTCTATGCTCAATTTTTAACCTGTTGCCATCGGAGTAAGGACGAGTTTGCAATCTTCCATTTTGAATTTCTTGAGCATTTCCTTGATGTACCTAGCTTGACATATAAATATTCCTTTCTCTTGCTGAGATATTTGAAGCCCTAAGAAGTATGTCAGCTCACCAAGTAAAGACATCTCGAACTCACTTTGCATCTTTGTAGAAAAGTTCTTACTTAGTCGATCATCATTGCTACCAAATATTATATCATCCACATATACCTCAACAATTGTTAAATTATCTTTTTCTATTTGTACATAAATATTGCTATCAACAGTACCTTTCTTGAACCCTTGTTGATGTAGATATCCATCAAGACAAGCATACCATGCTCTGGGAGCCTGCTTGAGATCATATAGAGCCTTCTTTAACCTGCAAACATAGTCTTCTTTTTCTGATAGTAGAAAACCTTCAGGTTGTTAGATGTAAACTTCTTCTTCTAATTCTCCATTCAGAAATGCTGACTTAACATCCATTTGGTAGACTTTGATTTTCTTAAACATGCATAGGTGAGAAACATTCGGATGGCTTCCATTCTGGAAACTGGTGTAAATGTTTCGTCAAAATCAATTCCTTCCACTTGTGCATAGCCTTTGCAAACCAATCTTGCTTTGTTTCTGGTAACCTGTCCATCTTCATTCAATTTGTTCCTGAACACCCATTTAGTCCCAATGACATTTTTATCTTTTGGTCATGGAACTAATTCTCAGGTGTTATTCTTCTCGATTTGATCCAATTCTTCATTCATAGCTGCTACCCAATTTTCATTCTGGCTGGCTTCCTCAAAACTACTAGGCTCAAAGGTTGCTAGAAAAGCAATGTAAGCTTGTTGTGATGAACGAAGCTGTTGACCTTCATTTATGTCACCAATGATTTGATTTGATGGATGGTTTTTTTGAATCCATTCTTTTGTTCTCTTTGGAGGAGCTTCTTGTTGTTGTTCTGGTATATCTTGATGATCATTATTTACTTCTTCCTCGTTGATAGTTTCTTCTTGTTCTAGAATTTTATCTGTGTCTTTTTCAGCCTCTGTCTCCAGTTTGAAAGATTCTAGATCATCATCATTATTCGCTAGAACACCATCTTTGTCGAATGTAACATTTATGCTCTCCACTATCTGTTTTCGTCTTAGATTATAACATTTATAGGTCTTTCTTTTGCGTGAGTAACCAAAAAAGATACCTTCATCAACACGTGATTCAAACTTACCCAGATTTTGATCTTCTCTTTTGATATAACATTTTCTTCCGAAGATTATGAAATATTTTACATTAGTTGGTTTTCCTTTCCATAATTCATATGGGGTCTTATTGCAATTATTTCTTAGAAGACTTCGGTTGATAATGAATACTGCCGTATCAATTGCTTGAACCTAGAATTTTTCATCCAATTTTGAGTCCTTCAACATTGTTTTACCCATTTCTTGTACGGTTCTGTTCTTTCTTTCAGCAACTCCATTTTTCTGAGGTGTTCGTGTTGTTGAAATTTGTCTTTTTATTCCATTTTCGTCACAGTATTGGTGAAATAATTTGGAAGTGAATTCTCCGGCGCATTATCTGATCTTAGACACTTTATTTTCAAATCAGTTTCATTTTCGACCAACTCCTTGTAGATCTTAAAGCACTCAAATGCTTCAAATTTGTTCTTTAGGAAACTGACGGCTGTCATCCTGGTATAGTCATCTATCATTAACATGAAATATAATTCTCCATCTAAGCCTTTTGTTCTCACAGGACCACATAGATCAGTATGTATCAATTCCAATGGATGTGATGCAAAGTGTTCTTTTGTTTTAAATTGGACTTTTGTCTGCTTGACGTGCTGACAGGCCTCACATAGTGTGTTGGAAGGTTTTGAGATTTTCGGCATTTCTCGTACTGCTTCCTTTTTGCTTATCCTAACAAGATTGCCAAAGTTTATGTGACCCATTCATTTGTGCCATAACCAGCTTTCATCTGCTTTAGCTAGTAGACATGCTTTAGTTGCTTCATCCAGAACATATATGTCGTTTGGAGCTCGACTTGCTGTAGCCACAATTTTACCATACCTGCCTTTCCTGATTTCACATTTTGTGGAGTTGAATAACATTGTGTGTCCTTGATCACACATTTGTCCAACACTGAGCAGATTGTGATTCATGTTTTCGACCAATAGAACATTCTTGGCTATAACATCTTTGCTTCCGAGAGTGACGGTACTTGATCCTATAACATTTGAAGATCCATCATTTCCAAAGGATATGGTTCCATCCTTCTTCTCTTTCAGAGATACAAATTTCCTTCTATCTCCAGTCATATGCGTTGAGCAACCGCTGTCAACATACCACACATCTTTCTTTTTTTGAGCCTTGAGAGCGAGAGCACAATTATCAATCTTCTTCTTCTTCCATGTTTGTTCATTCTGTGGCTTCGAATATTCTTCTGGAGGATTTTCAAGTCTGCAGTCTCTGGCTATGTGTCCAAAGTTCTGACATTTGTAACATTCCATATTATTTCTTAAATTTTCAAATCTATTGATGTTTCATTGAGCCCTGGGAGGTTCATATTTGAAGAATCTCTTGGAATTGTATTGGTTCATAGGGTACGTGTGACATTCTACAGCTTTATGACCAAATTTTTTAGATGAATAACAATAGCCATGAAAAATATGTTGGTACCTGGATGAAAATCTTCGTCGAGGAATCGTCTTCCAAGGATGTGCTTGCGAATCTTGTCCAATGAATTCTATATGTATGTCAAATCTCATAGGTTCATTGTATTTTGTTTTAGAAGGTCCTGCTTCTTTTTCTTTGTAACCGATGCCAATTTTGTCATTGTAAGATTGTTGATTGTTGATGAGTTCTTCCAATGCCCTTGAGCTGTTGGCATAGTTTTGGATAGTTTTTCCTTTCTTCACTTCCTCACGCAACGAGACTACTTCGGCTTCTAATTCTTCCCTTTCTTGGTTGCTTTCTTCCAACTTCTTTTGAAGTGACTCTTCAACACATTTCTATTCTTCAACTTAAATTTTGAACACTGAACATTCTTCAAGACTATTGGGACAGGTCTTCTCCCAACCTTGAGCTCTTTTATAAAGCTGATTGCCTCCTCGGAAAATTTCATTATGGTCAACCTTCTTCTTCGTTGTTTGATACCTCTTGTTTATTGTGCTTGGCCATAAACAATACCTTCTTCCATTAGTTCTTCTTTAACATCTATTCCTTATTCATCGGATGATTAAGCTATCTTCTTTAGAGAGATTCCTTTTGGATCTTTCTTTTTGCCTTGCTTGTTGAGAAATTTCTTAAACCTTTCTTTCCTTTTGATTCTTAGTCACTTTTGTTCGGACATTTTGTGCCAATGCGACCTCTGCAATTGAAACATATCAATGAGTTTCTTTTTTGAATTTTCCCTTACCAATTTTTAGTTTTCTCGTAAAGTAAGCATATTCTTCATCATCTCCCTTTTCTTCACACTTGCAGGTGCATGTCTTTTCAATTGAAGGTTATTTGTCCTTATTGGTTTTCTTAGATGCAACGAACGCAGTTTCTAGATGTGAAGTACCCTCTTCTTCATCAAGTCTCATTTCATATGCTATGAGAATTCCATGTAATTCCTTTTTGCTGATTTTGTCTAGATTTTCACTGTATTCTAAGACCGATACCTTTGGGTTGAATCTCACTGGTAACGTTCTAAGAATCTTCCGTATAATAGTCTTCTCGTCAACTGGCTCTCCCAATCCTTCCAAAGTATTGGTTATTTCATCAACATATTGGAAGTATGCAACAATGTTGCAATCTTCTTTCATTCTGAGTTGCTCAAATTTTTCTCTATAGATTTGAAGCTTTACTTCTTTGACATTTGAGTCACCTGCATATATATTCTCAAGCTTGTCCCATACATTTTTGGCAGTTTTACAACCCAACACCTTATGATAAGCAGATTCAATAAGTCCACCGATAATAATATTCTTTGCTTTTGCATCATTTACCAAATTCTTCTTACCTTGTTCATCCGCGGTTGATGTAAATCCATTTTGAACAGTGTCCCATACTTCGTAACCTTGCGCCAAGAGATAGACCTCCATTCTTCCTTTCGAGAGTGCATAATTATTTTCATTGAATAGAGGTACACCATTCTTGGTATGCTCCATGACCTCCTTCCAGCTGTTAAACTGCTATTGAAGGAACCAAGCTCTGATACCAATTGTTGGAAACACTGAGAGGGGGGGTGAATCAGTATTCCTTTCAATTAGAGCATTAGTTAATCTTCAATTATTGTCAGTGTTTGTACAATGATAGCAGCAAACAAGAGGAACACAAATGCACACAGTTTTTAAGGTGGAAACCCACTCCGGGACAAAAACCACCTAATGCTTTTCTAATAATTCTTTAATATTCAATTCCAATTGAAAATAAAGCTCCAACTTCCTAGAATCTAGAAAAACATTCTTCTCCAGCTCCCACTGGATGGACGCTCCAACGCCCAAGATTCTTCAAGTAGTCAACTGAACGGATGCCCCAACTCCCAATGAGCTACAACTCACCCTAGCACCACCCTACCACCCTGTAGAAGAATAAAAGAAGAATGGACTCTCGTACCAGGGAAAATGTCCACTCTACAATGATATAGAATGATGTAGAAGAAGAAGACACACTAGAACATAACCCCAACTATGACACAACCACCTAATGATGCTCCCTCTCAACACTGCCTCTTCATCTCTTCGTAGATAGACACTAGTACAATTTTTACAATAATGTATTTACAATGATTTAGTACAATGATACCTTTACAGTGACTGTATGCAGTGCTGCCCACTTGAAGACTTCATGTGATGAACTTCTTGCTGCTATTCTGCACCTTGGTTGTTGCTCTTGTCATGCTACCCTCTGCTTCACCTTGCTTTGCTTTGCTACCCTAGAAAGTTTGGTCCTTTGCAGCCCTTGACAACACATGATCTGGATTTTTCTTTCCTTCTTGGAGCTCGATATTGAATCTGGTGTATCTCTGTTATTTCAAATCCCCAATATGTGATTTTCGTTCCTGTAGTAGTCCTCTGAGTCATATTTCCAATTCCACATGTCTGACCCAATTTGGATTCTTCAAGAGAGAGTTATGCCCAATCTCTCACAATGCCCTAATTATGGACTATTTCAGTAGAGCAAACTTGTACTGCACGCCACGTGTCACTGTTTCGTCATTCGGCTCTGAAATTGATAGAGCGAAAACCAAAGTCCGTTCACTATCTGCCACTTTTTACAGAATTCCAATCCAATACTCAGAGAGAGAGATATGATGATTTTACCAAGGTCACTTTTTTGAGATGAATTTCAGGAGCCTGCAAAAACACTGACTTCCACAAATCATATCTCCGAAAATGTTGCGCACCTTGATCTGAAATTTGTACAGGAGCTTCCTTAGGATTTAGGCTTCACCTCTTAAAAATTTCAGGTTCTGAACCTTTGTAGAAAAAATGTTAGAGCGAAAATGCCACGATGACATATTTCAGATGGCGAAATCTCTTCATAAGGAGGATATGAGGATCAAAATTTATATAAATGCTTAGATTGAGAGGGGATTCAACAAGTGAATGTGGGAGGGATTTTAGGAGTTTAAAATTGATTAATTATTGACTTTTCTATGACCCATGCCACAACCCCATGGGGTTTTAGCCCACTAATTGGGGTAACAAACTTCAAACATGAATATCTCTCAAACGTGAATATTTACGTGGCATGCCATATATCAACGGAAACATCTCGACAAGTAGAAACCATCAAAATCATTCTTGAACCAGAATATAGTAATTTGGTAGGTAAAAATTCCCATGCAATATTGGGTTAGCCCCTGGTGTTGCTTGGGTTGACATCAATGACAACTGCTGATCAACAGAATCTCAGCTTAGCTTCAGTGCTCTGCCAATGTGTGTGTTATCCAACTGACCCCAAGCCCTTCTCTTATACTTTTCTCATTGGAAAACTAATAGCCGTGATATAATCTCTAATAAACGACTAAGATTAGAAGTTGCTTGATCCACGTCACTTAAGTCATTCTCATCAAATGTTTAATTTAATTCACTTTAATCTTTTAATTATCCCAAGTTAGACTTAGGGTCCTTAATTAAAAATATTAATTAATTAAATATCTCTTACACCCGATGGGATTTCTTCAAACGCTTTATCGGTCTTGGAGATCTCATGTACTCCAGCTCCTCCACAAAATTTGGGAGCTAGAGCATGTTGAGATTTTGTGTATTTGGGGTAGCATCAGTTGTGCTCTAGCTCCCAAATTTTGTGGAGGGATTACAAATTTTGTGGACTAGAGTACACTTGATCTACAAGTCCCATAAATGGATTTGAGAAATTTCAAGTTGTGTTCAAGTTATTCAAATAATTAATTATTTTTAATGGATTTCCTAAGTCTAACTTAGGAAAATAAAATAATTAAAGTAGATTAATTAACACGTGTGGAAATTGTCTTAAGTCACATGGATCAAGCAGTGTTTTAATTTCAGCTGTTGATGGATGATTTAATCTCGGCCGTTGAAGGGTTCAACGAAAAAGTATAAGAGAAAGGCTTGAGGGTCAGTTGAAGACACACATTTTTGGTAGAACTAAGGAATAGATCTGGAATTCTAGGGCGGGTTTGCAAAGGATTTCCAGAGGAATTTCCTACAATGATGGGTAGTATTGGCCAAGGGAATGTTCTGATTCCAGGGCCAAGAGACAACAAGAGGCAAGAGGAGTAGCAACAAGGACAATGCAGAGAGGCTTCAAAGCCACGCAGAGCAGCAGGGACAGAACAGAGGCAGCTAGGGCCACGCTGGGCGGACGCTGACCTAGCAAAGGCAGCGCAGGGGCAGTGTAGACCCTCTAGGGGTGACGCAGGCCCTTCTAGGGCCACGCAGAGGCTGACACAGTCCCTTCAGGGCAACGCTGGGGCTTCAGAAGCAACGTTGAGGGTTTCAGGGTCAGATCCGGGCTGAATCTTGTAAATCATGTTTGTGGGTGTGGATCAGTCAGATATTTGGCACTAGATCTTCAGGTTAGCTGCAGATTTGATATCTTTTATTTTCTGTCGGGTTTTCCAAGCTTGGAACCCAGATTTGCTGTACTCAAAACTACTTAATAATAAACCCTCATATCTGCTGAATCGTTTTTCCCTCTTTGGGTTTTTCCGGGGACTTATGTCCAAAAATCCATGTGTCACTTTGTTGCATGAGTGAATTATTCAGTAAATGATCTGCATGTGTAGGTTGTATTTTTGTTTTTTTCGGTATTTTCTGAATCTAATTTCTGAAAATAACTTGTATTAATTAAATCAAGTAGGAGGAAATAAACCAATACACTGTAGTAGAATTTTCACAGATCACATCCAATGCTACCCCAAAATATCAACACTCCCTCTTAGCGAGGAATGTGCTCTAGCATTATACTTCAGCCTGAAGTACTGCTCTGATCTATGGCATCAGTATCCGAGCTGATGCTTGGCCTACTGCATGGCCACCCCTCATCACTACGCTGCTGCTGCTCTCTATACTGTTGCCCATGACTTTGCCACCGTCACTACTACAGCCGTACTGCAGCTCCCTCTCAAATTGTTGCATTGTGCTGCCAGCTGTTGCACTGCAACTTAGTTGCTGAGTAAGTAACTGAAGGACCCCGGCCCAAATGACAAAAAAGTCAGTCGGGCTGCATCTCATCACTGAAGCTCCTTAGAATGCTACTCTACGATGTCCTCCTGAAGCCACTACACTACTGCAGCTCTCTACTGCGTAAGCATGCCTCCTATGCACTGCTGAAGACACATCATTCCCTCTGCGTTGTTGCATCTACACTGTTGCTGCCTCTAGACTGCGCTGCTCCCTCTACAGCGTCCCAACCTCTGCCTCTTCTTCATCTGTGATCTTTGCACCCATTGCTCCAGTCATTCCTTGCTACTGTCTTAAGGCTCCGGTAGCTCGGATGTGATCCAAGAGTTCGGCTACTCAAGGATCCTGCCATCATTCTGTAGCTGCTCTACAGATCAATATCGCCCTAGCTCCATGGTTCATGAGAGCTAATGGCTACGTCATCGTCGGAGCCATCGTCTGCAACCGCAGCCTTGGAACTAGAAGCTTCCTTGTCCTTATTCCTTTGAGGACAATTGTTGGCGAAGTGTCCAAGTTCGCCACATTGGAAACATTTGATCTTAGATAGATAACGCTTCTTTTTCCCTTGCTGCTTATTAGATGCCATGGTTGCATCTTCCTCTTCCTCCTTCTTTACTTTTCTTGAACTGGTGCTGGTCTGCCTCTTGGTCATTCGGCAGATCTCTTGTCGAAGGATAGCTCACATATCGTCCTAGTTTGGAAGGTCCACTCTACCCAAAATGCTTTGGACAAATGTTTCCCAGTCCTCTGTGACTACATTTAGAGTAGTCCTCACCATGACATCATCCTCCACCTTGACCCCCAGGCAGTCAGCTGATCACGAATCAACTGCAACCTGAAGAGGAAAGGATCGATTTCCTCTCCCTTGTAAATCATAAATATCCTCAACTGGTTCTCTAGATGCATCTGTCTCTGGACGGATTTCCCTTGATACAGTGTGGTTAAATCTTTCCACATCTCATTAGCCGCATTCTTCTCGGCTATGTGTGGTATCATATGATCTTTAACCCCGTCCATGATGAAGCGCTTGGCATGTGTCACTGCTTCATTATGCTTCGCCAGGAGAAAAACATTGATTGGTGTAGCCAATATTTTTTTTACATGCTCCCTCAAGTCGTATACCTCCAGGACTACCAGGATTCTGGCCTTCCAGATAGAAAATTTGGATAGGTCATACAACCTATCTTGATCACGCAGTCCGTGTGGCACCATCTGTTCAAAAAACTATTGGAACTGATCTTCCTCTCCCCACTTCTACTGCTACCCTCAACAGAAACTCATATCTAGGGTCCTTGGCGAGAAAGGCACCCTCTGCTCCCTCTGAAAACTGATTTCCTCCTTGGAAATCTACCAACCACAACGAATCAGCTCTCTTCGATCACCCTATGATCGATCCTCAGATTTCTTTTGGAAATGAAATCTGCTGAGAAGTTGTTCTCCTCCCGCTCTTTGTCAACTTAGCTTAGAACAATTCTTCACTGGCAGAATCTCCACCTCACTAGCAACTGCTAAAGATCTACTTGCGGTCCACGGCAAATTTGTACAACACTCGAAACTGGACTGCGTCACCCTGGCTGGCCTCTGCGTGAGCAGACTGGCTTAGCACAATGCAAGCTGCTCCTGCGTCCCTCTGGAAGGCACTGCGCGATCTCTATGTCACCCAGCTGGGACTGCGTTAGCCCTTGCATGGCTCTTGTTGCCTCTGTGTCCTTCTGGTGCTGCGCTGCCTTCATCGGATTCTCTGCCGCTTCAGCTGCTCTCTACAACACAAATTTCTTGAGCCGATTTGCTGGAGATCCAGCTTGATCTGCAACCGCTATGATACCATGTGAAAAAATCTTAATCTAAGAAACCCTACTATTAATTCTCGATTTACTTCTCCTACTTAATTACATACAAAAGTTATTAATCTGAATATTTTGAATTAACAGTGAAGTAAATACATATAACAACCTACACATACAGATCAACTACTGAATAACATGCTCATAGACAAAGTGACACACAGATTTTTTACACAAATGTCCCCGGAAAAACCCAATGCGGGAAAACCACGCAACTAGCTCTGGAGGGTTTTCATTATTATGCAGAATCTAAGTACAACAATCATGGGCTCCAGAGCCGGTTCACCCGACAGGGAAATAAAATGGCAGCAATACCTCTATCCTCGGAGACAGAAAATATGGCTGATTCACACCCTCAAACAAGATTTACAGAACTCGAGCCCTTTCTGGCCCATCGAAAACCCTAGTGCTGCTCTGAATCCCTTTACGTCAACCTCTACGCTACTCAGGAATGGCTTGCGTCACCCCTGAAGGGCTTACGTTGCCCCTGCGCTGCCCTGACTGGGCCTGCGTGGCTCCTGCTGCCTTTGTGCTACACCTTCTGGGCTCTGGCTGGACTGCGTAGCACTTGGCTGCCTCTGCGCTGGTCTGGAATGCTGCTTCTTTTCCTTAGTTGTACTCTTGGCCTGGGATAAAACCATCCCCTTGCCAATACTGCCCCTCGTTGCAGCTGAAGCACTTCTGAAATTCTTAGCAAACCACGCCCTAGAATCTCAGCTTAGCTTCAGTGCTCCGCCAATGTGTGTGTTCTCCAACTGACCCCAAGCCATTGTCTTATACTTTTCTCATTGGGAAACCAATGACCGTGATCTAATCTCTAATCAACGACTAAGATTAGAAGCTGCTTGATCTGCGTCACTTAAGTCATTCTCATCATATGTTTAATTTAATTCACTTTAATCTTTTAATTTTCCTAAGTTAGACTTAGGGTCCTTAATTAAAAAGATTAATTAATTAAATATCTCTTAAACCTGACAGAATTTCTTCAAACGCTTTTTGGGTCTTGGAGATCTCATGTACTCCAGCTCCTCCACAAAATTTGGGAGCTAGAGCACATCTGATGCTACCCCAAAATCTCAACACCATGATCATATGCATCTTGCCTCAGTACACCTCCATCCCATATCATGATGCAAACTGCTATATAGACTTTTGCTGGAGTGAGCTACTCTTGTACTGCCCTTTTTGCAAGCTATTTGATGATATTGGTGAAATTGACGGGGAGATTGTTGCACACTAGCAACAAATAAAGAATGCATATCATGCATGGCATGTCCATTTTCCACCTTCCCCCCTCTCCTATTGACATTCCTTTGCACCTCTTTGTGCAATTACTAGTATTTTAATATAGAGTGTTCCATATATATAACTGAACTCTTTAATTTATCGTAAGAGTCCTGAGAATATATTAAGTTGACGTTTCATTAGATTACAATTTTCAGAATGTAACAGTTGTGAACCATAAACAAGAAAATGGAAAAGAATAGCAAGTATCATTTTGAAATTCTGCAATCATTTTGTTAACAAATGGCTTCATTGACATTCATGACTTCACTTTCTTATTTTGCTTGATTCTTTCTGACTATGATATGCATCCCAACATAAAATCTTGGGGTATCCACTGAATCTCATATTTCACTTTAATGTGATATTACATATTTTCTTTCTAGTCTCTTCCCACTATTGGTTCACATTCCTCACATATGGTTTATTTTTCAATGTTGTTGGGCCAGCCAGCGGACAAATATCCAAAGATATTCCCAAAAAACTCTTTCTTTGGAAGGTAAGTCTTGAAAGGTTTGATTGGGGTGTTATAAAGGTTTTTCCTAGCTGGCCAATATAATGCCTCCACATTTTTTGTTAATGATTTGAACTTTCTATATATCATATATAAGTTATATCATGTTAAACTCATACATATTTAATCTGCAGATTTCCATATCTTTTACCATGTCTTTGCATCTCAGCCATTGCAGTTGTAGTTCTTGTGACTACATTCTGGCTTCCGGTAAGTTCATTTCATATATTTTTCATTGAGATTATTGAATTGCCTTCCTTCTGAACCCTTTTCATTATTTGAATAGTTTTGTATTATAATCATTACTCATGCCGGTAAGGAGACTTCTTACTTGCTGCTAAAACTTTGACTGAAGAGTTGGAAAAACAATTGATATAAAATAGGTTTTCTAATTCACACGCATAAATGGGTAAACAGATATTGATAAAGATGAAAATTTCATAGAAATAGAATACATCAAACTGTATATATTCATAAACCAGGTTGTGATTATGCAGACTACCCCTTCCTACAGAGGCAAGGAGTGTCAACCTATCTGCCTTACCCCAATCTCTAGAGAATCTGTATTCTTATGAAAAGTTTCCAATAGCGTCTTAACCCTTAGCTCTCAATTCTGATTTCAATGCTTTAGTTTCCTTAGATGGAGTATAGAGGCATCCAACCATTGAATGTACCTTGACATCTCCTTACCATAAAAACGAGATTCCTGTCAACATTACGAGGTTCCATATTTGTTTACCATATTGTCTGCTATGTTGAATGGTTTGTGATATTTTGAATGTGACTAGTGGCATACTTGAATTAGGCCTACACCATCTGCCTCACAAGGGGACATAGGGGACAGCATTTTTATGATTGTTGACCATCACTGAATAATGGATCATAGTATGTTTCACTGTGAAACTGATTAGTGGGCATTGCCATCACTTCTATAGGTAGATCTAGTGGTTGGGGCCCAGACTTTAACACTTCTGGGGGGACTCCAAAAGATCTTGATTGTGAGTAGTTTATAGGGTTTAGTGAATCCATTCTCACAGTTGAAGAGGAAAAACCTTTGTTTTTAAGATTTCTTTAATTAAACCCAAAGTTTCAGATTTATACAGGAGAGTTCATCTTCAATCCATCTTCAGGAGATTTCCATGTAATTGATGGATGGATTAAGAATGAAGAGATTCAATTAATTAATATAGATTTGTTGAAGGTTTCTTACTGTGAGGTGTGAGGTAGGCTTCCTCCAATTTAGACATTTTATCACACCTTGGACTCATTGTTATGCCATGCTACTAATCTCTTGAGCTGAATAATGATTGGTCTACAGGTGTGGCCCATCATCCATGTTTAAAGTGTTTTTTGGCTTCTCCATCTCTAAAGATTCTCTTGTTCTTCTCTTAATGTCATGTTCTTCCCTGGCAACCAATTTTGCATTTTCTATGCAAATGTGATGAGAAGTTTTGTGAGAATGCTTTGCTAGAGAAAATTTAGAGGCACAGTTGTTGGATATGTCCAGTACATGTTATTTTAAATGGACTTGTAGAGACTGTCCTGTTTAAATATTTAACCAATATACTCTTTGCCACATGAACATGGGATTGAATAGACACCCTTATGTTGTCTTGGGTCCACCGGGTCTTTGGCTGAATATACCATGATACGGTGTTTGGAGGAGTGAAGGTCACTTCGATGTTATTGCTCTTGAAAATATTGTCAATTTTGTTTGTAGTTCCTTTAATATATGGTAATGAGATTTTTTTTTATCACTATTTCTCTACATGTGTGATTTCTATTTTTGGCTCTCTAGATTGCCTTACTTATTTGTCCCTCATCATAACCATTCATTCGAAAAACATTTTAAAGGTGATCCAATTTCTAGTTCAAGTGATTCTAGTCTAAGGTTTTTGTGGCTTTGACAATAAGTGTGTGTAGCGCCCCTTCTTTTTGAGTTAGATGGTCATGGGAGTCTACGTGAAGGTAATTATGTATGTGAGTTTTCTTTGTATAGACTTGATACACTAGCTTCCTATCACCTTTCTTACTAAGCATTGCATCAAGAAAGAGTAGTATTGTTCTTCTCTATTTCTAAGGTGAATTGGATGTTCCCTAAGAAGTTTTTGAGTGCTTTAGGAAGTCTTCAAGCTTCTCTGCTCCATGAAACCATCATGCAAAGATGTCATCTATATGTGTTTTTTATGTTACTGAAGTGTACAGATAGGAGATTATTGATCTTCATTCAAAATGCTCCATGTAAATATTCACAATGGCCAGTTACAAGGGGGAGCCCATTGCAACACCATTTATTTTCTCATATATCTTTCCTTTGTAATTGGTGGAATATGTTTACTTGAGATGGATCCTCTCTAGTTTTTTGGTTTCTATGTCAATGATGCATTTTATGACATTGATTGCATTGTCCAATAGCATCTTGGTATATAGGGATACAATATCAAAGCTTTTAGTTTTAGTTTTTGGATATGGTAGCAATGTACAAGTGTTCTAATCTTGGATTGTGTCCAAGAGGCTAAGGAACAGGAAATCTCCAAAACCCAGAAAAGGTTTCATGAGATAAGCTTGGGAAACACCTTAATTAAATTAATTAGCCATCATTTAAATATTCCTAAGTCTAACTTAGGAAAAGTGGTTAATTAAAGTTAATTAATTAAGTTAGATCAATTTTTCTCTAGGGGCTTTTATTGATGAAGTCAAATTGATCTTAGCCATTAATGGAGATTAAATCATGTCCGTTGAGACTTTAACGAGAGATTATAAGAGGAGGTCGAAGGGGATTAGAGAATACACGTAAAACATTTGAGCAGTTTGACTACCCAGTTGCAGGTTTTCAACAGGGTGCAGTTGAAGCTAGGGAAGAGCATCAAAGAGAGGGAGTAGCAGAGATTCAAAGAAGAGATTCCCAATGTTTTTCCAGTGTCAGAGTGGCAGGAAAAGGGAGGCTGAAGTATTTGCAAAGGAGGCCATACAAAGCAGTGCGAATAGCCATGAACCCTAGTGCAAGTTTCCAGAAGAGGCTTGTTTTAGTTACCAAAGGCCAAATTAGGGTCCCAGAGGCAGAGCGAGTCATTTCCTGAGGTAGAGGGAGGCCAGATGTCTCACTTGGAGGTAGTTTCCGAGTGTACAAATTTCCTTCAGCCAACGGTGTGTATTACAGGAAGGCATTGTGAATACCAATTTGTGGTGCAAGTTGCCTAGAGGAGGAATCAACCTCCCAATATCAAATATATTCTCTTGGATTAAAAATATTGATTGTTGATTTTATAGCATCAGGAAGTGTTCCAAGTCTCAATTTTTGTGGAGAGTCTTAGACAACAGTTATCCAGAGAACCCAGAAATCGTTTATGGAAATTCCACTCGGATCTTGCTTTATTAAAATAATTAATTATTTTAATGCAGACCCTAAGTCTAAACTTAGGGAAAATTAAATAATTAAAAGGTATTAATAAAGCAGAGAGTGAATCTTCTAGAAAACAGAGATCAAGTCATCTTTTAATGTGAGCCATTGATTAAAGATATAATCTTGCTGTTGATTCATCAGCGAGAAGATTATAATAAGAGGCTTGAGGGTCATTTGGAAATAAAGCCAGGGACATTCTCAGTACCCGACGGAAATTGTTTATGAAGTAAGAGAATTCGATTTCAATGGGTGAATTTGTAGAGGCAGGATTGCAGAGGCAGAAGGAGGAGGGAGAAGTTAGCTGACGGAGAAGCGGAAGGCGGAAGGGTGAAGGGAAGGGAGTGTTGGGCAACAACACCATCCCCTCCATGTAGAGTTACACAGTCCAGGGAGGGACTGCAGAGTCCAGCTACGCAGGATGACGCAGAGGGCATAGAAGGACATCCTGTGTGTCAGGAATTCTTCCAGAGTGTCCGGAAAATTCATGCCAGGTGTATGCAATTTTATTTTTCTCACCAAGACTTCTATAAAAGATCTTTTCATTATTGAATATAAACACAAACCCTCATCTGCTGCACCGGTTTTCCCACATTGGGTTTTTCCAGCACACTCTGAAATTCGATAGAGGAATGGGCACAGAAGAAAAGGAAAAATTGCGAGCTTTTCAATAGCAAACAAATTCGACCCTTAGACGCCAAGGAATTTGACCTGTTGCTGACCAACAACACGGGTATTATTGCATTCAATTTTTCCTTTTGACTTATGTCCACCCCATATCAGCTTTCAGTGCAGCCTGGAGCTTCACAATTCCTAGGTTGGAAATATAAGGAGCGGACCTTCGATTAATTCTTTCAGAAATAAATTCGTTGTCATGCCCCAAGTTGCACCCGAAACATGGCCCCAAATTATATCTTCACCTGGCCACCCCACTCTCGGATCTTAGTAATTTGGCCACTTTCACTTCCCGTCTTCCCTCAATTGAGTTTACGGCCCCACAAATAATCCGCCTAACCCTGTGGGACTTGGAATAAATTTTTGCGGCCCTACTAAAAATCAAAACCCACATGTTACTTCTCGATGGCTCATGGTGGCTCAGATGTCAATTTGTCGAATCTTTATTGTGCATTCAACAAATTTTCAATATGTTGTAGCACATTTACTGAGAAGAATTTGTAGACGCCTCATAATGTCACCATTACTCGGAGTCCGATCTAACTCGTAATCCTTGGCTGATTGTCCTCAGTTGCATGTGCAACCCACCTCCAGAATTGATTCACGCATGGTGTGTGGCGTTAATCCCAGCTGTTCTATTGGCCGCTACCACATATGTCATGACACTCACCTAGCTTAGTCAATGAGTGGCCCACCTTCAGATTAATCTATGGGCTTCGAGATCCTTACACTACGCTTTCAGCAAGCGATTTGATTTAGAAGTGAAACAAAATTAAATCCCACGACAACAACAAATTTGTTATTCGTTCCTCCTCTTCGACAGAATTTTGGCCAATAAAAATGTCTGACCTTTTCATACTAAGCACAATTTTTGCTCATCCTTTACGAAAGGAAATTCTTATGCAACAAGGTGTGACCCCGAGAGATTTGGCACTTTCAAAATTAAACCCTCGAACCTTGCAATAAAATTTTCTCAAATGATAGAATAAACCCTTGAACTTGGCCTTCTCAAATCAATCCCATGGCTTAGCCAAGATCAGTGCTCTGATACCACTGTAATATCCCAAATGGGATATTTCATCTATTTTGCAGAAATTTTACTAACCCAACATTTTACCATAAAATTACTGAATTAATTAACAGCATATTGTCATGAAAATAAAAGCAAATAGAGCACTGCAATCCATTACACAATAAACAGGAAGAATCTCAGATTTTTATTATAAAAGACAAACTGGGGTTACATGAATATCTAACCCAAAAGAGCTGAGATGGAGAGCTGGTCTCCAATATAATCTGTTGTACTGCACTGACCTCCAAAACTGAACAACTGCACTCTCCCTCTGACAACAACTGCCATTAAATCCATTGAAAGACAACGAAGCACCAATTGAGGACCTGAATGATCCTCACCCCAATATCCCTGAAGCTCTGTGAAACTCCTGAATGAAATATCCTCAAAGAGAGTTGGGTTTTGTCCAACACTCGACAACACTCCCGAGGGTTTCCATCCTGGGGCTACCATTGGAGTAGAGAACCAGGTTCTCAACCTCACATATAAGAAAATATATCAAATCCAAGATGTTCCTCAATGGCCTCCTCCTCTTCTTTTATGGATCTCATGGACCCCTCTAGAGCCTTCTATTTTATTATTATTTTAATCATGGAGCACTTTTCCCTCTTATTTTTCAATTAAAATATTCCTGTTTAATGCTGGGAAGAGTAAATCGGCTACCATATCTCCTCAAGTCACTAAAACTCGTGTCCACCCATCCCATCATGTAGGTATTCTCGTTCTTGTTCCAATGAACTATTTCACTAAGGTGTTCTAGGACATATTCCTCCTGGAATGCCACCTTGAGCGTAATTAATTAAGTTAAGCCCAAAAATAACTCAGTTTTCCAAAGTTGTCGGAATGCACTGGAATGAAAGGAAATTTGTCCGGTTGATGGAATATATCAAGCGAATTCCACTGACCCTCATAAAACTCCTCCAAAAATCCCTAGGCCTGTAGATGACCTCAACCTGTACCTGTGACCTGTTTGTTCCCAACTCTGGAATTCCATCCTAACCGTGTCATAAGGAACACCAAAAAAAATGAATATATTGTTGCATGGAGGGTTGAGGCTGAGCTTCCTATCATGGAGTCAGCCCTTGATTGGATAGAGCAGGAGGTAGTGGAGGGGGAGGAGGAGCCGTAGCAGGAGCAGGAGGAGGAGGTGTCACCACCTACCCCTGTCACCGGTAGAGAACATGGTCTACCTCCTTTAGCTTCTGGTGCTTCAGATTCTAGAGCACAACAGAGTCCATTGCCATCCCCACCAACTTCTTCATCTAGAGGGAAAACTATTACATTTTCTCGCAAGAAGGGTAGAGGAAATCAGTGGTATAGGTTATTTGGTGCATTCCTTTGTATATGGCATTATGACTCATGATATGAAATACATTATTATATTTTTTGTTGATATTTTGAGGCTGAGTTGGGACTCAGGACTTAGTATTCAGGACATGATTCATTGTTATGTGTGATGTAGCACTAGACATGATATTACACATCTTATATACTAGTTTTTTTTTTCATATTTATGTGTCAATGCATTTATTTTATGTTGTGGATGCTTTAGAAATTAAAAAATTGAAAAAAAATGAATACTTTTGTATGTGCCAATTTTTTCCCGATTTTTACCGATTTTTTCCCAAATTTTACGGTTTTTTTTCTGATTTTTTCCCCTCGCTGATTTAATCCCGATCACGATGTTTAAAACACTGGATGCAAGTATTAGGATCTAAGTGTGATGCAAATTTTTTGTTTAATTTTAGATTATATGCCTAGTCTAATGTAATATTCCTAATTTGCGACAGCAAATTGGAATATTCTATTTTGTTTATTTTGCCACCTATAGTTTGTAAGTAAATAAAAAGTGAGTAAAGAGGGTCTAAACTCACTTAAATGAAATAAGACATCCACCTAGTAGCACAACATTGTGACTTAAGTGGGAGTCAAGGGGGGGACCCAACACCACGTGGAGGAGGGGCCTATGTACACTCTAGAAGTTTCTCCAAGCTTCTGTGGAGATAAGGATGAAGATGTGGATAAGGATGAGGATGTGGAGGAGAGAGAGAGGCTACATTGGGTTTTGGAGGGAAACCAACACTATAAAAGATGGAGGAGCCTCCTCATTTGGGACATGCTTGGATTCTTGGATTATTGATTATTGAGTGAGACATTTGTCTTTCTTTGGCACGCTGGCTGTTTAGCCCGTCTGCTGCACTGTTTAGTGCATCGAGTGTCTCCATGCGGAGATCTCACCCTTAGCCCCGGGGGACTTCGAGTGCCTGCTCGAGCAAGGTTATTTTCTTAGCGTCATCCTCCAGGACAGCGTTATTGCTGCAGCAGCGTAATATTGTGTTGTAGGGTGTTGCCGTGGTGACTTTACGACACCACTTCCTTCTCTTGTTTTTCAGAGGGAGAGTCTCTCTTTCCTTTGGAAGATCAAGTTGGAGGATAATGGAGCTGATTTTCAGATCTTGGCACTTGGCCAAAGTGTTTATTTCCACTACTGCGCAGTCCCTCTCAGTTCCTGCGTTATTTTCATGGTGTATCTGCAGTGAGGGTTTGCCGGTTGATTTGAGGGGAAGATCTCAAGTGTAAGGATCAGCCTTCCACCTTGGAGATCTATTGGAGGAGGTCTAATTCAGTCACTCATCATATTCATCCTTCTCCACTTGGTTTCAGTTTGGAGTTGCAGTAGCTGCCTAGCAACTCCGGCATTTTTGTCATATTGTGTATTTCAGCCAATCCCTTGGAGGATTGAGATATTATTGCTTGTAAGGGTTAGAGCTTTGCTCCCCTATTGTATTTGGGCCATATCTTGCCATATCCATGTGCTGACATCTTTCTGGAGTAGTACTTTATTATAGACTGCATTTTTCTTAGTCTGGGGTTTATGCAGAAATAGCAGTGCTTTCCATGTTTATGTACATGAGTTGTGGAGGCTTGCATCTCTTCTCTTGAGAGGTTGTTTCCTAAAGATTTGTACTCTCTCTTGCTGCTATATATTATTGGCTATATATTCATCTTCTTGTCTCACATATACTGCAGAAAACGCTGTAGGGTTTCTGGATTATTCTCTTGTCTTGCGGCACATCATTCTTGAGGGGTTTTCTATATAAAACTGTTGTTTAACCTTGCTGAAAGCCTATGCCTTGTTATCAAACTCATTCTCTGATTATTCATAGTGATTTTCATCTCATACCTTCATAAAATACGCTGCCCTTGCTTCAGCAAATTTCTGCATACTCAAAGTCTTGGAAAATCAGGGTTTTTCTTGACTAGTCGGGAAGGAGGAACTGTTTAACATAGAAAACACCTTTTTTTGAGCTGAAATTCGACATGGAAGTCCCTCTTGACCTATTATAACATATTCCAGAACCTTGACCCGTAATTTTACGCAGATTTCCTTATTCACTCATTTTAGGGCCAAAATCCTCACTTTTCGCCACCTTTTTGCCCTTAAAAGCTGAGTAAAGGTTGCTGCTGCTATTAATTTTGGTTGCTGAACATTTTTAGAGATATTATATGATAGCTGAAGCCCTCATACCTGAAGAATGCATTTTTCAGGCATGATCTGCTGAAGAATCCATTATAGGGATATTACAGTGGTATCAGAGCATAGTTCTGGCTCAGCCTGTGGAGCTAAATAAATATGGAAAATATGAGGATCTCAAATCAGCATGGTCATGTACCCTTTGGAGATTATTTTCGAGAATGGAAGTCCATGGGGGAAGACTTCAAAGCAGCTTTTCCCTTCAAAGATTACTGTCAGCTCAGGCAGGATGAAGGAGGAAGGTACAGTGGCAACAATGGGATTTATAGCATGCAGAGTTCAGAGTTGCAGCATACTACTGGAAGATCACCTCTTCTCATGCATGAGGGATCCACTAGTCCCTATGAGTCTAAGCCCAAGAAGAACGGAACAGTGAAAAAGGAGAAATTTTTTTATTTTTATTTTTTTTTATTTTTTATTTTTTTTTATTTTTTATTTTTTTCAGATCCAGAAAAGATGCATCCACTGTTGAGGAGGTCAAGAAGATTGAAGAAAAAGAAGAGGAAGTACCATGTGCTTCCAATTATCGTCAAGAAGAAGAGATCACATCACCTCTTGAGGAGGCTTGTGAAAACGTTGTCCCACTCATGGAGGAGCAACCACATGCATCAACAGTTGGGACAACCAATACCCTGGAGGAAGGGACTCTTGTAGCCCTACAAGAAGTTCCAAATGCACATCAAGGCATGAAAAGATTCCCACATTCCATTGTTGCAGCCAATTCTTCTGATCAATGTGGAGATCTACTTTTGCAGGACCAAGGGTCAAATCTCAGTGCTACTATAGCGCAGCTTGGTTGCACTACGCTGTGCAACATGGAAACACTCAAGAGGGAATCAAACACTCATTCTAATGAGCCATTGTTGGATTGTACATCACCTTGGAGATTGGGGTTTGAAGACTTGAAGATTGATGGTAGACATCTTGGAGTAAGAAACCTTTTCTCCCTTCAAGATGACACTTTCTCAATGAGCTCTTCTCAGCTCAAAGAGGAACTTCTACTTTCAGATCCAAGACCTCATTGGTTTTGGGAGACTATGGATGAAGGGGAGGTCTCAAGGAGAGATCTCATTGGATATGCACTTCGACACACCATGGGGTGCAATGACTTTCTTCCCTTCTCACAAGAGCAGATAGAAGATGGAGGACATATTAGGATGGATAACATCTCTCATGCTTGTGTTGGACATCCCTTGAGCCATACACATCATGATGGGAAGTTTTTGCCTACCACCTATTTGATTCTTGATAGGGTCTCATTGATCCTTGAGGAGTTTGCATTTCAAAACCCTATGAAGTGCAAAGATAGGAATTTGATTTGGGAGAATGGTGGTCCTCATGGGAGGAGTACCAGGATGAGGAGAAGAAGGAGGCATCCACAAGTGATTGAGTGGATGGGGATGATGAGCAAGGAGCTAGGAGGCTATTGCGCTGGTTACTCTTGAGGGAGTTTGGCCATCACTTGTACTTGCAGATCTATGATACCGGGCAGCAGGAGGCTTGGCTGCGCTGGTTACTCTTGAAAGAGTTTGACCATCACTTGGCAAACACTCTTCCTAAGAGTCGGAGGATGAAGGAAAGATGGCTGGATACTTGCATCATTGAGCAGCATAGAGTATGGATGCATGGTGTTGATATGATACTCATATCATTCATTGTGTCTTCATCACATGATTGGTATGATGGAGGTATGGGGAGGCAACACAATGTCTTGTTGCTTGGTTTGTTTCTGGGAAAGCAAGGGCAAATTTGCTCTCACACTTTGTATGATGTTGCAGGAGGAGGAGATGGCACTATCTCCTTGGTCTTTGATGATGATTGGGAAGCACTTCCATCTTGGGAGGTATTCCATATTTGTTGCAGCATTATTAGAGGAGTCTTTGACAAGGAGCACGTCAAAGAACAGAGCTTTGTATTGACAGGAGCTTACTTGCATGAGCTCACAGCATTGTCACCTTGGAGCAGAGATTTATGGATGAAGTGTGCCCAGCAGAGATATGGTGGATCTATAACCCATAGGTCCCAGGATCACTTCATATTTGTCGCACTTAGAGGAGGTAATGATGATAGAGACATTTATCACTATGGCATATTCTTCTTAACTTGGATTTCCAAGCATAAGGAGGATTATCTTCTTGTAGCACATGGTTCATTCTTCTTCATAGAATGTCAAAACACTATGGAGGACTCATTTATGGATCCATGTACCATCTTACTTCCAGCATATGGTGAGGAGTTTGTCTATACATTCATTGATTTGCACACTCTTGCCATTCCTATGCAGTGCATTGCTTCACAAGGGGGCAAGCTTGTCATATTGCTCCATGAGTTTTATTGGGCCAATCTACATGATGGAGGCAGCCATCTCTTTTGTGGCCTTGGGCAAATGTCTTATCACCACATGTATGTTCATTTTCTGCACTATATCATTTATCATATGAAGACATGCATGGTTAACATAAACATTTTTCCTTGTACTCTTATCAAGCAGCAACTTGTAAAACTGCGCTGTACTTGTTGGGGAAGCTGTTGGTACCTCTTTTCATCACATGTAACCTTCAGCGTTTCCTTCATTTTGCTGCTGATCATGTCTCCATTTGCTGATATAGATCAGATTTGTATGGGAGGCTTGATTATGAGGGAGACACATGAGTTGGATGTGTCTTTGAGTGGGAAGAATTCTCACATTCTCTGCACTACATGTTCTAATGGGAGCATGGGAGGAGGCATGGCCACCACTACTACATATGTGTTCTCTTTTGAGGTGGGACATGAGATTGATATTCATCCATTGTACAGCCATGGGAAAGTGTTTGGTCTTATGTTGTTGTCATATTCAGCCATTTACTATCCATTAGTAGATGTGATGAATCTTGTACATTGCTTGCCATGTAAGTTTCTGAAGTTGGATGAGACTACATTGTATCCTTGTGAGAGATTGTTTGCATTATGTATCCTCATGTAACACCTTCAGGAAACATCTCATTAGGATGATCCATGATGCACATGTCCTATTCTTCATGGATGAATTGTTTTGGGCCAGCCTGTTCTTCATTGTTGGAGGAACCTTCTTTGGAGGATTGTTCTACACTTTGCCATTGGAGGGCAATGATTTTGCAGCCCAAGATCAGCATACACTCTACACTTGTCATGAGTGGAGAGAAGGACAACATGGGGTAAGCTATGATGCTTTCCAAGATCAGATTTTCAGCCCACCTTCATTACCGGAGCTTGAGGTGGAAGGAGATTTTCAGGAGTTGCCTTGTCGGGAGGTGGCTCATTTTGTTTGGATGATTGCGTGGGATGGAGGATCCACATGAGAGAGATGTTCCTCACTTCATGCCTTGAGTGGAGAGAGGTGATGAGCTGGTACACAGTCGATGGGACAGCTTACACCATGACAAATATAGCACAGCCGGAGTCATGGTCTTCATCAGTCATAGCTAGAGGCAGTGCACAGTCCGAGCCATGGGACTTGGGCTATTATTGGCCATGGTGGCGATGGGATCTGGGAGGATTGTTGGTTGGTTGGTACCATGAGAGATCAGTTTGGGATCCTGGCATTGAGAGATCCCTTCATATCAGGATGATGCAGAGTACAGGGGAGATTCAGTGGCGCATCTGGGACCCAGGCATATTTTGCAGTATCGGTGGAGAGCATCCGCTAGGAGGAGACTTGTTCAGGCAGTTGCTTGAGGGCAAGAAACATTTTGCCAGGGGGGACTGTAATATTCCTAATTTGCGACATCAAATTGGAATATTCTATTTTGTTTATTTTGCCACCTATAGTATGTAAGTAAATAAAAAGTGAGTAAAGAGGGTCTAAACTCACTTAAATGAAAGAAGACATCCACCTAGTAGCACAACGTTGTGACTTAAGTGGGAGTCAAGGGAGGATCCAACACCACGTGGAGGAGGGGGCCTATGTACACTCTAGAAGTTTCTCCAAGCTTCTGCGCAGATAAGGATGAGAATGTGGATAAGGATGAGGATGTGGAGGAGAGAGAGAGGCTACATTGGGTTTTGGAGGGAAACCAACGCTATAAAAGATGGAGGAGCCTCCTCATTTGATTCATGCTTGGATTCTTAGATTATTGATTATTGAGTGAGACATTTGTCTTTCTTTGGCACGCTGGCTGTTTAGCCTGTCTGCTGCACTGTTTAGTGCACCGAGTGTCTCCGTGCGGAGATCTCACCCTTAGCCCCGGGGGACTTCGAGTGCCTGCTCGGGCAAGGTTATTTTCTTAGCATCATCCTCCAGGACAACGTTATCGCTGCAGCAACGTAATACTGTGTTGTAGGGTGTTGCCGTGGTGACTTTACGACACCACTTCCTTCTCTTGTTTTTCAGAGGGAGAGTTTCTCTTTCCTTTGGAGGATCAGATTGGGAGATATTGGAGCTGATTTGCATATCTTGGCATCAGGCCAATAGTTATTCTGCCTCTACTGCACAGTCCCTCTCAGTATCTGCGTTATTTTCATGGTATATTTGCAGTGAGGGTTTGCAGGTTGGTTTGTGAGTAAGATCTCAAGTGTAAGGATCAGCCTTCCGCTTTGGAGATCTATTGGAGGAGGTCTATTTCAGTTTCTCATCATCTTCAGCCTTCTCTATTTGGTTTCAGTTTGGAGT
>CM076578.1:1105194596-1105295757 GCA_034641835.2 Pinus albicaulis
TTCAGTTGGGAATGGACTTATCAGAAGCCCAAAAGCATAGAATGGAGCAATTGAATGAGCTAGATGAGATCAGACAAGAAGCAATTCTAAGAACTGATCTAGTTCAATATAAAAGAACTAAATGGCATGACAAATATATCAAAGAGAAGAAGTTTCAAGAAGGAGATTGGGCATTGTTATTTGATTCCAAGTTTAAAGATTTTCAAGGGAAATTTCAGACTCATTGGCTTGGGCCATATGAGATTGACGAGATCTTTAGCAATGGAGCTGTAAGAATCAAGACCATTGATGAGTTTCAAACTCCTCTTATTGTGAATGGCCATAGATTGAAAGTTTATCATAAGCCACTCTCAAAAGAGGATTTTGTCAAAATGTTTCAAGAAAGTTCTGCAATCAGGCTAGTACAGAAGAATTCTTCTTCTCCACCAGCCTAGCTTTTGTTCTTTTCAGTTATTAAAAAAATAAATAAATAAATAAATAAATAAAAAATAAAAAATAAAAAAATTGGTATAAGCCTGAAAACCAATCATTGATTGGCAGTCTTATACATAAAATATAGGGTGAAAATCAGGGACACCTGACACTCTATATTTTCCAAAAAAAAATCTCTCTTTTATTTCACAAGCTTTGTCACCACCCATTCCACTTCATTCCACTTCATTCCATTTCATTTCATTTCATTCCACTTCATTCACTTCATTTCATTCCATTCCATCAATAAAAAATCTTTTTCATGACCATTTCCATCTGGTCATTTGTCATTTGTTCATTTCCATTCATCAAAGTAATAGCTGTGTCAGTTTCCGCAGCTGACATCTGTTTCCGCAGCTGACTCCAGTTTCCGCAGCCAGAAGCAGATTCCGCAGCTACTACTCTGTTTTTAAAGAGAATGTACAGTCAGATGTTATTTCCATAATTATGAAATAAAATGCAGGTGAGAGGATCAAAAATGAATACATGGAGCATTCAAGACACCAATGGAGATCAATCAGTTGAAGACCAAGGGAAAAAGGCAAAGATTCCAAAGGTAATCAGTTGAAGACCAAGGGCAAAAGGAAAAGATTCCAAAGGTATGAATAAAATTTATTTCAAATAGTATTGAAAAACACATTTTTATATAGTTTTGAACCATGAGCTCTATCCATTACGCGCAATGATTATATTGACAGTTCCGTAACCTTTCACGATCCCCATATTATCTTCTTGCATTTATTCACAAACGGTTTCATCATTAAACCCCGATTTTCACTCATGATCCAATATCCCACCGGTGATAATGAAGCGTATTTGATTTGACCAAGGACTCTTACAAGCCGCATCAAGTCACAACCGTTGATTGAAACGTGTTCACATTTATTTCGTAGCCACCAAAATTCAAAATGCGGCCGAATGTGTTATATTCTATCAATCTACTCAGTCCTATCTTTGTTATGTTTTCGAAACCCCACTCTGTTCTGTTTCATTCCGTTTCGTTCCTTTTGCTCATTCTCACTCCCGTATATCTACCCACAGTCTCACTCCATTCCGTTTATGGTGCTCATTCCCATTTTATGATACATCCCCACAGCCATTGTGCTCGTTCCTGAGCATTCAACCATTCTACTTCCATTTGAAACCCTCACGAAGGCAAATTTGTGAAAAACAGAGAAGTGAAATGGGTAAATTGCTAAGGGCAGAGCCGGAAAAACCAAAGTTTATAGAGGGATATCCGCAAGCAAAGGAGATATTGAAGAAAGCAAAATGGCTGCGTTTTATTCAGAAATTCAGAGGTTATCACAGAGAAGTTACGAAAGCATTTGCAAGGTCATTTGATGGCTCGGAAGCAGAAATTGGAGACCTCAAGTTTTCGGTCAATGAAGCATCAATAGCAACAGCCACGGAACTTCCTCAGGAGGGAGAGCGTTGGTTCAAAAATAAAAGCATCAGTGATGAGGCATGGAGAACAATCTTACGAAACCAAGGTATGGACATAACTGTTTTTAAGAGAGGAATTCCTGTGCATGCATTGAAGGAAGAATGGGCCACTTTACTGCTAATTGTTGAGAAATTCATTACATGTGAAGGTCGTTTTGGGTCCATGTACATGTACCATCCCAGGCTATTAATGAATTTTCTAGAAAACCAAACTCTCGATCTCCCATATTTTCTATTCAATAGCTTGAAGAAAATGGTTGTGACTGTTCAAAAACACTTAGGAGATGTAGAGCCTCATCTATATCACCACGGCCTTATAAAAATTCTGATTGAAAAAGAGTTAAAGGAAAGAAAAGACACATGGGAACAATTTCTAGTTAGAAATTTCTTTGAGGAACCTCAGGAAATTCCTGAAGGTAGTTCAATAAGAAGGAGTAGAAGAAAAAGAATAAATGTTGAAACCCAAATTACTCCTACTCAAGAAATTCCCGCAGCTAGCACAACAAGAAGAAGTAGGAGGAAAAGAACAATTGATGAAATCCAAAATACCCCTACTACTACTATGAAAAGAACTGATAGGGAAGAGAGATTGGTAAAAAGAAAGAAGAAGGAAACAAAGGGCAAGAAGCCAATAACACCAAAAGGGAAAGAAACCATTGAGGCTGTACATAAAACTCCTTCTTCTGAAGAAGAAGATCATCAAGTGCTATCAAAAAGATTAGTTTATCTCCAAAAACAGTCGTCCATGCCCAAGAAGGCAGAGAAAGGAAAACAAAAACAAAAGGATAGTGTACCACAGCGTGTGAGGAGAAGCAGCAGACTAAAGGGAAAATTGAGAAAAATGCAAATTAAAGGTCCTTATTTCATTGATTTGGGTGAGGAGACATCTGAACAGTCCCCAACTGACCATAGTCCATCTCAGTCAGTTAGTGAACCTGGTTCATTCCATTCCCAATCAGACAATGAGCATACTCCATCTTATTCTCAGTAAAATATTGATGTAAGCCCTCCTCGGCCAGATTTTGAACATAACTCTCCTTTACAGCATTTTGGGGACAGCCCAATAAAAATGATACCTAAAATAGACCCCAAGCAGCAGGAGGTATATGACTATATAGAATCTTTGGAAAAGGCAGCCACAGGTCCAAGTACTTCTTCTATTCATCCTCATACATTGCAGGATGATTTAGTTCAATCATTAAAACAGGAAATTTTTGAGCTGGAGCTTTTAAATAGGCACATCAAAAATGAAAATGAAACATTGAAAGAACAAGGCAAGCTGGACAAGATCATCCATGATAATACTATGTTACATTTGGGAATATGGCAAAAGAAGAATAAGAAATTGAAAAGGAAATGCTTGAAATTGAGCAGAGCACTTGTAAATATCAAATTTAGGTGCTTAATGAAGAAACCCAGAATGATGGCAGTTCCAAGGAAGAAGAGAAGAGGATTGGATGTGCTGGCTGAAGTATCAAGGCACATGAACTGAACAAAGAGTATCAAAATTTTGGTTGCATGAGGACATGCAACATCTTCACAGTGGGGGTATGTTGAGTCCCAAATTTGCATCTTTTCCATACATTTTTCCATACCTTTTTCACTCACCTAAACCTCCCAAATTGTCAATATCATGTGCAAAAGAGCATTTAACATGGTTTTTAATTATATTTTTGTGTTTGCTATTTGATCTAGATTTTGTTCATTGATGCAGATCTTGCCTTCATCGTGCCCGACTTTGCCAACTGTTGTGAGCTCTCAGCGCTCAGTGTCTGAGGAAACGAGCCACATGGGCGGTCGGGAATGACGTGGACATGGTTCGTGTCCTATTGGTTCAAGCAAACTCATCAAAAGAAGCCGTGGTCAAGCGTCCACATAGGCCAATATAGGTTTCATGTGGTAGGTTTCTACATTTCGTGTCCTGAAGACCCATACGGCTAGTTTCTAAGCTTTGCGGAGGATTAAATCGACATGCAATGCAGTTCTAAGTCCGAATTCAAACGTCTGCCCAGTCATGTCTTTCCATGACTGTGTACTCCTATATCCGTGAATGACGGTCTGCATGCTCTCCATAGCATGAACTTTGAGAAGCTTCGATTGTAGTTTGTTATTATTATATATATTGCGTTTGCATATGCATATGAAGTTAGTTGTTGTCAGTGAATATAGTCTCTGTTATTTTTAATTAGTCTGCTCTGTAGTGATTACGCTGCACTTGTGCCGTAACATTACCATTCTGTAATGAACTGCTTTTTAATATGAGAAGACTTTGTTTTCCAACTTAATTCGTATTTGAGGACCGTTGCCAAGGCTGGTGTAGAGGGCCCCGCTCAGCTAAGGTTTTGTGTATTAGTGTATATTTCTCATTTTGTTTCTTTAAAAATCATTGTATCATAATCCATTCATATGTTCATACTTTGCAGTTGTTTCATTTCTGTTTATATACTTCCATAATTTCCATTTCATTTATGTCTTTCATGCTTTATGATTGTTAATCACTGATCAGTGTTTATGTTTTTTCAGGTTTTAGATAGGCAGCCCGGGCATTTTCATAGCTTTTTGACTAATGACATGGAACTAACATTGTTCTGCTGCTAGTTTGCTTTTCATAGTTTTTGTTTAATTTCAGTATTGCTCTGTACATTTCAGTTTTGTTTTTCTGCTTCAGTAGTTAAAATTTAGATATACTAATATGCTCATAGCATCTTTAGTTGCCTCCGAAAGCCACAGCTGGACTGATGGTGAGGGATTGCATTATGAAATGTGTAGTTTAGTATTAGTTTCTTTTCTGCAAATTTAGATATATTAAGTTGCTCATAGCATCTTCAGTTGCCTCTGAAAGCCACAGCTGGACTGATGGTGAGGGATTGCATTATGAAATGTGTAGTTTAGTATTAGTTTCTTTTCTGCAAATTTAGATATATTAAATTATGCATGACATCTTCAGTTGCCTCCGAAAGCCACAGCTGGACTGATGGCGAGGGATTGAATCATGGGTGTATGGTTTAGTATTAGTTTACTTTCTGCAAATTAAATATCAGTTACTCAAGTTGTTTATGATTACTTCCGAAAATCATAGCTGGACTAATGATGAAGGGTCAAAAGATAAATTGATGTAATCTGATTTAGATTTATTTTGTTGCAATTTTGAATTTCCTTAAGCATAGTTTCTTTTGTGTTTAGTTGGCAGCAAGAATAGTTTGGTTTTCATGTTCACTAGTTTACTGTTTTGATTTACTAGATTAGAAACACCTTTTCATTTCAGCAGCACATTTTCATTTTCCTTTTTAAGTCTTGTCATTGTAAATTTCAAATTGCTTTTTAAAATTTCAAGTTGGTAAATCATTATAGGGGATATCACTTCCTTGAACAAACATAACCAAACTTGTTTTCATCTTAAAATTTCCATTTCACCTTAGAAAACCAAAAACGACAAAAAGTTAAGAAATAGGTTATCTTGCACATATAGTGCGCCGCACTTCATCAGCTTACGATTCCCGGATTGACAAATTAAATGCAGCAATTTAGGACACACTAAATTGACCAAACAACACTATGAAAGTCGCACCTGATAGGGTTACTTGATTATGTTTGAGGTTTACACTGAAGAGTCTGCCCAAAATAGGGTGATGTTGTACCCTTTCAATCATGTTACAAAACTCAAGGCAACGAACATACTGAAAGCATGAAACTGTCATTGGTGAGGCTATCAGTTCTCTAGTGTTGGTGGGCTCCAACCTTATGATTCTCCCTCCTTTGTGTGGCCTTCTCTCTTGTCTGTCTTCTTCCTCCAATCTATATTCCTCCTCTTGTCTATCTTCCTCCTCTTTCATATAGTCTCTATCTTGTTCCATGGTGTCTTGGTCTAGAAACCTAGGGGAGGAAATGGGAATGGGGATAGGTCTAAGGAGTAGGGATTAGGGTAGGAAAATTTATGGGGATGAGGGAAGGGGTCAGGGAACTTTAGGGGGTGATAGGAGGTCAAAATACTTTGGGAGTTTAGAAATGATAATTGGATTATAGGTTTGGGGTAGTGGCTGCTTAGGAATTTTAGTGGCCTAGACTTAGGGTTTTATGGGGAAGGGGTTTAGGGATTAGGAAAGAGTAGTGTAGGGGTAGGGATGGGTTGAGTAGTGATGTAGAAAGGTATTGTAGAGTTTATGGGCAGAAAATTGATAGTAAGGGAGTGAAACGAGGGTTTTCACTAAACACTTAGTTAATTTTTCTTATGAAGAAAACCACCATAAAAATGACACTTGGGAAAGCAAGGAGGTAAATATTTTGTTTTACTTACTTGATAAAGGAGGAAAGAATCCTTTGCTGAAAGTTTGAGAAGGTTTGAAGGTGTTTTGTTGTTTCTAGAGCTTTTTGGGCATAAGCCCAACGCACTGGGAAAAAGCGCAGGCCTTGCCCAGGAGCACAACACCTGAGGTAACAAAGGAAACTCCAAATTCCCTATGTGCAACGCCTCTCTCCTATGTGCAGCGCCAAGAGAAATTTCACCTCTGACTCTTCAAATTGACTTCTTCGTGTCGAGGGAGCGCAAACTCGACCTTTGGATGTTCAAATGAGTTTGAATGGGATGTCTTAGTGGTCTTATACTTCATGAAATTTATGATTTGGGCCTTGGGACCCAATTTCTTCATTTGTTATTCACTTAGCCTTTTGAAACTTTACCCTTTACTTGACTCTTTTCTTTGACAATTGGATCTTTTGATGACTTTGAAAACTCTCTGAATTTTGACTTTTTGGTGGTTTGGCATCTTTGAAACACTGAGTTAGCAACTTGGGATGGTGAAATTATTACATTTTGAAATACATAAAATTACATAATGAAAATTAAAAAATTACATATGAAAACCAAAATTACATGCTGAAACAAGAAATTTTCTTCACAAATCATCTTCATATGGTGAAGAGATGTTATTTGATCGCCTTTTACTTGTTGCTCTTATGTAGTGGAAATGAAGGTTTATTGGACCTTGAAAAACCCTAAAAGACCTAATGATACCTTGAAGGATTGAATTTCAAAATGACATGACTGATATTGACTTTATGGATGATGTATAGTCAGCAAGGTACGAAACTATGCCAACAAGTAATCAAATTTGTGGAAGAGTGATGTTTTTTGGACTAGGGCTACCATCAGTGACTAATTTTTTGCATGACCTTGTGGAATAAATAAAAATTTCTGAGTGGGACTCCTAAAATGATATGAAAAGAGGATTTTAATCACAGGATGTAAATACTGACACTAACATTGGCCTTATTGGGGATGATAGCTCTGAAAGAGGTGTCAAGAACCACATAACTATGGATTTTGCAGATTAGTGCTTTATCCATTGGGTCAATACGGTAAAAAAACTCAAACTAATAAACATGATTGAAAACTAATAATTCAGGAGAAATAGACTAACTCAAGACAAACTCAAATGACTGAAACTTGACTGAAAAATGAACTTTTGAAAATGGCAGAAAATTAGTGAAGCTCCATGGCCTTCACTTCGGGCTCTGAACTCCAGTGATTCTATACTTCACACTTGCAGAAAATGTAACTGATATTTACAATGAAATGGAAAACTGATTAAAAAATGTGCTTCAGAAAAGATAGTTCTTAAGGAGCCTACCATTGACTGGTCCTCCTAAACACTCTTGTCCGTTCATCTCATCAAGCAAATAAGCATTATGTCCCCGACAAGCAGAAATATGACATGGACTTTTCCATAAATTCTCAAATTTTCCATGCCTACACTTATCCTCATTTATGGCATCCTAGCAGAGCACATTCATCTCCAACTTTGAAGTTGTCTTCCTTTGCTTTCTAGTCATAGATCTTCTTTATCCTGTCATGGAATTTTGTAATAGTCCTAATTAGCGACAGCTAATTGGAATATTCGATTTTGTTTAGTTTTTCCGTCTATAGTTTGTAAATAAATAAGAAGTGAGTGGAGAGGGTCTAACTCACTTAAGTGAAATAAAACATCCACCTAGTAGCACAACGTTGTGACTTAAGGGGGAGCCAAGGGGGCCAAACACCACGTAGAGGAGGGGGGCCTACGTACACTCTAGAAGCTTCTGCGCAGATGAGGATGAGCACATGGAGGAGAGAGAGGTTGCGTTGGGATTTTGGAGGGAAACCAACGTTATAAAAGATGGAGGAGCCTCCTCATTTCATTCATTCTGTGGTTGATGATATTGAGCTAGACGTTTGTCTTCTTGAGCACGCTGGCTATTTAGCCTGTCTGCAGCACTGTTTAGTGCATTGAGTGTCTCTGGTCGGAGATCTCACCCTTAGCCCCGGGGGACTTCGAGTGCCTGCTCGGGCAAGGTTATTTCTTCAGTATTTTGTGAGAGGTTTTGTTGTGTGGGTTTGCTATGGAGCTGGGCTTGCATAGACACTGCGTAGTCACTGGGAGAGAGGACGCAGTCCATTTTGGAGGTGCTCCGGATCGAGATTTATATAGGAGATTTAGCCGAGATTTTGAGCAGAGGATCAACCTTTGCCAGTAGGAGGATTTTGGTGGAGTTTGAGGCAGTGTTTCAGCTATTCTCATTTAGCCTCTGCGCAGAGCCTTGGAGGCCAGCGTAATTCCCTGAGGAGGTATTTTCTGGTGGTTTTCGGGGTTTGGCCATTTTTGATATGGTTTCTGGGTTTTGTCTAGGTTGGTGAGTAGAGGAAGTTTGCATATTTTCAGCTCATTCCAGAAAGGGGATCAGCTCCTAGTCTTCAGTTCATTCCAGCAGTAGCAGCTACACGACAGTTTTCCAGCAGCTGGGACGCAGTTCTGAGAGTATTTCTTCACTTACCTTGAGAAAGATTAGGTGCCATCACTCTGATCACCTATTGTACTTCATTATATTTCTCAGATTAATAAAATGGCTTAGCATTTCCTCTCTATGTTTCTGTATGAGTTGACATATTTTCTTTCTATGTTATTATATGTCTACTGCACTGTTATTTATATATATTCTTCAGCATTCTAGTTCTATACCACTTGGTGCATTTATCTTTCACTCTTAGATAGAGTCTGGAAAGGGATAGGTAGCCTCTAGATATCGTCCTCTCTTCAGAGGCGGAATATCCAGTAAATTCCCTCCCAGTCCATCTCTGGTTGTAGTTTGCCGTGTTTTAGAGACATCCCCGAAACGGGATATTACAGTGGTATCAGAGCATAGTTTTGGCTCAAATTGTGGTCTATGACATCGAGGAAAAGACCATATATTTTTTATAGAGGCAGGAAGTACAGAGACCATGAGCGTAGGTTGGAGAACACCTACGGAGAGGGAGATTGTGTTCGAGTGGTGAACACAGAACAGGAGGATCCTGTGATAGATGCAGAGCAGGAGGAGCTTGTGTTAGATTCAGAGTTGGGGATTCCGATGGTAGATGAGGACGGGAAGAGATTTGCGGACTAGCTCCTCAAATCAGTGCAGGAATTAGCCAGACAGGTTGAGGTGATGGGTCATCGATTCACCGCTGTAGAGGCGAGACAGCATGAGACTTCGCGGGTTTTCCAGGTAGGAGAGGGATCAGGTACATCCCACCACTTTCCAGAGCATGGTGCTGCTCAGCGTGATACTCCTCAGCCGATGGCTTCACGTGCACCTACCCTCTCTACCATGCCCACTTTCTTGGGAGCAGACACAGGGGAAGGAGCCCAGCAGGAGGCAGAGCTTGGACACTTAGACGAGTATTTTGCAGAGTATCAGGCCTACGGGCAGGAGTTCAGGGATGCTCTCACATTCAGAGATTTCGTTCAGCTCCAGTGGGATAGTAGACCCCACGAACATCATAGAGGGCACCGACATTATCATGATGGAGATTCCCACCGTGCCTCTAGCAAATACCATTTGCCTACATTTGATGGATCATCAAATAGCTCGGCAAAGTCTTGGGTGGAGAAGCTGGATATCTATTTCCAGCTTAACCAGATGTCGGAGACGGAGGCCATCAAGGTGGCGACATTACATTTGGATGGTGAGGCCCAGGACTGGTGGTTCTATGGGATGGTTTCACTCGGACACTCTACAGTGACGACATATGACGAGTTTACTAGGAGGTTGATGGAGTGTTTTGACTGGAGGGATCTGGAACAACATTTTGTTGAGCTGACGAGGCTCAAGTAGACAGGGAGCCCAGAGACATACATTGCAGATTTCTTAAGGGTTTCAGTGATGGTGCTAGATCTATCCGTGACACGGATGATCTATATGTTTGTGGAGGGATTGGCAGAGCCACTTCGAGGTCTTGTCCGATCTACTAGACCAGCTACACTCTAGGATGCTATCAGTAGGACCAGGGACTTACAGGACGCATTGCCCAGGACGCAGACACCTTACCCCCAGAGACAAGGCTTCCGGCCCAAGGGGAAGGATGTGAGGGTTCCTCCTCCAAAGGGGAATCCAGGACAGGCACAGATAGATGATGATGCCAGGAGGGAGTTGAGGAAGAAGCAGTTGTGCTTCACTTGTCAGGAGCCGTGGGCACCAGGGCATAGGTGTGCTGCTGGCAAAGCACACTTCATTGAGGTCTTCTCCGATGACAGCGGGGAAGAGGATGATGAGGAGGCAGGAGATAGTCAGATGGCCCAGGATCAGTTGCCGCCTCCACCTCCAGGGACAGGAGGTGCAGCTTTTGCACCCACAAGAGGGACCCCTGTGGCCTTGCGAGGAGTTCCTAAGTATTTGACGCTGTGCGTACAAGGGACAGTACGTGGCCAGTGAGTATCAGTCTTGGTTGACAGTGGGGTGACCCACAACTTCATTGATGCACAAATGGTCGAGAGGAGGGGTATATCGACCGAGAGCTTTGACGGATTTTCAGTCTTGGTCCCAGGAGCCCAGATGATGCAGTGTGCCCGGTATGTTCTAGAGTTGGCAGTGACGATGGGTAACTACACCGTGAACGATCACTTTTTCATGGTCAACATACCAGACACCAATGTAGTATTGGGTGTTCAGTGGTTGATTACTCTAGGGAAGGTCACCATGGATTGGGAGGCCTTAGAGATGGAGTGGTATGACAAGAAGATCGTGAAGCATGAGAAGATCCGCAGGATGCACACCTACCCACCTCAAACCGTTTCGGCACATCGGATGGAGGCAGACTTCCGGAAGGGAGACATGAAGTGGGAGGTTGAGTTGCGGGCATCAGAGCCAGAGACCACCAGTTGAGCAGTTCATCCGGATATATAGGCCATTCTTGACAGGCATGATGCAATATTTGGGGATATACCACCAAGTTGGCCACTGGACCGAGGGTTTGAGCACACCATTGAGCTTGAGCAGGGTATTCAAGTGGTGATCACTACCCCCTATAGGCATCCCAAAGCCTATCGAGATGAGATTGAGCGGGCCATCCAGGAGTTGCTGGCTCTTGGGCACATCAGACCAAGCACGAGTCCGTTTGCTTCTTCCATAGTGTTGGTGAAAAAGAAGGATGGCACCTTGAGGATGTGCATTGATTACAGGGCCCTGAACAAGAAGACCCTAAAGAACAGGTATCCTATACCCAGGATCGATGACTTGATGGATGAGCTGAGAGGAGCTAAGTTTTTCTCGAAGATTGATTTGAGATCAGGGTACCATCAGATTCACGTGAGGGAACAGGATATTCCCAAGACCGCCTTCAGGTGTCATTATGGGCACTTTGAGTTCTTGGTTATGCCTTTTGGGCTAACCAATGCACCAGCCACCTTTCAGTCTTGCATGAACCATATCTTTCGCAGTCATCTGAGGAAGTTTGTATTGGTCTTCTTCGATGACATACTTATATATAGCAGGACTTGGGAGGAGCATCTCCAGCATATAGAGGCAGTACTATGCATCTTGGAAGAGACACAGTTCTATGCTAAGCTCTCCAAGTGTGAGTTTTGGATGACGAAGATGTTGTATTTGGGTCACATTATTGGAGTGGACGGAGTGAGGGTCCATGAGGAGAATATTAGAGCCATCAGAGATTGGCCAGAGCCGAGGAACGTGATGGAACTTCGAGGGTTCATTGGGATATGTACCTATTACAGGAAGTTCGTCAGAGGTTTCTCATAGCTTGTTGCACCCCTTACAGATTTGACGAAGAAGGGGGCATTCAGTTGGTTAGATATAGCGTAGCGAGCCTTTGATAGGCTCAAGGAGGTGATGAGTAGCTGCCCAGTGCTTGCATTGCCAGATTTTACGTAGCCATTTGTCTTGGAGTGTGATGAGTCGGGAGAGGGGATCAGCGCAGTATTGATGCAGGGAGGACACCCTATAGCCTTTGAGAGCCGGAAGCTCCTTCCACACGAGAGGTTGTATTCTATATACGACAAGGAGATGTTGGCCATCATGCATGCCTTGGCCAAATTCCGACATTATTTGGTAGGGTACAGGTTCAGGGTGAGGACTGATCACAACAGCCTTAGGTTCTTTTTGGAGCAGAAGCAGTTACAGGAGAGGCAGCAGAAGTGGATCAGTAAGATCCAAGCATATGAATTTGACATTGAGTATGTCAAGGGTAAGAATAACGTGGTAGCAGATGCCCTTTCACGTAGACCAGCCATGTTATCTCTTATGAGCTTGGATATAGATTGGAGGGCTCGACTTTTAGTGGAGTACTCCAAGGATATATTTTCATGTGAGGTGCTGGATGGATAGGTGGCGGATGACAGGTACAGCGTGATTGATGAGATCATCTACTACAGGGACAGGATCTCCTTGACTGAGGGATCTCAGCTTAAGAAGAAGATACTCCAGGCATCACATGATTCTCCATTGGCAGGCCATCAGGGGTTTACCAAAACCTACAAGGCCATTAGAGAGAGGTTCTCATGGAAGGGCCTCAAGGAGGACGTACTCCAACACATTAGGGAGTGCGATGTTTGTCAGAGGAACAAGGGGGAGATGAGCCATCCCGTAGGATTGTTGCAGCCTCTTCCCATCCCGAAGGGGAAATGGGATAGCCTATCGATGGACTTCATCACAGGGTTGCCCATGGTGCAGGGCAAGGATTGTATCTTTGTCGTCATTGACTGGTTGACAAAGTATGCACACTTTTTCGCCATATCCGCACATTACACAGCAGCACAGGTGGCCGAGCTGTTCTTCAGAGATTTTTTCAGGCTGCATGGTCTTCCTAAGACTATCATCAGTGACGGGGACAGCTGCTTCATGGGCGGATTTTGGCAGGAGCTTTTCCAGCTAGTGGGGACGGAGTTGACACCGAGTACCAGTTATCACCCACAAACGGATGGACAGACGGAGATAGTTAACAAGTGGCTGGAGGGCTACTTACGTAACTATGTTAGTGGGCAGCGGCGAGCATGGTTGAGATGGTTGCATTTGGGGGAGTACTGCTACAACACGACACATCACATGTCCATTGGTATGTCGTTGTTCTATGCTTTGTATGGGTACCATTCCTTATCTTTTGCTGATGTGATGTTCGGTGCTAGCAAGGCTCCTAGAGCCAAGATTTGGATCCAAGAGAGTCAAGACATTCTCCGAGCTCTCAAGAACAATATGGCTACAACACAAAACCAGTAGAAGCTATATGCCGACAGAGGTCGGGTGGAGAGACAGTTTGAGGTAGGGGACTTGGTATACCTACGATTACAACCATACCGAAAGTCATCGCTGAAGCAGAAGGGAGCTGAGAAGCTCAAGCCTCGCTTTTACGGGCCATACAGAGTGATACGCAGGATTGGGCAGGTTGCGTATGAGTTGGAGCTGCCCCAAGGCAGCAAGATCCACAACATTTTCCATGTATCATGCCTAAAGAAGGCGCTAGGGCAGCAGGTGACAGTGACAGAGGAGCTACCACCTACGGATGATGAGGGGCACTTGGTGTTGCAGCCAGAGGCCATTATTGATACCAGGGAGAGGCAGTTACGGAGCAGGAAAGTCCGGGAATTCTTGGTGAGGTAGAAGAATTTTCCGAATGAGGATGCCACTTGGGAGAGTGAAAAGATTTTGCAGCATCCATCACTTTAGTTGCTTGAGGAAAAGCAACATTCTGCCGGGGGAGACTATAATATTCCTAATTAGCGACAACTAATTGGAATATTCGATTTTGTTTAGTTTTGTCGTCTATAATTTGTAAATAAATAAAAAGTGAGTGGAGAGGGTCTAACTCACTTAAGTGAAATAAAACATCCACCTAGTAGCACAACATTGTGACTTAAAAGGGAGCCAAGGGGGCCAAACACCACGTATAGGAGGGGGGCCTACGTACACTCTAGAAGCTTATGCGCAGATGAGGATGAGCACATGGAGGAGAGAGAGGCTACGTTGGGGTTTTGGAGGGAAACCAACGTTATAAAAGATGGAGGAGCCTCCTCATTTCATTCATTATGTTGTCTATGATATTGAGCTAGACGTTTGTCTTCTTGAGCATGCTGGCTGTTTAGCCTGTCTGCAGCACTGTTTAGTGCATTGAGTGTCTTCGGTCAGAGATCTCACCCTTAGCCCCGGGGGACTTCGAGTGCCTGCTTGGGCAAGGTTATTTCTTTAGTATTTTGTGAGAGGTTTTGTTGTTTGGGTTTGCTGCGGAGCTGGGCTTGCATAGAGACTGCGCAGTCACTGGGAGAGAGGACGCAGTCCATTTTGGAGGTGTTCCGAATCGGGATTTCTATAGGAGATTTAGCCGAGATTTTGAGCAGAGGATCAGCCTTTGCCAGTAGGAGGATTTTGGTGGAGTTTGAGGCATTGTTTCAGCTATTCTCATTTAGCCTCTGCGCAGAGCCTTGGAGGCCAGCGTAATTCCCTGAGGAGGTATTTTCTGGTGGTTTTCGGGGTTTGGCCATTTTTGATATGGTTTCTGGGTTTTGTCCGGGTTGGTGAGTAGAGGAAGTTTGCAGATTTTCAGCTCATTCCGGCAATGGGATCAGCCCATAGTATTCAGTTCATTCCAGCAGTAGCAGCTACACGACAGTTTTCCAGCAGCTGGGACACAGTTCAGAGAGCAGCCATTTCCTGTATATTCTGAGAGTATTTCTTCACTTACCTTGAGAAATATTAGGTGCCATCACTCTGATCACCTATTGTACTTCATTATATTTTTCAGATTAATAAAATGGCTTAGCATTTCCTCTCTATGTTTCTGGATGAGTTGCCATATTTTCTTTCTATGCTATTATATGCCTGTTGCACTGTTATTTATATATATTCTTGAGCATTCTAGTTCTATACCACTTGGTGCGTTTATCTTTCACTCTTAGACAGAGTCTGGAAAGGGCCAGGTAGCCTCTGGATCTCGTCCTCTCTTCAGAGGTGGAATATCTGGTAAATGCCCTCCTAGTCCATCTCTGGTTGGAGTTTTCCATGTTTTAGAGATATCCCCGAAACGAGATATTACAAGTTTTGAAGTATTCTGAAATACTTCATTTCTCATCTGCTGAAGGTGTATCATTTGATTAATCCGAAGTTGTATGTCATTTTCCTCAGTTCCTGCTTCTTGCAGCAATTTCATTACCGGGACTGCTAATGATGAAGGAAACACAATATTGACACTATACACAACTTGAAAACGAGACATGCCAATAGACTTCTTACTACTCACTCGGTCAGCCCACAATGCATTGATCAACTTCTAATGCCAATTATTTTTACTTGCCTCTAACATTTTCTTAATGATACTGATCAGGGATTTATTAGAGGACTCCTCAAATCCATTACCTTGCGGGTAGTAGGCTGTAGAGTGTCCCAACTTAATGTTATATCTGTCACAAAACTCATTCAGCTTCTTAAACTTGAATTTTGTTACGTTATCTGTGATAATATTAGTAGGACAACAAAAACAGGACAAAATATTAGCTTCTAAAAATTGAATGATGACAGAATCTGTTGCTTGCCTGGTAGGGATCGCTTCAATCCACTTTGTAAAGTAATTTTTAGCTATCAATATCCATTTGTGCTGTGTGGATGATGTTGGGTGAATCTCGCCTATGAAATCTAGGCCCCACTGTTGAAATGATGCATGTACTGAAATAGGTTGAAGAGGTAATGTGATAAGCTTTCTCTTACCCTGAAAAACTTGACATTCGTGGTAGCTCATTATTGTTTTGTAGACATCTACAAAAAGTGCCGGCAAATAATATCCCGCTCTCAATATTTTATTGGTCTTGGTTTTCCAATATAGGTGGCCCCCATAATCTCCTTTGTGGAAGTCATTCATCACTTCCTTAGATTCTTCTTCAACCAAAAATTTTAGCAACACACCTCCGGGATCCTTCTAGTAAAGTGAATTATCCAATATGAAATACTTAGAAGCTTTTGGTTTCAAAGATCTGCCTTGACTCTTAGTCATGCCTACAGGAGGGTTTAGGTGTTGCAAAACATAAACAATATCAGAATATCGTGGAGATGACAAAAAGATATCGGATACCTAGATGAGATTCACTTCTTATTCATTATCAGACAAGGCTGAAATCAAGTTGATGTCTAGAGCATGGAGGTTTGACTCAGCCATGAGCTTGGCTAAGCCCTGACCTTTGATCAACTTGGTGGGCTTGATCTCAAGGTCATATTCTAGTAACGCTGCTATCCATCTCCCTCTCCTAAATTTTGGGTCTTTCTACATGAGAACTTCTTTAATAGCTGCATTAGGCACATAGGCAAGAGTATGTGAATGTAAAATGTAAACTCTGAAATCTTTCAACGCTTTTACCAAATCCAAAGCCTGATTCTCTATGATTTTATACCGAAGGGCTGCATCTCTGATATTGCGACTGAAAAATGAAATTGGTAGCCCTGTTTTATCCCTTTTCTGCATCAAGATTGTTGCCATGGTGTGCTCAGAAGCAAGTGAGAATATTATGAAATCAATAGTATAATCATGACTTATTAAAACAGGCGCAGTAGTCAAGGAAAACTTTACTAAGTTGAAGGACTTCTGAGCATCTTTAGACCACTTCACATCATTATATTTTTTCAACATATTTGTCAATTCTCTAAGATGTTCCGCCAAATTAGGAATGAATCTACGTAAGAAATTCATCTTACCCTTGAATGCTTGTATTTCCTTTTTTCTCAAGGGAAATCAATCTGATGAATTGCTTCAACACGAGAAGGGTCAATCTAGATCCCATCCTTGGAGATTATGTGACCGAGAAGTTTTCCCTCCTCCATGGAAAAAAGGCTTTTCTTTGGGTTGAGAGATATTTTGAACTTCCTGCATCTCTCGAAAACAATTCTTAAATGGTGCAAATGTTCATCATCATAATATGAAAACATTGTCAATTCATCTAAATAAACAACCAAGAAAACATCTTTTGCATTGGCGAATGCTATTTCCATGGCCCGCTGAAATGTGGCCCCTGCATTTTTCAAACCAAATGGAATATTTTCATATTTGAACGTGCCCGAAGGTGTATTAAATGTTGTCTTATCTTCATCATCCTCGTTCACCAAAATATGGTTGTATCCCGAATAGCCATCCAAGAGTGACATCTGAGAAGAACCGACAACTCTTTCAAGAATATGGTCCATTTTGGGAAGTGGATAGTTGTCTTTGAGGGACACTTTGTTCAAGTTCCTGAAATATATGCAGAGTCGGATTTCTCCAGTTTTCTTTCTTACTAGCACCAAATTTGAAATCCAATCAGAGAATCTGATAAGGACAATAATACCAGACTTGAAAATTTTGTTTACCTCTTTTTCAATTGATGGCAGCAATCTGGGATTTATTCTTCTCAACTTTTTCTGAAATGGTTTTTTATTTGGATTAATCGGAATAGTGTGTTGAATGTTGTTCTTGTCATACACCTTTAAATCCGCATATTACCATGCGAAAACATCAAAAAATTGAGAAAGTAATTTACCATATTCAGCCTTTACCTCGGGAGATAATGACTTGGATAGTTTAACCATCTTTGATTTGTTTGCTATCCCAATGTTTACATCTTCAACACCCTTTTCCGTAGGCACCAATGTAGGCTTTCTTGCTACGTCATCTTGGTTAAAAAATTCTTCCAAAGGTATGAGACCTTTTGGAATATTGTTGTCTTTCAGTTGTAGTATATCCATCTAATTTTCTTCTATATTCTGGTCATCATCACAAATTTCATCTATGGAACAATTCTCAAATTCTTCCTCACCTTGGAGAAAGTTATTTACCTGCTTATCATCCCAGAATACTTGCCAATACTACAAGTTATCGGGAACAGTGGGTCGGTGTTTCACATGAATCTCAAACTTCCTGTTTGAAAATGAGGATCTTAAAATTGCTTGCATCTTTAGCCAATGAATCTGCCATGATATTTTGATTCCTCGGCATAACTATAAGTATACACTCCTGAAACATTTTCAAAATATCTAGTACATCATTCCTATATTTTCTCATTCGAGGATGATTAGCTTGATATTCACCTCTAACTTGCTTGATCACAGGTTCTGAATCACCATACACAACAATCCTTCTTGATCCCAATTTCTTCAAGATCTTTAGGCCAGTAATCAGTGCTTCATACTCTGCTTCATTGTTAGTGCAATCAAAAGCTAACTTATAATAAGAGCATAATCTAACATTTGTAGGGACCTTATTCTGCTGATGAAATGGGCTACGGACCCAAATTCCAATGCACGCCCCGTCTTTTCCCAGGGCATCATCAAAGTCCATGGACCATAGACCATTTCATCCTCCAAGTGTTGAAAATCTTTTTTTTTTTTTTGGTTCAATTTTCTAAACCGTTTCTTCATGCTTTTTCAGACTTTCTTTCGTTTTATCTAATGACTGTTCTAATTTTTTCTCTGCTTCATCGGATGGTTGTTCTGATGAGCTCAGCAGATTCTCTTTTTCCTTTTCTATAACTTCTTTGATGCAATTATGAATCTATGGAACATCTTCTACATCTATAAGCTGGCTATCTACATCATTTAAGCCACTATCATTAAACAAAATGAATTACTCTAAATATGTATGTACAACATTTATCAGATGATTTTTATGTTTTTCTTTGCTTGTGATGATATATTTCATCTTTGTTTCACGGTACAATTTTCTCAATTTCTCGAAAACAAGGATAGTTGCATAATAAAATTCTAATTGCAATGTGCCTCTCAATTTATTCCCCCAGGATATTGATAGCAACATGCCAAACTATGGCGGTATGTAAGCTACCACCACATCCATTAGAACATTCTTTGTCATAATCTTCTCTAGGGAGACTACCAAATATTTAATAAGGCCAATACAATGGACTCTACATGAATCTAAGGAGTATAAATCATGGTAGGGACGAGTTATGTCAAGGCCCAACTTTTCCATAATGGCTTTTGGCATTAGATTATGGGAGGCTCCGGAGTCTAACATGGAATTATGTAAAATGCGTTAGTGGATTCTTAGACTCAAGTAAAAAGGAGGAACCTCACTATCTTCTAATTGACCATCAATAGCAGGACCAAAAATGAGTTTGGGCTTACCATCTTCGACATTCACCATGTCGGACAAAGGATCTACTTTAAGCATCTTGGCAACATGGGACTTATACTGGTTATTATTAACAAGCTCGGTTAAAGGAATAGACACTTTTAATTTTGAAATTTTAGTTTATAGGTTGAAGGGAGTAGTTTTTTCTACCTCTTTAATGTTGATTTCTCGTTGTCCAGCATGTTTCTTTAATGGAACTTCTTTCTTATGACTGTACTTTTCCTTATTTTCTAAACTTGTGGATGGCTAATTTACCTTGTTCTGATTTGTGACTGTAGGCTCTTTTCCCTTACTCTGGTTACTTGGAGGAGTATGCCTTGTCTGAGTGTCTTTCTGTTGATATGCTCTCTTCTGAATGGGATTAACTGACACATCTCTGCTCCTTAATGATATCTGCCTATTTTTTGAACTAAGTGCATTCAAGTACCCCCGCTGATAATCATCTGATTCGGTCTCCAATTCATGATCATTGGCAAGGATGAAATCATTGTCTGCTCAACTTAGTGTTCCTAAATTGATGTCATAAATTGTCAACCAGGGCTAGTAAACTATTGAAGTGAAGTGCACTATATGTGCCTAGGTATCTGCCTCCTACTTCGTTGTGTTTAATGTTTTTCTAGTGTTTTTGGTTTTGTGTTTTTATGCTAAGAGGAAAAGAACTAAGTGTTTAACACAAAGAAGTTATTGGTCACACTAAAACAAAGCAAAGGCTATGCTAAACTATGTATGGCACTTAAGAGCAGAGAATGAAAAACCTAACAAGAAAAAAATAACCCATAACATGAACTCAGTCCAATTCATTCATTAGAAGTATGTTGGAATAGCTTGAGAAAAGGATAAGCTTAATGCAATGAGGTTCTTGTAAGTAAACAACAACTTACAATATCACAAAAATCTCATCCATGGTTAGAAATTTGTTGGAACACAATTGGAAAAGATTATCTGTAGCATAGTAAGGAACCCTACTCTAAATTAACTTATGACACTGAAATTAATCCATTCTGCAACTCAAATTGTCACTACTAAGCCTCATTCGAGAGTTATAAATCTTTTGGAATAGTTTTGGAAAAAGGCTATTTGTAAAATTAGAAGAAATTGCAGAACAATCAAGGCCTCGAACTGATATCACTAATTCCTGTCCATATGATGATGTGTTGGAAGAGATTAATAACAAGAGTAGTTTGTAAATAATGAAAGCCTTGAAGTCTAATGGAACAGAACTAGAATACAACTAACTAATAAAGCTTAAAATACATTAAACAGAACTGAACTAGAATGCAATCAATCAAACTTGAAATACAGTGAACAGAACTTAACTAGAGTGAAATTAACCTCCGAAGTATTACAGCTGAACTAAAATGCAACTAATCTCTAAAATATTACAGCTATCTCTCATTCAGTGTTAGTGATATTTTGGAACAATTCATAAGAATAAGACTGGCTGTAACATTCGATGTAAGTTAGCATAAAACATGGAGTTAAAAAAAAAACTGCTTGAATTAGGAATGAAACAGAGCTAAAGTTACTTATCTAAACAATATGCACAGAGCTTCTCGGGCAGTAGGGGCCCTCTACCACCGGATTAGCATACAAATCTTCTCAAGATTTCCTCAGACCATACAGTGAAGTTGGACTTCTTTTATTAAAGTAAAAATAATTTAGAAATAGAGCATTACGGACTTTTGAGATCTAACAATAAAACATCAATCTAGCTAACTGTCTCTCGGTCTCCCGAGTCATTCTTATAAGAGAAATACATAACTACCCTTGAGAAGAAATAGGGATAAGTGTCTTTCCCAATTAAAATCAAATTAGAACTCTTGTAGAAGCCTCGTACTCTTGCTGAAGACATCTGTAGAGTTCTTGTCCCGGTAGAAGTCTACCTCTTAGTTTTGATTTCTTCCACGTGCATAACCACTTGGAGATTTTTACTTAGACTTCGTAGAGGACAAGGAATGATGTAGATGAAGTCTAGAATTCAACCATATGCGTTTTTCCTCTAAGTGACACCTGTAACCTGTGTAAACATGAAGATAGCTGCGGAATAGGCGACTGGCTACAGAATGGCTGCATTCTGTAGCTGAGTCTAGTCAAAAATTACTACAACAACAAAACCACGAAAATATAGCAAGTCAGTCATTATATGCATTCCTAAAGTGACTTTAATTAATCCTATTGATCTTTTAAGCCTGCAACTGATAAAGGACAAATGAATTGAAGTGAAATTTGGTGAAAGAGAAGGACATCTTTGGGGCTCAACAATCATTATCCTTAGGCTCATATTTCTTTTCGAAATAATCCTAATCTTCATTTAAAAACATGGGCATATCATCAGCCTTGAAAAGGAGATTTTCCTCAACAATTGTGTCTTCATCTTCTTCTTCTCCTTGAGCATAGTTCTGCTGCAAGGGTGTCTTGATTTGGTGCTATTGTGGTGTTGGTTGCTCAAGAGCCCGCTGCTCTCCCTGCTTGATCCTTAACTAAGGCTGTTGTTGGCCTCTGTAGTATTTCTGACCTCAGGCTATCTTTCAGTGATGGACATCGTGTCAACCATCCTTTCAATAGTCCTTATTAATGTATCCATCTTAGCATCGGAAGATGAGGTGGATGTTTCATATTTAATAGTGACTCTTCTCCCATTTCTAGCTCTATCTCTTTTCATCAGCAGATTTGCTTCAACGTTGTCCGTGTTCTTTTGCATATATTCCAGTGTAGCTGGATTTCTTTCCCTTAGATGGTAGGCCATGTCAGGATCAAATGCATCTGGATAATGTATGAGAGCTAAGCCTGTAGGAGGCTTGATCTCAACGGGAATTGCATTGTAGGTTATATTGAAGTGAGTATTGAAACCTTGGACTGATTTATTAGGATTTATGTTTATGGTCTCATACTCGGAAAGCAATTGTAAATTATTTTTCTTAGCCTCCCATTGGGCTATAAATGAATCAATGAGCTAGTCTAGAGTAGAAATGGAATTAGAAGTCAAGGACCTAAACCAAACTTTGACATCTCCAGAGAAGATCTGGGCTATGATCCTCATTTTAGCATTGTCATCATCAAAATCCTCCAAATATATTAAGTCATTGACCTTAACAATGTGTTGTCTTGCAGATATGGTAGTATTTTCATCAAACAAGGGGAGTCTTTGGCCATAACCCTGAGGCAAATCATTCAATTGAGTAGGTAAGATAAGTGGGAAAAATCTAGCCATGATTCCTGCTTAGTGAAGTGTTGGATTGACAATGGTTTGGACTGGTTGAATAGGTAGTGGAACAATAGTTGTAGATACTGAAGTATTAGGTATAAATGATGAGGTCGAAGGTGCAGATGAAAAAACTACAATTGATTGAGGTTGAGGTTGAGTCGAGACATGTATTGATTCTTGATGGTAGAATTGGATCCAATCTTTGATGTCAAGGTCTGATTCAAGTTTAATCTCTTCAAAGAACCAATATTCAGAGAACTAATATCTAATTCAGACAGTGACTTGACCTCAGAGAGTCTTAAAGGATTGAAGACTATGTCAGATAAAGAGGTTTCAGATTTAGATTTAAACACTGACAATTCAAATTTCAGATCATACTGTATATCTTCAAGAGATAGTAGTTTAGCAGGAAGTGAAGTTGATCTTACCAATGGAATTGGTCCTGACTGAATGTTTGTAGTTTGATATCTATGCCTCCCGAAAATATTCTCTGGATCATCTACTGGACCAACTCTACAATCTTGGCACTGCAATTATCAAATCCTCATTTCTGAAACATAACCCTATCATCCAAAGGATCAAATTCCAATGATTTTTGTTGTACACCCAGGGAAAATAAATATTTCGTTCCCCAGCAACGGCGCCAGTATGTTATCACTCCGCCAGATCTCTAAGGCTGAGAAACAGTCCAAACAGAGGTAACGATAAACCAATATTTTAGCTTGGTAGCTTGCCCTACCAAACCAGATAGGGCTCTCTCCACAAAGTCACAGCCAAGAGGACTGGATGAATTAGGATTTTAGGCTAGGTATGAGTATAGGGGTTTGTTTGTTTTATTTGGGTTGTTGGATGGGGATTAGGTCAAAGAGGCTAGGTCAGGGAAAATAGGATTAGGGTTGCAAAGATTCAATGGGGCGAGGTAGGTATAAAACCTAACACTTTAGGGTTTCAAGGTGAGATGGATCAGACAGATGAGGTGCTAGAAAGAGAAAGGCTAAGCATGAATTCTTTTTAAACTAAAGAATATGAACAAACTATGAATATTTTCCCAAAACAGAGCATGAGAGATGTATTCTCTTTATCAACTTGAAAACCACCATATCATAGAAATGAAATGGATCATGAAAAAAAAACATTCATACATAATGAGACATAAGAAGAACAATTCTAAATTTCCATACCATAGGTATCCCAAAGAAATAGCTGCAACATTTTCATTAATTTCTTGCCAAATAGATTACACTAGTCTTTGATCAAAGCAACAACATACAACCTGTGAAATGAGTCAAAAAGTACAAGATATAGACCTCAAACAACCTCTCCCAACCTCAGGGGTCAAATTCCTGAGTTGAGGAGGTCTTCCACCAAAAACTGAGCTGAATACATAGAGTGTAGGGAGGTCAAACTGACTCATCACTCACTTTTTTCAAACTGATTCATTACATGTCATCAAAACTTTTCACCTAATTTATTTACCCCTAGGTAAGTCAACCACATCATAACTACTTTTACATTCATGATTTACATTGGTAAAAATCCCATTGACCATGGTCAAACTGAAAAAATTAAAATAAATAAATAAATGAAGTAAAATAAAAATAAAAATAAAAATAAAAAAAAATTTGAGAAAATTGAGAAATATCAACAAACTAAGGAAATGTGTCAAAAGCACAGTGCCACTATCCTACGCGCAACGCCAACTTCAGCTTCATTTTTTAGGGGGTTGCAGGTGTCCAAAGTGAGCTCAGGATATCTCATTGGAAAGCCTGTCCTGCCTAGTTTCCAGATCTATGCCTAGTTTCCAAAATGGTCAATATGTGTCCCTCCAAAACTTCATTATCCCAATACTAGTCAAAAGCACAATACCAACCTCCAAAATAGGGCAGAAAGGTCATTTTTTGAGTTTTTTTTTACCTTTTGACCACCTCTTTGACCCAAAAAAGTTTTGTAAAGTGGTTTTCCTGACTGCATTTGGCATTCTGAATCAATTGGTGGTTTCATTTTCTCCATTGGAGGTCCCTAGGAAAAGCGCAACGCCTAGGACGTTGCACTTTTGCCAGTTTGGCTGTGTCAAATTGCCAAAAACACAAAAAATTTCCAAAATTTGCCCTAAATTCTTCAAGTTTTCTGCTATGGGATGATGATGAGGTGTACTAGACTATGAGAGATTCATCAGAAGGAATATCAAGATTGTCCCCTTCATTTTTCTTGGTTAGGGTTTCAAGTCTTGATTTGGCCTTTTGTAGTTTTGAGCTTGCAATTTGGTTTTTCTTGAAGTAGTGCTTGGCCCTCTTTCTCAATATGTCATTATCCTTGTTTGCCTTCTCCAGGAGCTTCTCAAGATGTTGGTTGGCCTTGTCAAGCCATTTCCCCCAGTTCTCATTGAAAATGATGGCAACATGTTCACAAAATGTAAGTTCATTAGCAAGCTCAGACTCCTTTTTCCTCTCTAGTTCTAGAGCTCTTTTCAGCCCTCTAGTCTTAGGTCTTCTTGTTGGCACTTTTTATTCTTCTTCATTGGTTTCACCATACCTTTCATAGGCCTCATCAAGCAAGGCATTTTCCTTTTTTTCTTCTCTTTTTTCCTTGAGAAGCTGATCTCCATGATGGCCTACTTGGTCTTAAGTTGTTCATTTTCTTGCTCATAGTATGCAATGAAAAACTTATATCTCTCTAAGTTGAGCTAAAGTTCCCTGAGTTAGTCATATTTCTACTTGATGATCATTTTGGAGGCCTCATCATCATGCTCATCATCTAAATCAACAAGGTCAAAATCAGTCTTTGTTTCATGGAGGTCGTCCTTATCATGAATGGCTACCTCATGTGCATCTTCCTCTGCCATATTTTGTTTTCCCTTATGTACCTGCTTTGGTTGTGAAAAAGGCAGGGCCCCTCCCATAACTTGTGGGGAAAAACTTGCCTATGACCTCTTTGATATGTATTTTCCATTTTTCTCATTTTAGCCTCTTTAGGCTTGTTGACCTCAACTCTGTTAGGTGACTGATGTTGCTCATTAAATGGTGATGATGATGGTGATGGTGATGGAGTAGGTGAAGTGGACTGCAGTGATGAAATGGTAGGCACTGTGGGTTGAGATGGAGGTATATATGTAGTAGGGTGAGTTGAAGAAAGCACATCTTCAACATGTGGAACTTGTGGAGCAGTGAAGATATCATTTTCTATGAATGTGTCCCATGAAATGTTTAACTGGTTAAACCGATGGAGAACAATGATTTTGATAAGGGAGTGGTGGAAAAGACTATTCATCTGCTAGTAAAACTCTATATTTGAGAAGTGTAAAGTCTAGAGAACCTCCCTTCACAAGAGAAATACTTCATGATGATATTCATCATGTGGGAATACATATTAAGAAGATAGTTGAAAGGAAAGACCCTCTTCCTCTCATTTCTGTACATTGGTTTGATGAATGGCTCATAGTACTGATCCTCCAAATCCTTGGATTTGAACCACCTCTCAACCATGTTTGGAATCCCTGTGGCAACAAAAATGATGGATGTAGACACTGTGAAAGTGACACCTGCTAGGGTTACTTGATTATCTTTGAGGTTTACACTGAAGATTCTGCTCAAAACAAGGTGATTTTGTACCCTTTCAATCATGTTACAAAACTCAAGGCAACGAATATACTGAAAGCATGAAACTGTCATTGGTGAGGCCATTAGTTCTCTAGTGTTGTTGGGCTCCAGCCTTATGATTCTCCCTCCTTTATGTGGCTTTCTCTTTTGTCCATTTTATTCCTCCAATCTATCTTCCTCCTCTTTCCTATCTTCCTACTCTTCCATATAGTCTCTATCTTGTTCCATGGTGTCTTGGTCTAGAAACCCTAGGGGAGGAAATGGGAATGGGGATAGGTCTAGGGAGTAGGGATTAGGGTAGGAAAATTTAGGGAGATGAGGGAAGGGATTAAGGAAATTTAGGGGATGATAGGAGGTCAAAATACTTAGAGAGTTTAGAAATGATAATTGGATTACAGGTTTGGGGTAGTGGTTTCCTAGGAATTTTAGTGGCCTAGGACTTAGGGTTTTATGGGGAAGGGGCTTAGGGATTAGGAAAGAGTAGTGTAGGGGTAGGGATGGGTTGAATAGTGATGTAGGAAGGTATTGTAGAGTTTATGGGCAGCAAATTGATAGTAAGGGAGTGAAACTAGGGTATTCCACTAGACACTTAGTTAATTTTTCTTATGAAGAAAACCACTATAAAAACGACACTTAGGAAAGCAAGGAGGAAAATATTTTGTTTTACTTACTTGATAAAGGAGGAAAGAAGCCTTTGTTGAAAGTTTGAGAATGTTTGAAGGTTTTTTGTGGCTTCTAGAGCTTGTTGGGCATAAGTGTAGTGCACTGGGAAAAAGCGCAGTGCCTAAGGTAAAAAAGGTAGCACCAAATGCCCTACGTGCAACGCCTCTCTCCTATGCACAGCGTCGCTTGCCTATGCGTAGCGCCAAGAAAATTTTCACCTCTGACTCTGCAAATTAACTTCTTCGGGATGAGGGAGTGCAAACTCGACCTTTGTATGTGAAAATGAGTTTGAATGGGATGTCGTGGTGGTCTTATACTTCTTGAAATTGATGATTTTGGCCTTGGGAACCACTTTATTCCTTTGTTATTCACTTAGCCTTTTGAAACTTTACCCTTTACTTGACTCTTTTCTTTGACAATTTGATCTTTTTATGACTTTGAGAACTCTTTGAATTTTGACATTTTGGTGGTTTGGCATACTTGGAATGCTGAGTTAGCAGCTTGGGATGGTGAAATTATTACATTTTGAAAGACATAAAATTACATAATGAAAATTAAAAAAATTACATATGAAAACCAAAATTACATGCTGAAACAAGAATTTTCTTCACAAATCATATTCATATGGTGAAGAGATGTTATTTGATCACCCTTTACTTGTTGGTCTTATGCAATGGAAATGAAGGTTTATTGGACCTTGAAAAACCCTAAAAGACCTAATGAGACCTTGAAGGACTGAATTTCAAAATGACATGACTTATATTGACTTTGTGGATGATGTACAGTCAACAAGGTATGAAACTATGCTAGCAAGTAATCAAATTTGAGGAAGAGTGATGTTTTTGGAACTAGGGATACCATCAGTGACTAATTTTTTGCATGAACTAGCGGAATGAATAAAAATTTCTGAGTGGGACTCCTAAAATGATATGAAAAGAGGATTTTGATCACAGGATGGTAGGATGCAAATACTGACACTAATAGGTTTCAAACCCTGGATCCCATCTTTGAGACACAAAGCCTTAGATATCTATAATCAAAACCAATCACAACACAATCTAAGGTTTCAACAATATGACCAACTTCTAGTAGGCCTTGTTGTAAACCCTAGATTCATCATCAAGGATAAACAATATCATTATATCCTAGAATATCAAACTTCGACGAGGGCTTAGTTACAAGTCCCTAGGACTAATTGAATATCAACAATTAGGTTAGCACATATGCATATCTAGGATTTAATAATCATGAACAAGCATATCACAACATATATAAGATAAACTCAATGACACAAACATTGATACATTAGACATATAACACTCTTAGGGTTTTGATCAGACATACAAACATACAACTAGGGTCTTTCATTCCTAGAAGCATGTTGAGATTCAACAAGACGATGAACTTAGTGAAAAGAGTCGCCTTCACTAAGTGGGCCCGCAGGCTATTTTTGGCGCAAAGTCTATTTTTAGACATGTCGATCATATTCTATGAGTTGCAGGATGCTATTGGTGGATGGTTGGTCAAGTTAGAAAAATAGATGGACTTCTATTTTTAGACATATTGGGCATAGTCTATTTTTATATTGCCAGTCTAAAAATAGATATGTAGAATATTATTAGCTCTTAATAATATTTGGACTCTAAACATTATATTATTCTCTTGGAGCACTTCAGTTAAGTGCACAAATGTGGCACAATAGCTGACAGAAGGAATTACGCTATTCCTAAGGGTTTACTGGAGCTATTGCATGGAGGACTTCAGTTAGAACTCATGTGATAGAGTTTGGTGGAGTTGGAGAAGTAGTTGGTGGAGTTGTATTTAGTTTAACTCAGTTAGACTCGGTTGAGCTAGTTGTATCTAGTCTAACTGATTGATACACTAGTGAGAGTGGTGTGAATTAATTAGTTAATTAATTCATTAAATAATAACTCATTAATCAACTAAAGAATACATCAGTTAACTACAGTGCATGGAAATTTCAGTGGAGACCAGTGGAGAGATAGGTGAAAGAGCAAGTGTGACTATCAGTTGTGACTATCAGTTGTGACTATAGTGATGCATTGATTGCATCTAACACTCAGTGGAGATTCCAATGAGGATTGCGTGAGCAAGGCTGGAGAAATTCGAGTTCATTCAGAGTCATTCTTCAGCAGGGATTGTGCAGTAGAGGTAGGCTAGCAGGTGGCAAAGATTGGTGCATGGATTTGCAAGATCGGGCCTGATTAGTGTGTAGCGATTGTATTGTACTGAGAGCTTGACATGATCAGCTTTGTATGAGGATTGTTACATGATCTCTATGACATATATTATATATGAGATAGTTAGGTTTTTCTTCCGGGATTTCCCGTTAAAACAATTGTGTTAATGTGTGTGAATTCTTATGGTTTCATGTGTGCTTTGCAATTGATTTAATTTCCGCATGTGATGATCAATGGTGGAATAGATTTTGTATTTTGCATGAAGTTAAAACAGTGTGTGACCAGGAGAATATTGGATATATAACACATTATTTATATAATTTCTTGTGGTATCGGAGCGATGTGAGATCGGGGAGATCGGACATATATTTATAAGTTATATGAAATTTCATGGTATAAGAGCGTTGATCATTGGAGGAGATTGCAATTATTGAAGCGGTTGAGTTTTGTGCTGGTCGAATTCGAATTTGCTGCAGTGTTTTCTTGGTGTCGAAGTTGAGCATTCATTGAAATTTCTTTCAATGGATTGTGATTGGAGTATGCCCTTAATGGGAGCTCAAATTATATTGCATGGAAGGATAGGATGGAGGCGGTGTTGGATGATAATGGGTTGAAGGAGTTCATCGATAGCGATGTTCCTAAACCGGGTTCTAGCGATGCAGCCGCACTTGACGCATGGAAAAATAAGGTAGCAAAGTGTCGAAGGATTTTGTTGGAAGGTGTGAAGGATCAGATTGTGTCTAGCCTTCACGGTAAAGCCACTCCATTCTTGATGTGGAAGGCTTTGACAGATTTGTTCCAAAGCAGAAGTGACCAGAGGAAGTTGGCACTTAAAGACAAGCTCAGAAAAATAAAAATGGAGAAAGGCGACAGTATACCAAAATACCTCACGAAGTTTGTCCACTGCAAGGATGAGTTGGGAAGTGTGGGGGTTACTGTTGATGAAGAAGACTTGGTGAGCTTGGCTTTCCTTGGGTTTCCGAAGAGTTGGCATAGCTACGAAGACTCTGTCAATGGACGGGAGAAACTGCCAGGATGGGAGCGACCTTGGTCGGATCTTGTGCAGGAGGAGATAAGGTTGGGTACTAGGGATGGATCTTCATCGAAGAATGAAGATGAATAAAATTTTGCTTTGGCTGCCAAAGCAAGGAAAGGGAAGGGGAAGAAAAATCCTTTTCAATCCGGCGTGAAAGGCAAGAAGCAGGATTTTTCCAAGGTGAAGTGTTTTCACTGTCACCAGCATGGGCATTTCGCTAATAATTGTCCACAGAAGAAGAAGAATAAGCAACTTGTTAGATCTGTAGCTGGAGAGGCCTTAGACTCGCTGTTTGAGCTGGATTTTCTTTGATCACATGCTTGGTTTCAAGTGTGATGGGATCAGTGTGGTTTCTTGACAGTGGTGCATCTTTCCATATGACCGGAGACAAATATTTGTTAAGTGATCTGGAGGAAAAGGATCTTGGAGTGCACATTGAGATGGGCGATGATGGTAGATACAATGTGACTGGTATCGGGACCATTTCCTTTGAGAGGGAGTCCGGTAAACCTTTCATCTTGAAAGATGTCATGCATGTTCTAGGATTGAAGAAGAATCTGATCTTTGTGGCGATGTTGGAAGACAAGGGTTATGATGTTGTTTTTAGTGAGGGAAAATCCTTCCTTCGACATAAAACAATTAGTCAAACCAGGAAGATAGGGATTCGAGTTAAGAATCTTTATCAATTGCAGATAGATGGCTACGCTGCAATGGCAGGAAAAGCAGAAGGAGTGGTGAACCGGGATGAGGGCGAATTGTGGCACAGGAGATTGGACCATCTTCACCATGGCGCTTTGAAAATTTTGTAGCAGATTTCTACCAGGCTTCCCAAAGGTACACTTGCGCAGTCAAATCAGTGCAAGGGATGTACTTTGGGAAAATTTGTGAAGACCACTTTTCATGAGGAGGATAGTCGCGCCACAACGATCCCTGAGAAAATTCACACAGACATGTGTGGAACTTTCTCGGTTACTTCAACAGCAAAGCACAAGTATTGTGTGATATTTGTTGATGACTTTTCTCGTAAGTGCTGGATCTTCTTCATGCAAAAGAAGAGAGAGACATACTCAAAGTTCTGTGAGTTCAAGGCACTGGTTGAGAAAGAGTCGGGGAAGCAAGTGAAAGCTCTAAGGAGAAATAATGGTGGTGAATACATCTCTGGCGAATTCAAAGACTTCTGTAGCAAAGAAGGAATTCGAAGAGAACTCATCGCGCCTCATAACCTATAGCAGAATGGGGTCACGGAGAGGAAGAATAGAACGATCATGGGTGCTTCATGGACGATGTTGCATGATCAGGGCCTTCCCATACACTTGTGGGATGAGGCATGCAACACGACGGTTTATGTGCAAAACTGTTGTCCTCATAGAGTACTTGGCATGAGTACACCTGAAGAGGCGTTTTCTAGTAAGAAGCCTGATATTTCTCATTTGAATATTTTTGGCTCACTTGTTTACATTCATGTGACGAAGGATACCAGGAAGAAGCTGGAGCCAACCGCAGAGGTTGGGATATTTGTGGGGTACACAGAAACACCCCACAATTATCATGTGTATTTTCCAGACAGTCGGTTGACTTTCATGCAACGGGATATCAAATTTCGTGAGGAGAAAGCCATGAAGTTGTCGCTTGAGAGGGAGCTACACTTGCATGCAGAGGAGGAGCTACTTGTTCCTAAAGATGAGCCTCAAGATGTGGATCAGCCACAAGAGGAGGTTCATGGAGTGGAATAAACCACTCATGTAGCGCCAAACATCAGAGGGCGGAAGCGCACTATAGAAGCTGAGCGACTGAATCTTGATGCAGCGCAGAATGTAGGAGCTCCTACATCACAACGCATATAGAGACAGTCACTTGACCAATTTACTGGATACATGGCTCTGATGAGCAAGTGTATCGTGACGGAGCCATCCTCTTTTGAGGAAGTTGTGGAGGATCTCGCATGGATAGATGCCATGGTGGAAGATTATGATTCGATTGTTAGAAACAGTGCATGGGAGATTGTCCCAAGGTCGGAAGGGAAATTAGTGGTAGGTTCGAGATGGATCTACAAAGTGAAGCAAGCTGTTGATGGGAGCGTTGAGAAGTATAAGGCAAGATTTGTTCCCTGGGGCTTCTCATAGATTGAAGGGATCAACTATGAAGAAACCTTTGCACCTGTCGCAAAGTATTCTTCCATACGGACCATCCTTGCTCTCTCAGTGCAGATGGGTTGGCACATTCATCAGATGGATGTGAAGACTGCGTTCCTCAATGAAATCATTGAGGAGGAGGTGTACATTCAGCAACCTGAAGGATTCGAAATCTTCAGCAGCGAGTCGTATGTGTGTAGGCTCAAAAGAGCGTTATATGGGCTAAAACAAGCACCTCGTGCTTGGTACACACAGGATAGATAGTTATTTCACTGAACTTGGTTTCGCCAAGAGTGAGGCGGATCCAAACCTATACCAGATTGTGGTGGAGGGTAAGCTTTTGATCATTGTGCTTTATGTAGATGATTTAATACTAACGGATGATTAACTGTTGATACACTCATGCAAGACAGATCTGGAAAAGGAGTTCGAGATGAAGGACTTGGGCCTCCTTCATTATTTCCTGGGATTGGAAATTTGGCAGCGGAAAGGTGAACTGTTTGTGTCTCAAGGCAAGTACGCCCGGGAGATACTGGAGAAGTTTCACATGCAAGGCTACAAGCTTATCGACACTCCTATTCCTGGTGGTTGGAGGAAATAGGATGCTACATCGGTAGAGGTAGTGGATGCCACTGTTTATCGACAGTTGGTTGGTTCACTCATGTATTTAGTCAATACATGACCGTACATATGATATGCTATGAACCAACTTTCACAAGTGATGGTTAAGCCTACCAAGCCCTTTTGGAAGGCAGGCAAGCATGTCCTAAGGTATCTCAGGGGCACATCTAGGTATGGATTGTGGTATAGACAGTCGGATGAGGTGACGCTGCATGGCTTCACGGATGCAGATTGGGCAGGAAGCCCAATGGACAAAAAGAGCACATCTGGAGGGATTTTCAGTATTGGATCTACAACAGTTTCTTGGTATAGCAGGAAACAAAGATCCGTGGCACTCAGTTCAGTGGAGGCCGATTACATGGCAGCAAGTTTGGCTGCATGCGAGGCTATATGGATGAGGAAGATCTTGGTCGGTTTGTTCGGTTCTCATTTAGATCCTACTGTAATATATTGTGATAATCAGAGTTGCATTAAACTCTCGGTTAATCCATTATTTCATGATAGATCTAAACATATTGACATCTGGTACCATCATATCAGAGATTGTGTGCAGCGGAAGATCATGTTGCTTTCTTACATTCCTACGAAGGATCAGGATGCAGATATTCTGACGAAGGTGCTCACCAGGAGCAAATTCGAATACCATAGAGACAGGATCGGGGTGGCAGATAATCCCTATCTTGTTGAGAGGGAGTGTTGAGATTCAACAAGATATGAGCTTAGTGAAAAGAGTCGCCTTCACTAAGTGGGCCCGCAGGCTACTTTTGGCGCAAAGTATATTTTTAGACTATGTCTACTTTTATACATGTCGATCATATTCTATGAGTTGCATGATGCTATTTTTGGATGGTTGGTCAAGTTGGAAAAATAGATGGACTTCTATTTTTAGACATATTGGGTGGAGTCTATTTTTAGATTGCCAATATAAAAATAGATATGTCGAATATTATTAGCTCTTAATAATATTTGGACTCTAAACATTATATTATTCTCTTGGAGCACTTCAGTTAAGTGCACAGATGTGGCACAACAGCTGACAGAAGGAATTACGCTATTCACGGGGGTTCTTTGGAGCTGTTGGAGGACTTCAGTTAGAACTCATGTGACAAAGTTTGGTGGAGTTATAGAAGTAGTTGGTGGAGTTGTATTTAGTTTAACTCAGTTAGACTCAGTTGAGCTAGTTGTATCTAGTATAATTGATTGATACACTAGTGAGAGTGGTGTGAATTAATTAGTTAATTAATTCACTAAATAATAACTCATTAATCAACTGAAGAATACATGAGTTAACTACAGTGCATTTTCAGTGGAGACCAGTGGAGAGATAGGTGAAAGAGCAAGTGTGACTACCAGTTGTGACTATAGTGATGCATTGATTGCATCTAACACTCAGTGGAGATGCCAATGAGGATTGCGTGAGCAAGGCTGGAGAAATTCGAGTTCATTAAGAGCCATTCTTCAGCAGGGATTGTGCAGTAGAAGCAGGCTAGAAGGTGGCAAATATTGGTGCATGGATTTGCAAGATTGGGCCTAATTAGTGTGTAGCGATTGTATTGTATTGAGAGTTTGACATGATCAGATTTGTATGAGGATTGTTACATGATCTCTATGACATATATTATATACAGATAGTTGGGGTTTTCAGCTTCAGGTTTTCCCATTAAACAACTGTGTTAATGTGTGTGAATTTTTATTGTTTCATGTGTGCATTGCAATCTTGATTTAATTTCCGCAAATGATCAATGGTGGAATAGATTCTGTATTTTGCCTGAAGTTAAAATAGTGTGAGATGAGGAGAATCTTGGACATATAACACATAAGTTATATAATTTCTACAGAGCATACTCTATATATTATAAGGGTTTTGCTCATAAACCTTAATTTACCAAAACCTCAAAGTCTATGAATTCAATACATAAACATTACCATCAACTTTAAAAGACTAGGATTTCAATACACAACAAACCGTAAAGGACTAGGGCTTCTATAATAGTATCAAAACCCAAACATGTCATTATCATCAAAACTCTAAACATCAAAAGAATAACATTTTCTAGATTCCATCAATAACCCTAAGTAGACGAGGGTTTTCACATTAGCATCGACATAACCTTAGGTTAGGGTTTTTACGGAGAACCTTTTTAGGGTTCCACAAGAATGATAAAAAGTATAAAGAGGGTAGATTTAATCTAATTATTAAACACCCAAATAAGAATATTTATGATTCAAAGCTTCTAGACATTACACTTTTTAGTAATGTAAAGCAGATTTATTAAAAAGGAATGAGTATACCTTTATCATGAAAAGAACAAAGCTTATCGTCTAAGACATACCTTTGAGTTGTTTTCTAGACAACCCTTGTAGGACATGCATATTACTTCTTTCAGTTTTTGTCTTGTGAGGTCTTCTCCATAACCCTTGAGTATTCAACAAGCCTTTCCTAAACAATATAAAAGAAATGTAATTAGCATCTAATGCAAACATATATACATAAAAGAGGAAAACCAAATATAGAAAGATAATACAAGGATTCAAATACTTATCTTTGGAAAGTGGTGAGGGCTCCCTCTTAATCCAATCTCGAGGGATACCTAATCAAAACAATTCAAAAATGTCTTTCCAAATCATGTTAAACCTATAAATACTAAAAATCAAAGCATAAATGAAAACAATCAAAACTTAGAGTAGAGGAATTAGTAGTGTAATTCCTTTATTTCTGATTCTTCAATCTTGTTCTTCTTTGGAGTTCCTTCTTCAACAACATTTTCTTGATCCCCGTTCCTCTTTTTATTCCTAGGATTTTCAGGACAATCACTTTTATAATGACCCATTTTATGACATTGGTAACATTCTATCTTGGATAGGTATACCTTCCTTCTTGGCTCTTTAGACTTATTGAAGGTTTCTTTCTTGTGATGAGCAAAGTAGGCATTAAAAATTTCTCTTCTTCATTCTCTTTATTGCTTACTAATGAAATTCTTACTTCCTCTTGACTGCATGCATTCCATAGTTCCTTGAATGTAGGAGTTTCCCTCCAACTGTTGATTCTTAAAGCAAAGACACTCCAAGAGGGTGGTAATCCCAAAAGTCTAGCAATCACAACCTCTTTTTCGGGTACTATCTCATCTATGGCTTGGAGATCATCACTAATTCTAGTTATCCTTACAAAGAAGGAAACCACAATATCATCCTTTGTGATTTTTATGGTCCTTAGTTCATTCTTAAGACTCACAACTTGACCAAGATTCTTGATGGTGAACAATTTTGATAAGGCTTCATACATTTCTTGAGTCGAGTCTATGTTGGAAATGTATGGGATAAGATTATCCTTTATGCCATCTACCATTAGGCTCATAGTCAATATTTCTAACTCTCTAAACTTAGCTTTTTCAGCATCACTAGATTCCTCTATAGGATTCTTCACTTTTCCTTTGACAAGATCCAAGACTTTATTCTTTTTTAGGATGAGTTCTATCCTCTTCTTCCATAACCTGTAATTGGATGCTCCTTCTAATTTGGTTATATGATCTTCTTTCATGACCCTTATTCAACTTTCAATAGATCTTCAAGCTGCCTTTTTCCTTCTTCTTCACCTTAGCTCTGATACCATGTTAGAAAATTAGAAAGGCATAAATTTTTTCTTATGTTGATAATTACTTGTGATATTCTTATCAACTTTCTTGTGTTATTCTTTTACTTTAATTCATCAAGCAATTACTAAAACCATAAGAAAAAGATCAATGACACCAGATGTAGGTAGACATTCAGGGAAAAACCATTATATAGGGGAAAACCTAGTCAACTCTTTCTTCAATAGTTTCACGAGATAATCCAAGACTCTAGATACAAACTTCCTCCAATCACCAAGTCAGCCCTTCCCTTCTTCTATAGATGATAACCTTCCAGCAATATCTTCGACCTAAAGCAATAGCAACAGTAGTAGAAACACTTCGATCTAGTAGAAAATTTGATCTAGTAGTAGTAAAAAATCGACCTTGATGCAATAATAACTTTGATCTTAGCAGCAACAACTTCGATGCAACAACAACTTTGACCTTAGCAACAACAACTTCGATGCAACAGCAATTTTGACCTTAGCAGCAACAACTTCGATGCAACAATAACTTCAATGCAAAAACAACTTCAACATTGATGCAGCAAATTCGACCCTTAAGAAAACATTTCGATCTTCAATAATAGCCCAATAAGTTCACACGATTGAGAGAGAGATAACCCAAAAAAAATCGATCTTGCAGTCTTCCTTCTCCTTCTACAATTTTGTATATTGCAGCTACTTCTGCTTGTATATCAAACTTGTGAGTGCTCTAAATGAATCGAACTGCACTATATATATAACATCTTCTAGAATTCAAATTACCTTCATGTAGGCCAACTTGATCAGGTAAGGGTTGAATTTGTGTGGAGGTGACAAATTTCATATTTGACTAAAAAATAATTATTTTTACACGATTCAAAAGCCCAAGAAGGGTCTCTTTAAATGGAAAATGACTCTAATGATTCAGTATAAATCCTAGAAGTCCTTAATGGGGACTTTTACCTAAAACATTATAACCCAAGCATGAAACCCATGCTTTAAGAAGTCATAATAATAATAATACAAAATTTCTTTTTCTTTCTTTTGATAAATACATTTCATTATGACTCAAATACAAATATGAAGACCAAACCTAGTTACATTTTTCAACAAATCAATTGTTGTTGTGTCCTTCAAACATCCAATCAACTACAAAGCTGCCTTTTGTATAAAGACCAGAAAGTATTCCTTAACCAAATCATACCTTAGATGTAGAGAATGCCACTGTTGTACCTGGAGATGTCCTTCTCTATTTCTTGGTTTGCCTTTATTTTGATGATGATGTCATGCCTCTAATGTCAAGGTAAACCCTCTTTCAAGAAACTTCCTTTTTACCCTCAATTTGGCCTGTCAAGAGGATCCATGGAAATGTTGCACGAAGCAGGGACGAATAGTTTTTTGGAAGAAGGGACGCGGAAGCGTCATTTCCAAAAAATCTAGGAAGCGAAGAGTCTCGAAAGCATCTACTACATTTTTTTTATATTTTTTTTTTTCATTTATAATAAAAAAAACATCCAAAATACCAAATTAATTGTAGAAGATATGGAAGCATATATATTTGTACATAAATCAAGATAGATATGACATCCATTATACATTAATGATTCATTATTCGAGCATCAACCATCTAGAATCTAGATTCTTCTCCTCTTTTCTAGCCTTTGCCTCTACCTCGATTATATAGGGACATTAGTCAACATTGCCTAATTTTGATCAAACTACCTAATGCAAGCCTTAAAATATGGTAGAAAAATATTATCATGCTTTATCGATGATTTTGACTTGATTGAGATGTAATTTTTTGCTAACGACATGACAAAGGAGTTCAACAATTAACACCACCAACACTAGGGTATGTATAGCGTTTGGTGCTCTTGATTAAATGCCAATCACATACCCTCATACATGATATAATCTAATGAAATGCCACAATCCCATTGATCATGAATTCCTGAAAACTGTTAAGTCTGTTGTATTTTGAATAGGATATGAAATTCTATTTTCTCCATATGAAGTCCGATTAGGCTGGAACAACTTTCGAACACCCTGAGACACTTCATGGTAAAGTTAAAAATTTAAGTAAAATGATGAAAATGAAAAATAAAGGAGAATGTCACTTTTACTTTAAGAATTTAACATTACCATGAGGAAGCATCTAGGAAGCATCTACGGAGCATCACAGGGGCACCTTGGGAGTGTCTGAGAAGCCCCAACCCAACTTAAGTCAAATTAAAAATAAAATAAAAATATTTAGAACTATGTGCCTATGGAACCCTCTGTCTCCCTTCGGATCCATACAGATCCATTCTTGATCTGTCGCGGATCTGCGGAGGATTTGTCATCGGATCCACGGTTCAGAAATTTTGAACCGCGGATCGGGCCAGTATGGTTCCGAATTTCCAGGAACCATCTTCGTCGGCCCGATCCGCGGTTCCGAAATTCTGAACCGTTGATCCGACGGTGGATCCCCACGGATCTGTACAGGACGTGATTCCTTATTTGGATCCTTGGGGGCGGGGGGATTCCTACAAGACTGATCCATGGTTTCCTGAAGCTATCTTCCTTCTGCCCTCATCTTGTCCTTAATACTCACTGTTGTAGATGAAGGTATTGGACCTGATCATATAGTTGTTGTGGATCCCTTGAATAATGAAGTCAAAAAAACTCTGAAGCACTGAAATATGCACTCTTAAATTGGCCTTATCGAAATGTTGATTTGCTTTAATGATTGACCCAAACACCACTTTGATAAATGATGATAATGTTCTTCAAAAGGGCTCTAGTATTAGTGCACAAGGTCAATTATTAGGGCTTGAAGATATTGACCTTAATTACACCCAGATCATCCTTAAGGGAGCCAAATAGGCTTCTACAAAATGAGTCTTGGATCAACCACCAAGTCTTGCAAGAGATCTCTTGATATTCTAATGGTTAAGCCACAAATATATTCACAAATATGTCCTTCAGTTCCACTTCTTGAAAAACTCAGTCTTAAAAGCACAAGAAAATGATTGTCAAATGGCAACCTTTTCATAGGATTAACCTCATAGAAGTATTAGTTGCCAAATCCACACAGATCTAGATTAGCAATCAAGATTCTGATCATGTCTTTATGTGTATTGTAGAAGGGGAAATGACATGAGGTTAAACCTTAATTAGGGAAACATAACGGACTCTGAAAAGGGGACCAAGTATCCTCCATTATGCTCAAAATTTTCCCTACCATGGGGCCAAAACCTCTCCACAGGACTTTTGTGTGAAGGTGTCCCAAAAACCATGTTTCAGATGAGTCCTGAGGAGCCAAATGGCCTCAGTAATCCATTGAAGCCCTCAACCCCCAAAAAAACAAAATATGACACAAGTAACCTCAGATATGGAGGTCGAGCAACCTTAGACAATATTTCCTTCCAAGGAATATCCTTGACCACAACAAAGAATAATGTATCAATACCACTACAATTTCAGGTCACCATAAAGTAACGCATTGCTCCACAAGGCCAAAATGATTTCTGAGATGATCCACACAAGAATAATGCAGATGGCATGCATTTGGAGGACATAAATGTCTTGTCTTTATAGAGGCGAGGTGCCATCAAAAGGGAATCGACGTGAGCATATTGGAGGGAACCATATAAAAATTTGAATTTCAAAATAATTTTGAAACCAAACGTTTGGAGGGAACAGTCCTTCAAATTAAGTTTTATCTTTGTCTTGAAGACTAAATTAATTTTAGACATTATGCTCTAAAACATATCTCTTTTCATGCAACACAACTTCACCTCAAAATCCTTCAATTTTCTAGCCAATGATGGGTTGCCACATCATCTCATTTTGGGGACATTGACCATAATAAGGGGGCTTCAATCTTTGATCGAGCATATCTCCTCAACCATGAGTTACGAAGTGTGCCACATATCATTAGAATCGTCATGAAGAGGACCATCCAATGGTGGTGATCTTGACCCCAAAAATCATGGTCTTCCATGTCACCTTTGTCAACAAAAGCGAGGCTTCTTCTAGATTTCTTGGGTTGTCATCAATGACAACCACATTTCAACAATTTTAGGATTTGCTTTTGTTACAGAGCTAAGGATCAAACAAATATTTTTTTTTTGTCTATCAAGCAAGTTGTCTGTGATCCTCCAAGCTTGACCTGTGGCTTGAGGAGTCGCGACCCAGGGACATCTAAGCTGTCAAAGTCACTCGGGGATCGCACCTAGCCTAGGCCACACCAACCTTTTAGTTGATTGGATTATTTTGCATGTATCCTCCCACTAGCACAGGGCACAACCACCCCCCGTGAGGTTTGATCCTGGGTCGCCTTGCTGACAAGGCCCATCCTCAACCGGTTGTGCTAGTGGGACTTGACAAACAAATAGTTTGATTAAGTCACTAATTTAATTTCCTACCAATTTCTTTATTTCAATGCAAGATTTATTTCCTTTCATGCAAGTGTGTTTCCTTTCCTTTAAGCGAAATGTGATTTACTTTTCTGCAAGAGTGTTTCCTTTCAACAAGTGTGTTTCCTTTGCTTTCAACAAGGTGTGATTTACTTTTTGCAAGGGAGTTATAGTTAACATTTCAATTCCTACAAGTGTAAATCTTTCAATTCCTGCAAGTGTTTTACTTGGTGGTTTGATCAAGAACATTAATATCCAACTCTGTAATTCTTAACCAATACTACAATTCCATTAGCACTTAACATATTGTATTAGCATATATGGTGCACACTAGGTCACAAGTTCCAAACAAATGCTGAATTGACAATTAAATGTACAGTTTCTCATTTATCTACTAAGAAATTTGAAGGTAATTGAAAAACCTATCACAACCATAGAACACTATTTAATTCTAAATTAGAGAAATATTTATCGATTTTATTGGTTTGAAACCTATAGCGAGAGTGATACTTGGTTTATTATTGTTTAAATTAATGTTTAAACAACTATAAACCCACTAAACTACCTGTAATACGAAACAACTTGATTAGATGTTAGGAGATACCCAAAGTTTAATAGGGAATACTACTTAAATTGTCACCAAAAAAATTCTTTAATAGGATACACCATAGTAAAAGTTCTCCCCAAATAATAATTGCATACCTTGTTTGCTAATGATTGGAATTAGTTGTGATTCACATAAGTCTTGGAGGGTGCATCATAAAATGATAGTCCCCATCATAAATGACAATCCACAAAACCTTTCTTGCTTCATGGAGGTTTACCCTAATGTTGGGCCTTTCTCCATGTTATTGTAAAGAAGTATTTATCCTCATTGTATCTATCGAAATAAGCCTTTGCTTTGCCTCAAAGTATTTACCCCCACCATTTTCTAGAACTGTGTCGTCTTGTAATGAAGTAGTTAATCTCCAGTGCTCAATCCAATCGCACTCAATGGGTAAGAGGCTTAGTCAATGGCTTGATTAATGTGACATCCATGGATTTTTACATTGAATTGCCAACTGAATACAAACAAAATAAGTATTTTTCTTAATAGTAGATAGGCCATTAAAATAGGTCCCCATACCATATGAGGTTAACAATACCATTCAAGAAGCAATCAAGGTTTATTCATAATGTGTGCGTAGCTACCATACATCATTGAAAATAATGAATTTGAATAGTTTTTATTTCTATAAATAGTATTAATCTGATTTTATATTATGAAAAGATATAATTGTGTGCATACTCTACATTGGACCAAAACCTGTTTAACAACTTAAAACCACTAAAAGAGTTAGTGAAAAAGAGTCAGTCTACATGCATCTCCCCTTGTTTTCAGTGACCAAACCAAGAGACACCTACTTAAATCACAAGTTTGTGTGCTAAGATGACTTTAAGGCAGTCCTTGGGGATATGCTTCAGGCATATCATGTATCTAGGATATAAAATAGAATATAAAAATAATTTAGATGGATGATTTGGCCACAAGATGACACACGTTTGGACAAATATATCGTAATGATTCCATATAACAAAAGTAAGTTGGGAGGAAGGTGTGCATGGTGGAGAATAGGATGATATAGGAGCACAATTGACCTCCTCATGCTACAATGCATGCAAATTGTCATATAAGAATATGAATACCTACATGCATCAAAAAGCACACGACTGCCAAATTTACATAAAACGTTACTGTTGCTTTGAAGAATCCAAAGACAATCACGATTCATTTAAAAGTAATTATTTTCAAAGAGAAAATCCTAAGAATTTTTCATGGTCACTTTGTTATAAGGATAGACTTCCGTAAATACCTATTTGGCGTTTCACATTCAAAGTATGAGGGCAATTTTTGGGTGATCTTAGTGAAATGGCAGCCTCTTGCTCTTAGTTTCTAAAGGATTCAAAAGTTGCTGGTGAAAAAGTATGAAGGATAGACGTCAATGTTGACCTAAAAGTTAGTTGTTCCATAAGTAGGAATAAGTCTTTGTGATTTTTTTAAATTGGGAATCCTTAATAAATGTCCCGTGTATATTCAAAGAAAATATGCCCAGTGACCTCTGGTACACGTAAATTTATCAGGCATTCAAATAATGCAAGAAGGTTCACCTTCTGTTCTTTTGATATCAACATTGCAAATAATTTCGTTCTTCCTCACAAGTTCTTCTAAATGTACAATACTTTCTCCTGGGACTTTTTCTTCTTTCATTCCATTCAATGCCACAAGCATACATTTTAATCAAAATAAGCACAAATGAATGATTGCTAATTGATACTGGAGTCGTTATTAATCAAAACTCAAGTTCGTATATCATTTTCAGCATGCTATTGCTTCAAATCTACTAAACTACTGAACATGTTTCCATCATACATTCAAATTTCAAACTTGTTTCACGGCTGCTTCATAGATTTGATTCTCATTTGTCTTTCCTTAAAGAGTAAAGAGGCGAATTGGTGTGCAAATGGAGTAACCTCATAGAAAGGAACCATAGCTGCTGTGGTTGCCATAGAACACAGCTTGAAAAAAGTTTCAAACCATTCCTAGAAAGGTAGAAAGGGAGCGTTGCACTTTCTTCTAGGATCCATTCATTGAAGATTTGAAGAATATTGTTAGATATTACTTCTGATAGAAATAACAAACAGTAAAATCCATATATGGGAAAATGACAAAAGCTCAGATTTGAAGAATATTCTAAGATATTACTTCTGATAGAAATAACAAACAGTAAAAATCCATATATGGGAAAATGACAAAAGCTCAGATTTGAAGAATATTCTAAGATATTACTTCTGATAGAAATAACAAACAGTGAAATCCATATATAGGAAAATGACAAAATCTCAGATTCGATTTCCAGCAAAGAAAAATTACTAGATTGCCTCATGTGTAACCGCATAATAGACTGATTTTATTTCCTGTAGCAACCTTGTCAAGATTTGTTTCATAGAAACATATTCTCTCATTAGAAATTAGAGTCTAGACAACAAAATAGTAAAACTGGTCCAACAGAAATAAAAAAGAAACTAAATATTTTTCAATATAAAACACCCTGGCTATCAAACTAGTTAAAAACAAGACTGTAAACGACACACAAACATAATCCAATTTTAATGGTTTTATTGATACAAAATCATATAACTTATGATGGAAAGACAGTACACAATTTGATCATTCTAGAACACTTGGACATTGAACATATGCTGTAGCTAGATGGGTTACACATGGCATAGAAACCTCTTTCATCACTAACCCATAAAAACCGGCAATGTAAAAAGTTTCTTTTGGTGACCTGCTACTTATGGCTTATTACCAAGCACAAATGTAAACTTTACTCAAGCTCCAGAGCACTTTGGACAGTTCAAGGATCCTTTAGATCCACAATCTCTACATGGCATAGAGGCATCCTCTTGTCCCACTCTCCGATCAGAAGCAATTCCACTAAAAATGCTTAGTGTTCCTTTGCTTAACGTACCCAATCCTTTGCATTTGGAGCAAGAAACTACCTTCAAACCACCACATCTTTCACATAGGCCTAATGATCTACATAAACAGATAATACTCATTAGTACTAAATTAGTAAAAGATACTATCAATACATGTTATCGTAATGGATACTTATTGCAAACAGAAATGGTAGAAATGATTCACACAATAATGTGCATATTACAAATGGGGACCAAATAGATTTTTATTAATATCCTTCAAAACTATTATGGGAAGGTTAAAATGGTTGTTTATTAGCAATTACTCCATAATATAAATATTTATACTTTTGAAAGAAAAACAGATGCAACTTAGTATAAATCCAAGTAACAAAGAAATTTGGAGAACCTAAGCTGAGAGATGGATAATAATTCATTCAGCCAGTAATCCTCTCTTAATATTTAGTCTTCTTGGCACATATTACACAATCATGGAATGGGTCTTCGATGAACTTTAGGGGGCTGTCATCAATAGAGTGGAAGTGACAGCAAGGTGTTTCCCTCTTTGTGCTCAAGGATTTTAGTGTGAAAAATCCAAGATCTAAATAGATCTAATGAATCCTACCGCAACAACTGAGTGTACTCCTATTAAGTAAATTACAATACATAATTAATTCAGATCTGAATTATTGAAGAAACTACTTAAGCAGCATACACTAAAATTGATTCAGAAACAAGGAAACTAGACAAGGAAATCATTGACACATATGACAGTTATTTTTTGACTAATGTCCCCGGAAAAACCCAATGCGGGAAAACCGGTGCTGCAGATCTGAGGGTTTTATTATTATGCAGTAGCAATGTCTGAATACATCTTTGAATACCCTCAAGGGTTATTCAGTTACAGAGAGAAACACTGGCACAAGAATTTGTGAGAAATACCTCACTCAATCACTGAGTCTCTGGCCGATCCGGATGAAGGAAAAACTTCCCCAGACAGGCTCTACGCAGTTCCAGCGCTGGAACTTCCAGCCAATATGTCACCCCCTTCCAGGCTCAGCGTTAGCCCTCCTCCAAGCCGTTCTGCCTCTGTGGATGTTGAGGAACAACCTCCCGGTGCCACTTTTCGAATCCCAGCCTCTGAAACTAGTCCACCAGCAAATTCCGAAAACCCTTCCTTTTGCCTCTGCACTGCTTCTACGTGAGCTTACGCAGTCACTGCATCAGCCCCTTTCCTTTAACGTTGGCTAGGCTAGATCACCTCTGCCTCTCTCTGATTGATGCTCCACCGGACTAAGAAAATCTTTTTCTCTAGATGCTATCTCTGCCCCTCACAGCTCAGATCTCTAGTTCGAATTTCTTAGCAAACCACGCCCTAGAAATTTCAATCTTAGATCAATTCAATGTCTCTGTGTGTTTTCCAAATGACCCTCAAGCCTTCCTTTATAGTCTTCTCGTTGACAAATCAACGACCCAGATTAGATGTCTAATTGATGGCTAAGATTAAAATATGACTTGATCTTCGTTCTCTAGAAGATTCACACTCTGTTTTATTAATACCCTTTAATTATTTAATTTCCATAAGTTTAGACTTAGGGTTCCCATTAAAATAATTAATTACTTTAATAAAACATGAACTGATTGGAATTTCCACAAACGGTTTCTTGGTTCTTTGGAATACAAGTGTCTAAGCCTCCACACCAAATTTGAGACTTAGAGCACTTTTTGATGCTACAAAAATCAGCACTCTCTCTTAGCGAGGAAGTGTTCTAGCAATAATGTCTGTTGCATACTGCTCTGTCCCTGAAGCATCCTCCACGTTACTGAAGTCTATTAGTCTCTTTGTTGCTGCTACCATTGTACTGTTGCCCATGATACTGCCACTATCACTGTTGCATCTGTACTATGAAATTTTCAAATTGAAACACTACTGCAGTGATAGATTTATTTCACCTACTTATTTTATGATAAGTTATTTACAGATTCTTCCAGTAAATTCTAAAATAAACACAACTGCAGTATTCACTTCACCATAAGTATAAAATAGAACAGAACACATATAACTCAATAGAAACAACTGCATGAACACAGTTATTTTTGGACAATTGTCCCCGGAAAAACCCAATGCGCGAAAACTGGTGCAGGAGATGAGGGTTTGTATTATTCTTCAGCAAGGAAAATCATTTACAAGAATTTGACGAGCAGAGTTCTAGAATACACCTGAGATAAATTCCCCAAATCCTTCGAGAGAAGTTATGATACCTGGGAGACACGCTAGCTCCCTCTGCATCACTCTGCGTAGTCTTCTGCGAAGTCCCTGCACTGGACTGTGTCACTTTGCGTGGAGACTCAATGTTGTTGCTCAGCGATGTCCCCTCTGCGTCCTCTTCCTGCCTTTCTTAACCTCTATTGACTTCCCCTTCCTTCTTCTGCCTCTGCAACTCTGCCTCTACAACCTCTCACTGTAAAATCGAATTCTATTCCTTTAGAATCGATTTCCTTTGGGTACTGAGTGTGTGCCCAACTTACTTTCCAAATGACCCTCAAGCCTTCTCTTATAATCTTCTCGTTGATGAATCAACGACCCATATTAGATCTCTAATCAATGGCTGTAATTAAAACATTACTTGATCTTCGTTTTCTAGAAGATTCATACTTTGTTTTATTAATGCCCTTTAATTATTTAATTTCCCTAACTTTAGATCAAGGATCACATTAAAATAATTAATTATTTTAATAAAACATGAACCGAGTGGAATTTCCACAAATGGTTTCTGGGTTCTTTGGAATACTGATGTCCAAGCCTCCTCACAAAATATGAGACTTGGAACACTTTCCAATGCTACAAAATCAACACTCCCTCTTAGCGAGGAAAGTGTTCAAGCAAAATACCAACTGCATCTGCTTTGACTTGAAGCATCCTGTTGATGTCTCGGCTGCTGCCCCTCATTTACTGCGTTGCTGCCCTCTGTACTACTGCCCATGACACCATCTCTGTCATTGTCTCATCCATACTACAACTCTCTCTGAATTTCGAGCCTATCCATTCCTCTACTGGAATGAATTCTTGACCATCCCCATCTTTTCTCTGAAGTAAGTAAACTTAATCTTACTCAGAGCTTTCGTGAGGATATTTGCCACCTGTTCCCCTGTAGGAATGTACTTCAACTGTACAACTCCCCGTTGGGACATAATCTCTGATGAAGTGGCACCTAATGTCAATGTGCTTCGACCGATCATGAAACACAGGATTCTCAGAGAGCTTGATGCAACTCTGATTATCACACAAAATTCTGGTCGGTTCCATCCTCTTCTTGAGTAAGTTCATGAGCAACTTACGAAGCCATATGCCCTCACACAAAGTTGTGCTAGCTGCCATATATTCAGCCTCGGTTGAGCTTAGTGCCACGGATTTCTATTTCCTAATGCACTAAGAAGTCATTCCTAATCCGACTTTGAAACAGTACCCATTGGTACTTTTCCGATCTACTGGACTTCCAGCCTAGTCTGCATCAGTGAACCCACTCAAATGGATTTCATTGCCCTTGGTGTACCTCAATCCAAACTCGACTGTCCCCTTCAAGTATCTAAGAACATGTGTGGTTGTTGCCCAGTGAGCCCTCCTTGGTTCTACCATGAACTGACTGAGGGTTATTCACAGCATAACAAATGTCTGGTCTAGTGTTCACCAAGTACATCAATGATCCTATGAGCTGCCTATACAAGGTAGGATCAGCCTCATCATCCTCGGACGTGTCGATTTTCTTCTAGTTTGTGATCATTGGTGTAGCCATGGGTCTACAGTCCTTCATCTAAAATCTCTTCAGAATCTCTGTAGTATATCTTCCTCGGCCAAGGAAGATTTCTCCCTTCTGCTGCCAAACCTCCAACCCCAGAAAATAGTGCATCCGCCCTAGATCCTTCATGTCGAATATTGTAACCAGATTTTCCTTGCAATCTTTGATGAGCCTAGATGATCCAGTTAAAAACAGATCATCTACATATAACACCAATATTAGAGCCTCATCCCCTACTCTCAGATAGTAGAGGTTGGGATCTACGTCACTCTTGACAAATCCCATCTTCTACAGGTAGCTATCAATTCGCCCATACCAAGCTCTGGGGGCTTGCTTCAGTCTGTACAAGGCTTTCTTAAGCCTGCACACATGATTTTTATGCTCATGCATCTCAAAGCCCTCTGGTTGTTCTATGTACACTTCTTCATCTATCACCCCATTCAAGAACGCAGTCTTGACATCCATCTGGTGAATTTCCCATCCCATTTGCGCTACAAGTGAGATGACGGATCTGAATGAAGTATACCGAGCTACAGGGGCAAAGGTTTCTTCATAGTCGATCCCTTCCTTCTGTGTGTACCCCTTAGCCACAAACCTGGCTTTGAATTTCTCTATGATGCCATCTGCAACATACTTAATCTTGTAGATCCATCTCGAACCCACAACCGACATGTTCAGAGGTCTAAGAACTACTTCCTAGACATCATTAGTCATGATGGAGTTGTACTCCTCCACCATAGCATCCACCCACACCTGATTTTGAGCTGCCTCCTGAAAACTAGAGGGTTCTCCAACTTGTGCTACCAATACCTGGTACCTGTCTGGCTGCCTGTGTTCCCTCTTCTCATTTCTAGGAGCTCCAACACACTCTTCTACATCCCTCAGAGTCTGTTGTAGTTCTCTGCTCGTTCTTCCACTGGTGGTAGGTGGATTCACCTGCTCTCCTTCTTGCACTTCCTCGAAAAGATTTTCCTTAGGATCCTTGTGCCTTGGAGAGGCACTAGAGCCATCATCTGTAGGTCGTTGTGGCTGGACCAACAGATCCTCCTCAAACTGCGTCGCTGAAGACATTTCTCGGGACCTTTTGAAGGCTCACTCCTCCATGAACTTCACATCCCGTCTCACTACTATCTTCCTACTCCTGAGAATATAGATGCGGTAAGACTTCGCATTTCTCGCTATATCCCACAAGGTACCCCTTTTCAGCAGTATGATCCAACTTCTTCCTCTTCTTATCAGGTACATGGCAGTACACTATATTGCCAAATATCCTAAAGTGGCTCACTTCAAGCTTGCTGCCAGTGAACACACTCTCATGAGTAACCTTTCCCAACACGTTATGAAGAACCCTGTTTTGTACATACACGACTATATTACAAGCTTCAACCCACAGAAATTTGGGCATGTCTTAGTCATACAGCATTGCCCTCGCAACTTCCACAATAGTCATGTTCTTCTTCTCTGCGACCCCATTCTGCTCCAGATTATATGGAGCAGTCCATTCTCTCTTGATGCTTTACTTTGCACAGAACCTTGTGAAGTCTTTTTCAATGTACTCTCCACCATTGTTGTGAAAATTCTACTGCAGTATCATGGTTTATTTCTCCCCCTTGATTTAAATTATACAAGTTATTTCCATAAATTAGATTTAGAAAATACCGAAATAAAAACAACTACAGTCTACACATGTAGATCATTTACTGAATAATACGCTCATCCAACAAAGTGACACATGGATTTTTGAACATAAGTCCCCGGAAAACCCCAAAGCGGGAAAATCGGTGCAACAGATATGAGGGTTTATTTTATTAAGTAGATTCAGAGTACAGTAAATCTGGGTTCCAGATTTGGAAAACTGGACAAAGAATAAAATAAATCTGCAGCTAACCTGATGTTCTAAGACCAAATATCTTACTGATCCACACCCTCAAACAGAATTTACAAGACTCAGCCCGGATCTGCTCCTAGAAACCCTAGCGCTGCCCATGAAGCCCCAGCGTCAGCCTTACTAACCTCAAAGTGCCATTGCGCTGCCTAGAGAGGGACTGTGTAACCCTTAAGAGGGTGACGCAGGCCTTATGCTGGCCCTGGAGACCCTCTACGTAATTTCTGATGCCCTTTGGAGCCTTTGCGTTGTCCTGCGCAGCAGTTGCGTAGCTGCTGTTGCTGCCTTCTGCGTCTCTGCGCTGTCCTTGTTTGCTGCTCCTTTGCCTCTTACTGACTCTTGGCTCCGGGATCAAATCATCCCCTCAGCCAATACTACCCCTCGCTGTAGAAAATTCCTCCAAAAATTCTTAGCAAACCCTGCCCTAGAATCCCAATTCTATTTCTTAGCTCTGCAACTGTGTGTATCTCCAACTGACCCTCAATCCTTTCTCTTATACTTTTTCGTTGAACCCTTCAACGGCCAAGATTAAAAAACTCATCAATGGTTGAGATTAAAAGATTGCTTGATCCGTGTCTTTTAGAACATTTCAGCACATGTGTTAATTAATTCACTTTAATTATTTAATTTTCCTAAGTTTAGACTTAGGAAATCCTTTAAAATAACTAATTATTTGAATAACTTGAACAACAACTAAAATTTCTCAAAACACTTTCTGGGTTTTGGAGTTCCAGTGTGTCCTAGCCCTTCCACAAAATTTCAGGGCTAGAGCACACCCGACACTACACCAACTATACAAAATATCAACACTCCCTCTTAGCATGGAGTGTGCTTTAGCAATGCATCCACACCATGCACTGCAAGATTTTGAAGTTGGTTTCTGTGCTATTGATGCTTGGCCTGCTGCCCTCCATCCACTGCACTGTTGCTCTCTGTACTGCTGCCCATACCACTGCCACTGACACTGCCACATCTATATTGCAGCGCCCTCTCAACTTGCTACATCATGCTGCCCATAGCACTGCCATTGCAAAATGTTGCACTGCAACTCAGTTGCCGAGAAGTAAGCAACTGAAAGACTTCCGCCCAACTGTTTGACAGATAAGTCAGGTTGCCTTCCATCACTGAAGCTCCCTGGATGCTGATTTACGTTGTCCTCTTGGAGGCACTATCATGCTGCAACACTGCACTACGTGAGCACAACCTCTCTGCGCTGCTGAAGTCCCATCATCCCCTCTGTGTTGATGCCTTCATGTCGCTACTGCCTTTGCATTATGCTGCTCCCTCTTCAGCTCCCCTTTTTGCTTCGATGTGACCTTCTGCAACCATCTCCCGACTCATCCCACTATCGTCTTAAGGCTCCTGTAGCTTGTATGTGATCCAAGAGTAGGGCTGACTCAAGGATCCCACCACATGGTCTGTAGATGCTCGAAAGATCCATGTCACCCCACCTCTTCTCTCAAGGCACATGAGCACTCATGGTTGCATCATCATCCAAACCATCATCCTTTGTTGTTGCAGCCTTGGACTCAGAAGCTCCTTTGTCCTTCTTATTAGGACAAGTGCTGGCAAAGTGTCCAAGTTCACCACAGTTAAAGCACCGGACCTTGGAAAGGTCCCTCTTCTGCTTCCCTGCTACTTTTCTTTCCTTTGATGCAAGGGTTGCATCATCTTCCTCTTCTTTCTTCACTTTTACATTCCCTCCACTAGTGTTTTGCTTCTTGGTGATCCTCCTGATCTCCACTTGGCGGAGGATAGCCCACATGTCTGCCCAGGAAGGTAACGTTGCTCTGCCCAAGATACTCTAGACAAATGTTTCCCATTCCTCAGAGACTACATTCAAGGAAATCCTCACTAAGAGCCCTTCATCTAGAGTAGCACCTATGCCAACCAGTTGGTCTCGAATGGTCTGAAGTCGGAAAAGGAAAGGATCTATCTCCTCACCCTTCTGCATATGGAAGAGCCTCATCTAATTCTCTAAGAGCATCTTCTGCTGGACAGAGCTTCCTTGATATATCGCCTCTAGAGCGACCCACATGTCATTTGTTGTGGCCTTTTTAGCAATATGTGGTACAACGTGATCTTTCACACCATCCATTATCAACCGTTTTGTCCGCGCTTGGTTCTCCTTGAATTTCTTAAGAGGATCAGGATCTGCAGGCACGGCTAGGACACTCGTTGCATGGTCCTTGATGTCGTACTCATCTAGGACTAATAGGATCTGTGCCCTCCAAATGACAAAGTTGGACACACCATCCAATCTGTCTTGGTCTCTCAGTCCATGAGAAGCCATCTAGCTCAGATCTAACAGAAAAATACTTCTTTTCCCTCTTTCTATGGATACATAAACTCTGGATCTGGGTTTCTTGGTGACTAGAAACCCTCTAGTAACTGCTTCTGCTGAAGGTTGATTTCCCTCCTGGAAATATTTCACCCAAACACAACCGTACAACACTCTCCAATCCTCTAGATCGAATCTCAGATCTGTTTGGCTCAGATCTGCTAAGTAACTGTCTTCCTCCCGCCTTTGTTGAATTAGCTAGGCACGATTCTGCACCTGCAAAATCTCTACCACACCAACACTGTTGAAGATCTGAAGCACTGCTTCCGGATCTTGGAAAAACTTTTCTGCAGCTGAAGAAGTGATTGAACTACATCTCACTAACTGGCCCAGTGTAGCCTCAACGCTGCTCAGAAGTGGACTGCGTAACCCCAGACTAGGTGACACAGTCCTTACGCTGGCTTGGGAAGGCTATGCATAAGCCTGATGGCCTTCTGCATCTACAGCACTGTCCTTTGCTAGATCTGCGTTCTTATGCTGTCAAGTTCCCCTTTTCGGATCTGCCACTTCTGCTGCCACCCTGCAGACAATTTTCTTTAGCTGATTGTTGGAGATTCAACTTTATCTGCTATTGCTCTAATACCATGTGAAAATTCTACTGCAGTATCATGGTTTATTTCTCCCACTTGATTTAAATTATACAAGTTATTTCCAGAAATTAGATTCAGAAAATACTGAAATAAACACAACTACAGTCTACACATGCAGATCATTTACTGAATAATACGCTCATCCAACAAAGTGACACATGGATTTTTGGACATAAGTCCCCGGAAAAACCCAAAGCGGGAAAACCGGTGCAGCAAATATGAGGGTTTATTTTATTAAGTAGATTCTGAGTACAGTGAATCTAGGTTCCAGATCTAGAAAACTGGACAGAAAGTAAAATAAATATGCAGCTAACCTGATGTTCTAAGCCCAAATATCTGACTAATCCACACCCTCAAACGGGATTTACAAGACTCGACTCAGATCTGGTCCTAGAAACCCCAGCGCTGCCCCTGAAGCCCCAGCGTCAGCCCTGCTAGCCTCAAAGTGCCACTGTGCTGCCCAGAGAGGGATTGTGTAACCCTTGAGAGGGTGACGCAAGCCTTATGCTGGCCCTGGAGACCCTCTGCGTAATTTCTAAAGCCCTCTGGAGCCTTTGCGCTGCCCTGCATAGCTGTTGTTGTTGCCCTCTGCTTCTCTGCGTTGTCCTTGTTTGCTGCTCCTTTGCCTCTTACTGACTCTTGGCTCCAGGCTTAGATCATCCCCTCAGCCAATACTACCCCTCGTTGCAGAAAATTCCTCCGGAAATTCTTAGCAAACCCTGCCCTAGAATTCCAGATCTATTTCTCAACGCTACAACTATGTGTATCTCCAACTTACCCTCAACCCTGCACACTCTTGGCCCTCTTGCTGCTTTTTAGATATGTTGCCTTGGCATACTTCGCTAATACGCACCCCCTGTAGACATCGTCTCGCTTGATGCTATGTTTTAGATCTCCCATGACAGTTTTCTTGAGAATTCTCAAGGCTCCATGATGTAGATGCCCCATTCTTCTATGCCATAATTCATTCAAATCTCTTTCATCAATACTGCCTATCAGTGCCATTAGGGACTCGAGATGTAACTTGTACAGTTTATGGCTCCTTACTCCAATTTGTGCCTTCTTTTCCAACTAGGGTGTTTGACATAAACTTTGTTGCCAATAAAGTATACATTGTAACCCTTGTTCTAAAGCTGAGACACGGAGAGCAAGTTCATCCCCAATCCGGGTACATGCAATATGTTGGTGGCCCGAAGCTTGTTGCCAGCTTCTGTTTGAAATATTATGGTGCCTCTTCCAATAGGGGTACATTTTGCCTTGTTTCCTAGACTGATTTGAAAATTCATCTGCTCCTGGTAGCTCGAGAAGCATTCTCGAACTCCCGTCATGTGAGCAGGTGCTCCATTGTCAATATACCAGATCTTTGGAGAGGCCATGCTTGACACACAAGAAAAATTCTCTTCTAGTCTGGATGCCAAAACTGAAACATCATGATCCCATTGTTCCTCCATGCGTTCTGGAGGACTGCATGAACCCTTCTGAGTTGATGCTGCATCACTCTCGGACCTCCGTTCCATTGCAGAACCTCCTCTTCCGTTACTCGTCTTTTGCTCTGATACCATGTGAAATTTTCAAACTAAAACACTACTACAGTGATAGATTTATTTCACCTACTTATTTTATGATAAGTTATTTACAGATTCTTCCAGTAAATTCTGAAATAAACACAACTGCAGTATTCACTTAACCATAAGCAGAAAATAGAACAAAACGCATATAACTCAATAGAAACAATCACATGAACACAATTATTTTTGGACAATTGTCCCCGGAAAAACCAAATGCGGGAAAATTGATGCAGTAGATGAGGGTTTGTATTATCCTTCAGCAAGGAAAATCATTTACAAGAATTTGACGAGTAGACTTCTAGAATCCATGTGAGATAAATTCCCCGAATCCTTTGGGAGAATTTCTGACACCCGGGAGACACCCTAGCTCCCTCTGCGTCACTCTGCGTGGTCTTCTGCACAGTCCCTGCGCTGAACTGCGTCACTCTGTGGGCGGACTCAGTGCTGTTGCTCAGCGATTTCTCCTCTGCGTCCTCCTCCTGCCTTTCTTTGCCTCTGCTAACTTCCCCTTCCTTCTTCTGCCTCTGCAACTCTGCCTCTACAACCTCTCCCTCTGAAATCGAGTTCTATTCCTTCAAAATCGATTTCTTTCGGGTACTGAGTATGTGTCCGGCTTACTTTCCAAATGACCCTCAAGCCTTCTCTTATAGTCTTCTCGTTGAAGAATCAACGGCCCAAATTAGATCTCTAATCAATGGCTAAGATTAAAACATAACTTGATCTTCGTTTTCTAGAAGATTCATACTCTGGTTTATTAATACCCTTTAATTATTTAATTTCCCTAAGTTTAGACGTAGGGATCACATTAAAATTACTAAATATTTTAATAAAACATGAACCGAGTGGAATATCCACAAACGGTTTCTAGGTTCTTTGGAATACTAATGTCCAAGCCTCCTCACAAAATATGAGACTTGGAACACTTTCCAATGCTACAAAATCAACACGTACTGCAACCCCCTCTCAAGTGTTGCATCTTCTATGTTGCTAGCACTGCCACAGCTAACACTGCATCTACATTGCAACTCAGTTGTTGAGAGAAACAGCTGAGAACTCACCCAAAACTGAACAAGTGTTCAGCGGATGCACCTCGATGTTGAAGAATCTGACTGTTGATAGCTATTATGTTGTCCCTCTGATGCTCTGCACTGCACTGCACCACTGTGCACTACGCTGCTACTTCCTCTGCTCTGCGTTGCTCCAGAAATGAGCGCTGCTACCCACTACACTATCGTCTCCATCACTCCTCGGCTCCATTGAAACTCCAACCCGCTACTGTTGATCATGGGCTTCCGTAGCAAGGTATGATCCATAAGGTGGGCTCCCCAAGGATCCTGCCCAACTAAAGTTCAAAGAACTACATCTCAATATCACCCCACTTCCCACTAGGAGAAGCGTGAGCACTCATGGCCACCTCATCCTCCTCGATACTCGCGGCTTCAACCTTCGGGTCATGCTTCTCATCTTTGTCCCTTTTCTTCAGAGGACACTGAGATGCACAGTGGCCCATCTCGCCACATTTAAAGCACTTGACCTTTGAAGAATCACGCTTCGGTTTCTACTGCGCCGACTGTCCCTTCGATGCATGGGTTGCGTTCTCCTCTTCCTCAACGGATTTCGATCTGCTTCCACTGCTGCCATCAAGTTTGCACTTGATGAGGTCTCTTCTTAGCTCTTCCTCCTGAAAAGCTGCCCACCGCTGCTCCCAACTAGGTAATGCTGCTTGGCCTAGTATGCTAGGGACAAACACTTGGCACTCCTCCGTGACATCATTAAGGGCCATCTGTACCATGGTTGCAGTTGTAGGTGTAGCACCTATTGCCGACAGTTGATCAAGAACCTCTTGAAACTGCATAAGGTATGAAGCCACGTGCTCCGCTTTTCGCATCTGCATCATACGGAGCTTCTGCTCCAAGTACAACTTTCGTTGCTCAGAAGATCCCTCATATAGGTCATGCAAAGCTACCCACATATCTCTAGAAGTATTCTCAGCAGCCAAATGTGAGACAATGTGGTCCTTCACACCATCAAGGAGCAACCTCTTCCCCTTTGCCATATCAGCCATGTACTTTTTGTTTTGATCCGGATCTGTAGTAACAGCTACCACGTTCTCCACGAATGTCTTCAGATCATATTCATCTAGAAGAAACATAGCATGTTCCTTCCAGATCATATAGTTGGAGGAGCCCTCCAACCAATCTTGATCACGAAGTCCGTAAGATGCCATATCATTCGAAAAATTGTCGAATCTACTCCCTCTTTCTCCCCACTGCGTAAATCCCTGATAGGCTTACACACTTCCTAGTGGAGTTGTAAGTCCTACAACTCCTCTACTGCTCAACAACTGAGAAATGTTGATTTCCTCGACTAGGAAATCACTAAGGAAGAAATTCTCCAAATATGTGTCCCTCTGATTCCTTCTGACGCTTTCTGCCCAGCAACAGCTTTAGAAAATTGCATCCCTCTGTCTTCTGCTTGGAGGCTCTACGCAGCTCCCTCTACCAAAGCAAAAACTCAAACTGGAAATTCTACCTCTCTGTTGACTCACTCAGAGAGAGACAACCTCGAAGCTTCATCCCTCCTGGCTAGATCTGCACAATCCCTCTGGGGATTCGTTCTGCTGCATTGTAGTAAAAATGACCTTCACTTCAGAAATCAGATCTGTCCTTCCTATTTCACATCAATGCTCTGATACCATGTGAAAATTCCAAGATCTAAACAGATCTAATGAATCCTACTGCAACAACTGAGTGTACTTCTCCTATTAAGTAAATTACATTACATAATTAATTCGGATCTGAATTATTGAAGCAACTACTAAAGCAACCTACACTAAAATTGATTCAAAAACAAGGAAAGCATCCACACATATGACAGCTATTTTTGGACTAATGTCTCGGAAAAACCCAATGCGGGAAAACCGGTGCAGCAGATCTGAGGGTTTTATTATTATGCAGTAGCAGTGTCTAAATACATCTATGAATACCCTCAAGGGTTATTCAGTTACAGAGAGCAATAATGGTGGAAGAATTCGTGAGAAATACCTCACTCAATCACTGAGTCTCCGGCTGATCCGGATGAAGGGAAAAACTGCCTTGGACAGGCTCTACACAGATCCAGCGCTGGAACTTCTAGCCACTGCATCACCCCCTTCCAAGTTCAGCGTTAGCCCTCCTCCAAGTCGTTTTGCCTCTGTGGATGCTGAGGAACAGCCTCTCGGTGCCACTTTCCGAATCCCGACCTCCGAAACTGATCCACCAGCAAATTCCGAAAACCCTTTTGCCTCTACGTTGCTTCTGCGTGAGCTTACACAGTCACTACGTTAGCCCCTTTCCTTCAACGCTAGCTAGGCTAGATCACCTCTGCCTCTCTCTGACTGATGCTCCATCGGACTGAGAAAATCTCTCTCTGGATACTATCTTTGCCCCTCACTGCTCGAATTTCTCAGCAAACTACGCCCCATAAATTTTGATCTTAGATCAATTCAGTGTCTCCATGTGTTTTCCAAATGACCCTCAAGCCTTCGTTTATAGTCTTCTCGTTGTCAAATCAACGACCCAGATTAGATGGCTAAGATTAAAACATGACTTGATCTTCGTTCTCTAGAAGATTCACACTATGTTTTATTAATACCCTTTAATTATTTAATTTCCCTAAGTTTAGACTTAGGCTCTCCATTAAAATAATTAATTATTTTAATAAAACATGAACCGAGTGGAATTTCCACAAATGGTTTCTAGGTTCTTTGGAATACAAGTGCCTAAGCCTCCACACCAAATTTGAGACTTAGAGCACTCTCTGATGCTACAAAAATCAACATTTTGCAACATCACCTATACTATTGATGGGGCGGTGGGACTTGCTTGATAGTGTTTCGTCACCATTGTTGCGCCTCTTGATAATATTACCGGACCGTTTTTTCCTAGCCATCAGAACCTGTTAGCTTCTAAGGCTGAAAGTGTTTACACCATGTTTGGGGGTGCTTCATGAGATTTGGAGTACACGATGTATGATCAACCCCTAGATGGTCCATGATGGATTTGCACATGGGAGATGGTCTAAGATGGATCTGCATATTGGAAATGGCTTACTTAGTGGTTTCTTGACCTCAATTGGGTGCTTGCATGATATTCTTCCATGGATTTGCATGAGTTCCTTGCCACCAACCACACCTTGTGGGGTTGAAGGCTTTTCTCACTTACTTGTAGGTAGGTGTAGGCGGCAGAGAGTTAACAAGACTCATCAAATAAAATAATGCAATGCCTCAACATCTGTTGCCACCATAATATGCTCTAGCAAAATCTATATGGTTCAAAGTGAAACGTGATACAAGGGATTGGACTGATCACCATTATAACTTATAGAAGGATGCCTCCACATATTTTTCCAATGAAGGGTGTAAAAGCTCCATAACATAATTAGCGACTCCAAGTGATTTAAATTTTAAACCCCCAAATGGGCTAAGGTGTTCACACATGGGCTCCAACCATCATCCAAGTCTAGTCATGTTTCATCTCACATCATCATCATCCAACCCCTTGGGGCGCTAGAAGCATCATACACAAGGTGTAGCACTATCCAATCATGATGGTTAATATATCAAGAACAATACCATGGTGCTAAGGCAAGTTACATGAGTAGAAAGCATCAACACAAGCTATCTACTAACATGTTGATTCATCAACAAATATGTGCAACCATGAAGAGAGAACCAAGCCATGATAATCCATCACAAAGGAGAAATGAGTTTCCTCCAATCCAAAGCACTCAAGCTGCCCATTTTAGGTACCATCCTCGTGAAGCTTCAACCTGCAGATCCCTGTAAAGTGTGATGAAAAGCACGTGTAAAAAGTCATCTATAGACAAGATGCTAGTTGATTCATTTCAAACGTAATCTCCAAAAGAACACTCGGGAAATGTGTTTCCCTTTCAAAATACATTGGTCAGAAATCCCACAACATCCTTTTTTCTGTGATTTTCTTGCATCTTGTGATGTCATCTGTTGCTTCTTATGGTTCTTGGGTTTCTAAACTTTCTATGCATGCAATATTTCCTTGTTGTTTTGTCTAGTTGTTCCATGGCCAGTATTTGGCCTTTGCATCTTATGAACAATTTGCCAACATTTGGCCTTTACATCTTATGAAAAAATTGTCAACATGAGACGAGCCATTTTCAGGAGTATGCATGCATTATTTAGTTCATACATTAATGCATAAACTTTCATGCTCCAATACCACTAAAATGATCTCAACAAGAAAACAGACAAGTTAAAAACAAAAAAAATTCTCAACTTTCCATCTAAAATTCTAAACACAAAAACTAAAGATAAGCTGATTTGCTGCCAACTGCAAGACAGATGTGATTAGTAATTACGTCAAAAATGATCAAGTTGGTCTCAACAGAAAAAGTGAAACTGCAAGCAAACAGCCTTTGTCATCAACTCCCATCAGATAAGCTAAGCTGCCAAAAGGAAGCCACACCCACAAGAGGTGGCGACAGAATATGGTTTCCAGCAGTATTGCCAAGGATTTCTTCATCCTTCAAAAAAAAACTAGCCTCTGCAATCAACAATTACATCAACACCATTTACAACATCTTTTCCATACATTATGTGGGCAGATTCTTTTGCATTTTTCTCAATTAAAAAAATTGCTGCGAAAGTATACTGTATAATACACTGATGCAATCATAAAAAATTCATTAACTTTCAGAGGACATTCCAAATCTTAGTTTGTATTAAAAAATAAAAGTAAGAAAAAGAATAAGAAAAATTTGCAGCGATGTAAGTTGTAACAGAGTTGATAGTAGATACTAAAAGTGGTCAGGTCTTGGTCACATGACAAATAATCAAGCAGGGATATATGGTCTATACCAGGGACTTTTGTTAGGCAAAGAACATCAGGTAGACACACTTACGGTTATGGAAGATTCTCTCCTAATTCTGCATCATCTGGTCAAACACTCCCTCCCAAAGGAGAAATCTATGGAAAACATCATGAAAAGAATAAGGAAAATTGCAGAAGATATCCCACCCAAACCATATTTCCATGTCCTAAGAGACTTCAACAGAGAAGCATACAAGTATGCTAACGAGGGGTGTAAATTGAAGATAGGTGAATTAAAGATTAATGGCCAAATCAGGCCTGCTATATTTCCCTAATAGTGGATGAAGTCTATTAAAAAAATTCCCTAGTAGTGTTACATGTTGTAAATGTTGTGTTTTGTTGGGGCAGTTTTGTAAGGTATTCACCTACAGAACCCCTCTTTTTGTTGCTCAAATATATTATCCTCAGATAAATCATGTATTCCTATTGGAAAGGAGAAAACAATTAGAAAGTTTTGATGAATTAGATCTGTAATGCCGGATGTATTTGCTGCTAACCAGGCACAAAATTATATAATACAAATAATCTTTCCTGTTAAAAAAAGATAGTAGATACTAAAAATTCTATTGCAATTTTGCCAAATTCCCATAAACTTTGTTGATCCATGATCATAAATTTGTACAGATAGCAGATATTTGCATATAGTGGTTTCCAAAATGACCAGGCTGCATTTTCAGAAAATAGGATTGAAAATGCTTTTGCCCAAAGGCACATATCATAAACACTAACGTCAATAGAATGAACCAAATTATTAATCAGATTAAAAGGAAAAGGGAAAATGTTAGGACCAAATAAAGAAAGTGAATCACCTGCGCTGAGAGTTTGCTATAAAGGTGTCCACTTTGGGTACTGCCAATGCCACTGCAACAAGAAATCCCCCCACACAAAATCCAGCCACCTCACTGCTTGTTATATCCTCCATCTATCAATCTCGTTTGTTCTGTTCAACTTTTATTGCTGGATTAGTCTTTAGATATCATAATATTAATAAAATAAAAACACATAATTCTAGAATCTATACTCGTTCAAGTCCATTCTTGAAATAGCATCATTGCAAACATAATAAAAGTGGTAGAGAGCATTTCTAGGTTATGAAATAACTAGATAACTGGCATCCGACCTTTATAATGTAGGTTATTTAGATTCTTTCAAATATTTATTTTTCTTGTGTAAAGAGTAATGCTCAAAATTTTTGCTATAATGAACTTATGTCAAATATATTGACCAATTGGATCCAAAGAGAAACATTGTTGGGAGTGAACCTATATCCATACTAAGTTATAGTTTTGCATTTTCTATTAAAATATGAAATTATACTAGTATTGTTAAACTCCTAAAGTAGGGTTTCCACAAAAATAATTTCCATATTTATACTCTGCTCTTCACGAACAATACTGCATCTCCATAACCTACCCATTACAGAAATTTAAAGCTTGCGACAACACTGATATAAATAATAATGATTCTGATTCCTTTGATTACCTTTAAAACAAATTTCAATAACTATTCCATCTATAGTAGGATTCTTTAATGTTGGGTCCCAAAGAAAATTGCCATCATTACCCCATAAGTTTATCCCCTTGAGTCAGAAATGATTTAGATTCAATTGACAAACTAATGTCGAAACTGAACTTGAATCTTTTGACTATATGAAAAGTGTCCAAACATAATTCAACTACATATATGTACATGGGCCTACATAATTTTGTTGGATCTCAAAGATAGCCCTACATAATGTTGTTGGATCTCAAAGATAGCCCCGCATAATGCTGTTGGATCTCAAAGATAGCCCTATATAAACAAAGTCATAATGCAGCAAGGCCTCGTGTCCAAATACAAATTGATAATGTTATTTCACACAAATTCAATTACAAATTTGTGCATAGCCCTACATGATGCAATTGGATCTCAAGGAAAATTAAGCATAAACAAATTGTTACACTAGTCATATACCTTTCTGAGGGTACAAAGTGTTCAGACCCGACCTCTTGGTCACCTTCAGGAAGTAGAGTTATCAAAATTCTTCTTCTTTTGACCACCTTATACCTCTTTTTTATGATCATCATCATCTTCTGCTTGTTGAGAGCTTTTCAACTATATAAATTTCATCAAATTTCAAGTGTTGGATACAAAGTTATGGCTCTCTGAAGTTTTATCCCTCTTAGACCCACGTTAGCATTTGTACCATTGTTTAATATCCCCAATTAGCAATTCTGCTAATTGGAATATTAATTTTTTATAAATTTTGATGTTTCTAATGTCAAGCAGAAATAAGGTGGGTCGGAACCCACAATTAATAATTAAGGGAAAAAATACAGCCTAGTCCTATAGTTCACAAAAAAAATATTGTGGCCTTAGTGGGGTCCATGTGGCCAGCATTCGATTTGGAGGCAACTCCCTAGGTGGGAACATGGGTGAGGCTCTATGGGGGCAGCGCAATGAGTGGCTGGATGAGGGGACTGTGCAATCCATGGTGGGCCCAAGGGAATGTTGGGGGCTCAATTGATAAAAGGAAGTGAAGGCAGCTCATTTCCTCATTCATTCATCTTCTATTTTGATTGTCATCTTGACATAGCACGCTTATGTCGGGTGCCAAGTCTGCCATGTTGTTTAGCACATGAGATCTTCAAGCAGAGATCTCAACCTCTACCTCGAGGGACTTCGAGTGCCCACTCAGGAGAGTAGTTCCAAACTTTTGGTGAGGAGTTGACATAGCAACAGTAGTAGGAGTGTGTAGTCCCTCTAGGACTGCGTAGAGGCCGCAGAGACTGCGCAGTGATTGTGCAGTGCAGTCTAGAGGAAGCGTTGGGCGTGTGGGAGAGAAGAGGAGTTTAGCTGGAGGATTTGGAAGGGAGGCTAGCCATCTCCTACCTGGGATTTTAGACGCATTTTGGAGACATCTACCAGCAGTTCTTGCCAGGAGTCTAATTTCCCAATAGTTGGGTGAGCCAAGCCCAAGAGGGCAAATTTATGAGGAGAAGCCAAGATTAATTTGGAAGAATTTTCTGGGTAGGTTTGAGGTGTTAGACAGAGATCCTAACACAACCAGCAGTTAGTGGAGCTAGGGGAAAATATGGCTGAAATTCCAAGGTCAACATTTGGCGAATTCCTTCGTGGGTTTTTGTGGGTTTTGTGAGTAGAGTCCGGGGTTAAAAGCCCGGAATTTTCTGATCAGTGGAAGCGGCCAAACTAGCAGTTCGAAGTCAGCCAACAACAACATTTATGGGTAGAGCAGTGCAGCACCAGAGCCACGCATAGCCAGTTGCAGAGAGTCATTTCAGCTTGGTTTGAGAAGTATTCTAGCCTGCCCTAAGTAGGCCTAGGTGCACCTATTCCAACACCTCTTTTGTACTCAATTCTTGACATTAATAAAAAGGCTCAGCTCATCTTTTGGCTTCATTTCTCATGTATTGATGGTGTAATTTATTTTTCTGTAGTTTTAGTCTATTGTTGCTTGTATTACTGTCATTTTCCCATTTGGGGATATTACAGTGGTATCAGAGCTTCGTTCTTGGCTCAGCCGTAGGGATCTTTTCCTATGAACAAGGAGGGTAGGCAGAACATTATGCACCAAAGGCAGTAGAGGTGGCAAATATGGGGGAGTTAAGGAGCAAAGGGGAAGTAGCATTTGGTAGCATCTTAAAGGCCCTAAATGATTTAGCCAAAGGACATGTTGTGCATATCAGCCCCTCCATTCAAAATTTTGGCCACCGATCCCATCCAAATGTGTTTTGAACCCCTTTCATGGCCTAAAACCTTCATATACTATCTACCGTTGTCCTGCCCACCCGAAAGATACACTCTACAAAGGCTAAAAATATGTAATTAAAGTTATATCGGGCCTAGCCCCTGGGGTTCCAACCCCTCTGTTCTCATTCCCATGTGACTCGGGCGCACAACCATATGCTAAGTCAAAAGGAGCTCGTCACTTTACGTTTTCGGGCACAACTATAGCCGTCCGATCAAGTCCAATCGACGAAGCGGAGTCTATTTTCCTTGGTGGTCCCCGCGTCCGTATCCCGTCGCAGAAAACCACTGGTTTCATTCCGCACCACCTATCTGAGGCTGGTGGTTTTACCGCGGACCCAGCGATTCCATACGCTGGGTGACGCATGTCCCGGTGTACGATTCCCATACCACTCATTTCGCGCGTTAAAGGTCAGACCAAAGGCACGCAGCGGAATTTGTCACCACCGTCCGATCTCGTGAACCCGATCCAACGGCTATTAATCTTCAGAGTCGCGCACCTTTTAGTTTCGTCTGTATCGCCTCTGGCCCACCGCTTCATCACTCTTTGATGCATCATCAACCGTTGATCTATTTGTAGATCGTATAGCCCAGATTTGTCAGCATGCCATTGACTCAGTTCTCCCTCCACGTCACCCCTTCCATGCCATTTGTTGTACGTCCATCCATGTCATCGCCTCATGTGTCCATCATCTCTCCCTCCGCTGTTCATATCTATTTCATTCATACGTTATATGTTAATGTTTCCCTCCGGTCAGCCTGTCCGCCATACCTCCACTGTAATTTCTCTGCCACCCTGCATGTTCTAGCCATGTGGCCTTGTTCTCGATGCTACCATCGCCTCCACCTCCTCGCCCCTTGCTCCTGTGTTTGTTTTTCTAATGCATTTGTGAGTTTTGCAGGTTTCAAGAGGAGGAAGAAAAACCATAATTCTTCGCCTCCATTACCAAGACCAAGATCTTGTCCAAGGACAGTTCTTAAAAGCAGGAATTTAAAAGGGAGACTGGGGTTAGTTGCTATGATATGACCCGATAAACGGGAGCAGAAATAAAATCCATTGAACCCTGCAAATGCATCCAGGGGGAAGATAACGCAGCAATAAATATTAATGGGCCAGCATATAAATATCAATGAAAGATCGAGAAAGCCAGAGTCCGGCCTTATGCTTTTGAATTTTTAATTTAAAGATGGAAGGCCGAGAGTACTATGCACAATCACAAGCTATCTCAAGGTTTTATGACAACAGATTTTTCTCTTTCAGCAAAGGGCAGAACATTTGTATATTTTATTATTTCTGTCTTGTTTATAAGGAGATTTTCATCCGCAGCATTTATTTCCGGAGGTAGATTGCAAAGTACAGTTAATTATATTTAGTCATTCACAGTGTGGGCGCGAATGTTTTCCGCCATTTTGTTCAAATCAAATCATTAAATGTGCTCCATCTACCTCCTTCTCTAGAATTCTCTATTTTTTCTATAAAAACCCAGAAAAAAGACATTGTAAGAGTTCCAGATTTCTATCAGCAAACTGTGCAGTGAAAGGCTTTCGTATACATCTTGTAAAGTTTCTGTATGAAGGCTCAGAGCCCGTAGGGTCTCAGTGAGGAGGAGTTATATCTGTAATGAGGATTCTGGTCTTTGGTATCCCACAGTATGTAATCTTTTCTTATGTGTTAATATAATATCACATTTCATTGCATTTATCTTCTTGTATCATGTTCTAGAATGCGAGTGGCTCACTGATCTTAAGTAAGGATTCATCCTAGTTGGTGCCCATACTTGGATTAGTCAAGCGCTTTAAATAGGCCTAGTCATGATATACTGTTCCATGTTCATGTCATTCATATCTTCTGCTATATTAGTTACTTGAGGAGGGTGCTTTTAAAACGCCATTGTCATGTATGGATTCTTAGTTGGATAAGCCCATATGTGGTTTTGTTGTGTATCTGGGTATCAGCCTCATGCTAACTAGTATCTTCTTCACGTTTCTTCACTGCATCCACTTTCTGATATTTGATTTCTGTGGCATATTATTTGAACTGGCCCTCTTTGCAGTAAGCTGTCTCTTAACTGTCTGATGCTTTTGTATTGGAGTTTTTCATGCTGTTCCTACATTATTCTTATCTTTGTATCAGCTTCTGAGAGAGTTTGGTTCCATTTAAACTAATTTCCTTGTTTTGCAAGAGATAGTAAGAGAGCTTTTGGATTGACAACCAAAGCTATATTATGAGCTCCTTGCTATGCTAAGATGTCCTAGGCACTGGTCTATAGCAACTCTAGGCTGTCTATAGGGTAGACAAGAATTGTCTACAACATCTTTCTAGCGTCGTTGCCGGGGAACGAATATAAGAATATCTATTTCCCTGGGCCTCGACAAATCATATTCACTCTCTAATCAGGTGAGCACAGAGAGTTGAAGAGTTGCATATCTCTCACCTTGGCGACTCCACTGTTATTCATTTGATAAATCTATTGGTAGTCCTGGCTCCTCGTAAGACATATTTGAGGTCAGATTCCTTTAAGTTAAAGACATCCTCTGTATCTAACCCAGAGAAGATTATTCATAGAAGAAGTTGGAAAGAAAGACAATCAGCCCATGCTGAAGTCCCTGAATATTCTGTAGAAGATCATCCATCCTCTTCTTCTCAGGAAATCCCAGTGGAAAATCCCGACTCCACTGAGGAAAATCCTGAATATTACTCAGATAGCCCACCCAGGGGAAGTGCTAGAACCAAAGAAAACCTTCATCTCACCCCTGAGGCTGAAGAAGTTAAAGAAGTCACAGAAGTAGCTGCTGTTAACCGTAAACTATTCCCATCTACACCTTAGGCTTCTGTGCAATTTATTCCCATTTTTATACATACTCCTCTCCCACCTCCTCCACTTCCTCCATTTGTAAATCAAACTTTTGCACGACCCCCACCTCCTCTAATGGCTATTGTTCCTACTTTCCTATTGAACAAATATGCTCCACTGGCCTTACCACAAGTGCTAAATGATATGCCACATGATTATTTGAAGATTTTGCCGAGATTCAATGGTGAAAATGAAATTGATGCTCAGAGACATATTGAGACTTTCTGCTCCTTTGCAGAGAACCTTAATGTTGAACATTTAGACGTGGTCTTAAGATTATTTGTGCAATATTTGGATGGTGAAGCCAGAAAATGGTTTAAGACCTTGGGAAACCGTTCAGTAACCACCTGGGATGACATGGAGAATACTTTTCTCAGGAAATGGGGAGAAAAGAAAGATCATGGACAGTGTCTCATTGAGTTCAATACACTCAAGAAGAGACATAATGAAGGGGTGTCGGAGTTTATTAAGAGATTTAATAAGTTATATCTAAATCTCCCTGCAGATATGAAGCCTCATCAGAACGCTGCAAAAGTTGTTTTCATTGCAGCTTTTGACTCAGATTTCGGTTTCTCCCTCAGGGAGAGAAAGCCTGCCACCCTAGATGATGCTCAGTCAGATGCCCTGGAATTAGAAGCAAACTTCGCCTCCACTGGGAGATCAAAAGGAAAAGTTGAACAGGACACCAGGAGAAGAGGCAAGGAAGACGTTTCTACCTCCAATCAAGACAAAGACGTAGACAGAATTGAAGAAATGAGCACAATGATAAAAAATCTGTCTAATAAGTTGGGTAAGCTCGAATTGGAGGCCAAGAGTTCAGCTCCCAAGAATTTTTATAATGCTCCAAACAGAGGATACAATCCTCAGTACAAGAGACCACCACTGCAGATATTGCCAAGAGAAGCAAAAGAGCAACCAGATCAGGTACCACACCCATTGTACCTGGAAGGTCCAGCAGATGACTTCACCGAAGATGCTGCTTATGAATTAGAAGACTCAAATCTTGCTTTTTTAAACAATGATGATATAGAATGCCCATTGCAAGAAGAAGAAGAAGCAGAGATTGATCATTATTGTAAACAATTTGTTGATTTCATGCAAGCACAATTCAATGTAAAATATGATCTCAGATCTTCAAGGAAGAGGACCCGAACTCAAGATCAAGAGGAGGAGCCACCTCAGAAGGAGGTACCTGCTCAGAAGGAATCAGCAAAAAAGAGAAACACAGAAAAAGGTAAGAGTCCCCTAAATACTCCCTTGCAGCCTAATGACCAGATTCCTTCTTCTTCAAAAGTAGTCAGTCCTCCTAATGATGAATCTGCGTCAAAAGAAATTAAATTTTCAGCTGAAAATAAAGAGTCAAAAGAAGTTGTGATAGAAAAGCCCCCTCCTGCTTTTAGTTTGCAAAAAGAACTTGAGAAAATTAAAATTCTAGTCCCCTTGACCGAGCTGCTAAAACAACCTGCATATCAGTCTCAAGTTACTTCTTTTATGCTCCCTCCTGAAATATCAATTGTGCCTGATAGTTTAAACCTTCAAGAATAAAGACCCATGGTAGTCTTTGGCCCACATGTTGAGGAAGTAGATCCTTTTACTCCTCCTTTTTATGTGTCTCTAGTTATTCATGACCTGCTGTTACACAATTGTATGTTAGATTCTAGGGCTTCTCATAATCTTATGCCTCTATCCGTCATGGAACAACTAGGACTGCAAATCACACGCCCATATAAAGACCTTTATTCATTTGATTCCAAAAGAGTCAAATGCTTGGGGATGATTAAAGATTTAGTGGTCAATTTGGCCCAAATTCCAGCAAAGAGTGTGTTCATGGACATTGTGGTGGCTGATATCCCAGCCCGCTTTGGCATGTTGCTGTCAAGGTCCTGGGGTACAAAAATTGGTGGGTCAATTAAGTTGGATTTAACATATGCTACCATCCCAGTTTTTGGTGGACAGGAGAGGAGGTTATACAGAGAGACTAAATTTGTCAAGGTAGTTACTAAGGCTGATAAATCTGAAAATTCACCAGTCTATAGTAAAGAAGGAGATTTTTCATGCTTTATGCTAGAAGAAGATCAAAATTATGTGCATGAATCCTCCTTCAAAATTAAGGATGAGCAACCTTCAGAAAATTATGAAGCTGGAATCTGGACTTTACATTTTGATGGGGCAAATTCAAGAGAAGGCAATGGAGCTGGGGTGTTATTAATCTCTCCTACAGGCAAATGGGTCCCACTGTCCTTTAAATTGGAATATGAGGCTACCAATAATGTAGCTGAATATGAAGCACTTTTGTTGGGATTACAGACAGCCAAGAATATGGGCATACAAAGTTTAAAAGTCATGGGAGACTCTGAGCTGGTGGTGAGACAGGTCCGAAATCAATGCCAAACCAAGCATCCTCGGCTGAGGGCATATAGAAATGAAGTTTGGGACATGGTGGAGAATTTCTTCTCAGCATTCAACATACAGTTCATGCCCTGGGAGCAGAATAGAATGGCAGATTCTCTTGCTGTGGCTGCTAGCACATTTCGTCCTCCACAGAATCCTCTTTTGAGGTATGAAATTGAAGTACGATACAGACCATCAATCCCAGATAATGTTAAACATTGGCAGGTATTTGAAGATGATGAACAAATGAAGAGATTCTTGGAGACAGTGGGAGAATTCTCCAATATGGAGATTGATGATAATGAAGAAGAGGAAGCTGAAAATGTTGTAGAAAACAAATGGGAAGAAAAAATAGCAGGCAATAAGGTGCTGCAACTAAAAGGAAATATCATACCTAGAGGGTTGGTGCCTCTAGAAAGATTGTTTGATAAAAACGATGTTCCATTGCAGCACAGTAAAACAGTAGAAGAAGAACAAGTGGAAGATTTAAATCTGGGTACTTATGCTGATCCCAAAATTGTCAAATTATCCAAAAAGGTCCCAGAAGAATATAAAGAGAAATATCTGAAATTATTTCAGTTATATAAGGATGTATTTGCATGGTCTTATCAAGACCTTAAAACTTTTGATGTTGATATAATGCAACATAAAATTCCTTTGAGAGAAGATGCAAAGCCTTATAAGCAGAAGCTCAGGCAGATAAATCCTCTGCTGCTTCCCTCTATTGAAAAAGAAATCAAGAAGCTACTGAAGGCCAAAATAATTGTGCCACTGAGATACTCAGAATGGGTAGCAAACCTTGTTCCTGTTCGAAAGAAAAATGGAGAAATAAGGTTGTGTGTAGATTTCAGAAACTTAAATAGAGCATCTTTAAAAGATAATTATCCATTGCCTAAGATGGATCACATTCTGCAGAAAGTGGTCAGAGCCTCCAGAATGTCAATGATGGATGGGTTTTCTGGTTATAATCAGGTAGCTGTGTTCCCAGAGGATCAGAAGAAAACTGCATTTACAACACCATGGGGAACATTTATGTATGCCAGGATGCCATTTGGGCTAATTAATGCAGGAGCTACTTTTCAGAGGGCAATGGACATAGCTTTTGTTGGAGAGCAGGACAAGTTTCTGGTGGTATATCTGGATGATATCACAGTATTTTCAAAGGATGATACTGAACACATTCAGCACTTGCAGAGAACCTTTGAAAAATGCAGAAGGTATGGTCTTTCCCTCAATCCTCAAAAATCTTTATTTGCATTAGAGGAGGGAAAACTCTTAGGGCACATTGTAACTAAATATGGTGTGAAGATAGACCCTAAGAGAGTTGAAGTTATAAATAGTATTCCTTTACCCAGGAATAAGAAGGAAGTGCAGGTGTTTCTAGGCCGAATCAATTTTCTAAGAAGGTTTATTCCTAACTATGCTGAGATAGTTAGGCATATAACTGATATGTTGAAAAAGAATAACGAAGTAAAATGGTCTCATGAACCTAGAGATGCATTTACAAGGATAAAACAGGCATTTGCTAAAGCTCCTGTGCTAGCTGGGCCAGATTATACAAAGCCATTTATAATATTTTCATTTGCTTCACCCCATACAGTAGCAGGAGTCTTATTACAGAAAAATGAAGATGGATATGAGCAGCCCATAGCCTTTTTCAGTCAGGTATTACATGATGCAGAATTGAAATACAATATATTGGAGAAGCAGGCATATGCCCTAGTGAAATCCCTCAAGGCTTTTAGAATGTATGTTTTGTAGTCTCACATCACCGCCTATGTCCCTACAACAGCTGTCAAAGATATCCTCGTTCAAGGAGATAGTGAAGGCAAAAGAGGAAGATGGATTGCAAAAATACAGGAATATGATTTAGACATAAGGCCCACTAAGCTAGTTAAAGGCCAGGGGCTAGCCAAAATTTTGTCTGAATCAAATCATCAGGCTTTAGGTATAAACTTGTCCATGATAGCAAATGAAGAGCCTGAGAAAGGAGAAGAGCAACATGGACTAGAGATGGCCACTCAAAAGATACACATAAAATATCTCACTAGTCCTTGGTATAAAGAAATAGTTGAATATCTTTTAACACTCAGCTGTCCTCCAAGTTGTGATAAGATAAAATACAGAGCTGTAAGAATGAAATCACAGAAGTATATAGTTGCCAATGGTCAGTTATATTGGAGAGATCCTTCAGGCATACTATTATTGTGCCTCACAGAGGATGAAGTAGAAAATATAATGATAGAATTTCATGAAGGAATTTGTGGAGGACATTACAGCTGGAGAGCTACAGCTCATAAAGTTCTGAAGGCTGGTTTCTATTGGCCAAAATTATTTGGAGATGTTTTTAATTGGGTTAGAGCATGTGATAAGTGTCAAAAATTTGCTGAGAGACAAAAGCTGCCTGCTTTGCCCCTAATTCCAGTTCATATAGATGAACCATTTCAACAATGGGGATTAGATTTTATTGGAGAAATACATCCCCCTTCAAGTGGCCAACATAAATGGATATTGACTGCAACATATTACTTTACAAAGTGGGTGGAAGCCATACCTGCGAGAAATGCTACAGATGCTGTAATCATCAAATTCATGGAAGAGAACATCATATCCAGGTTTGGCTGTCCAGCTAGAATTGTAACTGATAATGCACAGGCCTTCAAGTCCAATAAATTTATAAATTTCTGCCAGCAGTATAATATTGCATTGAATCACTCCACAGCTTACTATCCACAGGGAAATGGCTTGGCAGAATCTTCCAACAAAACTCTGGTGAGGGCCTTGAAGAAGACAATTAATGAGAATCAAAAGAATTGGGATTCCCAATTGAAATTTGCTCTGTGGGTGAATAGAGTAACTAGCAAGAGAGCAACTAGGAAATATCCTTATGAACTGGTATATGGGCGAGCAGCTGTGTTTCCTGTGCATTGCCAGTGGCACGCTTTATGCAGGAAAATCAGGAAGAACCAGATGACATGGTCAGAAGAATTAACCAACTGGTAGAATTGGAGGAAACACGGAGCCAAGTGAATCAGAGATTAGCGGAGTATCAGGAGAAAATGAAAAACATCTTTGATCAGCATGCAAAAGACAGGAAATTTCAAATTGGTGATCTAGTTCTCAGATGGGATATCCGGAGGGCTGAAAAGGGAAAACATGCTAAATTTGATCCACTTTGGTTTGGCCCATTTAAGATTATGGAGCTAAAAGGTAATAATACATTTATTTTAGAAAATTTGCAGGGTGACTTGTTAGATGCCCCTGTGAACGGACAATTCCTAAAGCCCTACTTTCAATTTTAATTCAGGCAAAGTATGTCTGTTGTATTATATTGTATATAGATTTTTTTTTCAGTTTTTATTTTAATAAGGAATAGGGCTGACGAGTTTTGAAGAAAATGCAAAGGGATTGAAGAGTAGAATCTACATAAAGGATGGTCTGAGGTCTGCATGTTCTTGACATGTCCAAGGATGAACATGTCGTCCCCAGATGGAGCCGATGTTGTGCATATCAGCACCTCCATTCAAATTTTTGGCCACCGATCCCATCCAAATGTGTTTTGAACCCCTTTCATGGCCTAAAACCTTCATATACTATCTACCGTTGTCCTGCCCACCTGAAAGATACACTCTACAAAGGCTAAAAATCTATAATTAAAGTTATATTGGGCCTAGCCCCTAGGGTTCCAACCCCTCTGTTCTCATTCCCATGTGACTCAGGCGCACAACCATATGCTAAGTCAAAAGGAGCTCGTCGCTTTACGTTTTCGGGCACAACTGTAGCCGTCCGATCAATTCCAATCGACGGAGCGGAGTCTATTTTCCTTGGTGGTCCCCGTGTCCGTATCCCATCGCAGAAAACCACTGGTTTCATTCTGCACCACCTATCTGAGGCTGGCGGTTTTTCCCGCGGACCCAGCGATTCCATACGCTGGGTGACGCGTGTCCCGGTGTACGATTCCCATACCGCTCATTTCGCGCATTAAAGGTCAAACCAAAGACACGCAGCAGAATTTGTCACCACCGTCCGATCTCATGAACCCGATCCAACGGCTATTAATCTTCAGAGTCGCGCACCTTTTAGTTTCGTCTGTATCGCATCTGGCCCACCGCTTCATCACTCTTTGATGCATCATCAACCGTTGATCTGTTTGTAGATCGTATAGCCCAGATTTTTCAACATGCCATTGACTCAGTTCTCCCTCCACGTCACCCCTTCCATGCCATTTGTTGTACGTCCATCCACGTCATCGCCTCACGTGTCCACCATCTCTCCCTCCGCTGTTCATATCTCATTCATATGTTATATGTTAATGTTTCCCTCTGGTCAGCCTGTCTGCCATACCTCCACTGTAATTTCTCTGCCACCCTGCATGTTCTAGCCATGTGGCCTTGTTCTCGATGCTACCATCGCCTCCACCTCCACGCCCCTTGCTCCTGTGTTTGTTTTTCTAATGCATTTGTGAGTTTTGCAGGTTTCAAGAGGAGGAAGAAAAACCATAATTCTTCGCCTCCATTACCAAGACCAAGATCTTGTCCAAGGACAGTTCTTAAAAGCAGGAATTTAAAAGGGAGGCTGGGGTTAGTTGCTATGATATGACCCGATAAACGGGAGCAGAAATAAAATCCATTGAACCCTGAAAATGCATCCAGGGGGAATATTACGCAGCAAGAAATATTAATGGGCCAGCATACAAATATCAGTGAAAGGTCGAGAAAGCCAGAGTCCGACCTTATGCTTTTGAATTTTTAATTTAAAGATGGAAGGCCAAGAGTACTATGCACAATCACAAGCTATCTCAAGGTTTTATGACAACATATTTTTCTCTTTCAGCAAAGGGCAGAACATTTGTATATTTTATTATTTGTGTCTTGTTTATAAGGAGATTTTCATCCGCAGCATTTATTTCCGAAGGTAGATTGCAAAGTACAGTTAATTATATTTAGTCATTCACAGTGTGGGCGCGAATTTTTTCGCCATTTTGTTCAAATCAAATCATTAAATGTGCTCCATCTACCTCCTTCTCTAGAATTCTCTATCTTTTCTATAAAAACCCAGAAAAAAGACATTGTAAGGGTTCCAGATTTCTATCAGCAAACTGTGCAGTGAAAGGCTTTGTATACATCTTGTAAAGTTTCTGTATGAAGGCTCAGAGCCCGTAGGGTCTCAGTGAGGAGGAGTTATAACTGTAATGAGGATTCTGGTCTTTGGTATCCCACAGTATGTAATCTTTTCTTATGTGTTAATATAACATCTCATTTCATGCTATTTATCTTCTTGTATCATGTTCTAGAATGCGAGTGGCTCACTGGTCTTAAGTAAGGATTCATCCTAGTTGGTGCCCATACTTGGATTAGTCAAGCGCTTTAAATAGGCCTAGTCATGATATACCGTTCCATGTTCATTTCATCCATATTTTCTACTATATTAGCTACTTGAGGAGGGTGCTTTTAAAATGCCATTTTCATGTATGGATTCTTAGTTGGATAAGCCCATATGTGGTTTTGTTGTGTATCTGGGTATCAGCCTCATGCTAACTAGTATCTTCTTCATGTTTCTTCACCGCATCCACTTTCTGATATTTGATTTCTATGGCATATTATTTGAACTGGCCCTCTTTGCAGTAAGTTGTCTCTTAACTGTCTGATGCTTTTGTATTGGAGCTTTGCATGCTGTTCCTACATTATTCTTATCTTTGTATCAGCTTATGAGAGAGTTTGGTTCCATTTAAACTAATTTCCTTGTTTTGCAAGAGATAGTAAGAGAGCTTTTGGATTGACAACCCAAGGTATATTATGAGCTCCTTGCTATGTTAAGATGTCCCAGGCACTGGTCTATAGAAACTCTAGGCTGTCTCTAGGAGTGACAAAATTGTCGCATAACACTATTCATAAATTGTGGCATAGGATACAAGTTGCACACAATTTTATTTATTACATAAGAGCAAGTAAGTTGTCTCTTAACTATCTGATGCTTTTGTATTGGGGTTTTTGCATGCTGTTCCTACATTATTCTTATCTTTGTATCAACTTCTGAGAGAGTTTGGTTCCATTTAAACTAATTTCCTTGTTTTGTAAGAGATAGTAAGAGAGCTTTTGGATTGACAACCCAAGCTATATTATGAGCTCCTTTCTATGTTAAGATGTCCTAGGCACTGGTCTATAGCAACTCTAGGTTGTCTTTAGGAGTGACAAAATTGTCGACAACACTATTCATGAATTGTGGCATAAAATACAAGTTGCACATAGTTTGATCATTACATCAGAGTAAAAAGTAGTGGCATTTAAACTTGCACACTTTCCTTGGCCTTTCTTTTGGTGGGGTTCATTTTCTTTTACTTTTTTGGCCATTTTTATTCTTTTCACCCTTTGATTTTTCTTTTAGGGTATACCCTCTTTACATTTTTTAAATTTTTTGATTTTTTGAGAATATGGAAAACCTTTGCAACAAGAAAAGGGATGAACATATTACATAGACCATCAAGTCAATCATGAAATATGACACCTATTGGTATAGGAGTCTAACACTATCAGCGGGTTGGGACCGCCGACAGTCCCCCCCCGCTCCGCGTATGCATATATTGTAAACAATAAATAGCGTTGGCACCTTTTAGGGTTAAGATTCACAGTATAGCGGAGTTGGTGGAGAGTCATGCGGGCGCGCCAGAGGTTGCGGGGTCAAACCCCCTGGACCTCAATAATATTTTGTAACATTGTACAAGGGACACGTGGAAACATTAAGGCTGGCCACGTGTCACCCATCCATTGGATGAAAAGACAACGTACCATCCATGTCAGCGAATCAAAATTCACCACTTGGTGAAATATCATTGGCTTGGAAAAGGAAATATTCCCATTTTTGCTGACTGTACCTCTACATGCTGACTGGGAATCCTAGTCAAACCTGTCGCAATTTTAGCCATTTGGAAAGCGATCAGAATGCCATATCTCCCTCATACGATATTGGTTTTTAAAACCATTCACGGCACCATAATAAGAATGACGAGATATACCCAGTTGCTTAGGTTTGGTACAGTTTCAAGCACTTTCAATTTTGAGGAAGATTCATGAACTCCTGATCAGTAACTCCCCATTAAGTAATAAATATGAGCATGAGCCACCATCCTAATATATATAGTATGAAACTGGGGTGGTTCGATCTTGCCTCCAACATCTTGCTTCGGGGTTATCAAAGCATACAGTTGTTCAGTCTTTCTCGAGACAGACTGCACCAAGGTATCTAATGCAATCAACCTGCTCTCTACATTGCCTACACCATCCTAGGAAACCAAGGTGTTTTCTCTGCCCAAAACCATATCTTCTTGTTGCTTTGCGGTAACATAAGGTCTGTCCATGGGCTTATTGGCTACCTCAATCAACTTCGTTGCCGATATTCTTGACAGCCGCCCTAACTTCATTCTGGTAACCACAAGCACACTACAAGTATTGGTCTCATTTGTGAACATCAAATAGTTCATATGGGGCATGGGAACTGCTTTGGCATATATATATTAAATTTATTTTTATTTTTTATTTTTTTAATCAATTTTGAAAAAAAATCGTTTAATTAAGATGTGTTCTTTTCAAATTAATTGATATATGTGGGTGTGTGTGTGTGTGTGTGTGTGGAAGATGAAATCAAAGAGTATATTTGTAAATGTTTTTGGACGAAGGGCAACAATTACATCATCTAAAGTTGCAGCTGGATGGATTATGGATACTACTGAACATACCCAAATTGAGAAACGTCATAAAAGTCAAGAAAGTGACCCCTTAAGTAAATTCAAGACTATTTCAGAATGGAATAACGCATGAGAAATAAACAAAACACGTTTTAAATGAAATGTTAAAGATAATGAAATTGATGATGGTGTACATATTTATATATATTATGGAATGATTGACTTTGGTGAACCATATGAGGTGATGGGAAGAGTATGAGACATATTGTGTTTGGTGTCGAATGCAAATATTTTTTATGTTCTTGCAAGAATAGATAATACACTTGAAAATGTTAGATATCATCTCTCAAAGGTCAAGTATGACAAATATGAAGAATCTACACATATGTGCGAAGGAATCGCAAGAAACATTGCAAATAACATTGTAAATATGCTTATTTTTATATTTATTTAGCGAAGAAGAGGAAAAATAAAATAAAATTGTAGGATTTTTAGGAGAAAATTAAGAAAAAATATATTTTCGCGGTTGGTGGGTTTCTCCATGAAAAAAAGAGGAAGAAAAAATTTCCATTAAAAAAAATAGTTACAGTTTTCTTTTCAAAAAATGGAAAAAAATGTTAAACAAAAAAAAAAAATAATAAGACACACACACACACACACACACACACACATATAATTGGGCGTTGGATCCCGATGGGCAGGCCTTCCTAGGGCTATCCATCAGGCCACAACTGATGCATCCACCAGCCTCCTACCCCAAGCTAGGATGAGGGATTGATTCACCCAAAGGCCTGCCCACCAGCCTCCAGCCCCCAAATTTAAAAAAGAAAAAAAGAAAAAAAATTATATATAATAATTTATATTTATTTATTTTATTAAATATAAGTAATTTATATATTATTATTATTATTATTATTATTATTATTTTAAATTTCAATTTACATTATTTAAAAAAAAATTATGCTATTAAATTAAAAGAAAATTTGTTTAATTAATATGTGTTTTTTTAATTAACTGATATATATATATATATATATATATATATATATATAAAGGGAAGAAATTAATGTTTCCAGATTAAGAGAAGCAATTACATCATCTAAAGTTGCAACTGCAAGCACTATGGATACTGCTGAACATACTCGAACTCAGAAACATCATAAAATTCAAACAAATGGCCCATCAGGTGAGAAATAAATAAAACAAGTTTCAGGTGAGATGTTAAAGATAATGAAACTGGTGATAGTGTACATATCTATCTATATTGTGGTATGATTAACTTTTGTGAACCATATGATGTGATGGGAAGAGCACGAGACAAATATTTGGTGTCGAATGCTAACACTGTTTATGTTCTTGAAATATTGTAAAATACACACGAAAATGTTAGATATCATCTCTTAAAGGTCAAGTATGACACATATGAAGAATCTAGATAGTTCTGTGAAGAAACCGCAAGCAACATTGAAAATAACATTGAAACTATGTTTATTTTTATATTTTTATAGCAAAGAAGATGAAAAAAATCCAATTTGTACGATTTTTGGGAGAAAAATAAGAAAAATTATATTTTTTAGCATTGCTCGGTTCCTCCACAAAACATAAAAACAAAAACAAAAAAACATTCTCATTAAAAAAAAAAAGTTAGATTTATTTTATTTTATTTTCAGAAATGGAAAAAAATGTAAAAAAAAAAAAAAATTGATATAAAGATCGTTGTGAATGTTTATGGAAAAAGGGAAACAATTACATCATCTAAAGTTGTAGCTGAATGCACTATGGATACTGTTGAGTATACCTGAACTGAGAAACATCATAAAAGTCAATCAAGTGGTCCATTGAGTACATTTAAGGTTATTTCTGAATAGAATAATGCATGGTAAATAATAAAACAAGTTTTAGATGGCATGTTAAATATAATGAAATCGATGATCGTGTACATATCTATCTATGTTGTGGTATGATTAACTTTGGTGAACCATATGAGGTGATGGGAAAAGTACGAGACATTTTTGGTGCCGAATGCAGACATTGTTTCTATTCTTGCAAGATTGGAAAATGCATGTGAAAATATTAGACATCGTCTCTCAAAGGTAAAGTATGACACATATGAACAATCTACATAGTTGTGTGAAGAAATCACAAGAAAAATTGTGAACAACATTGTAAGTATGCTTATTTATATTTATGTGTTATGCATTATTGTAAGGATCATTAAATTGATTATAAATTATTTATCATTGACATATTCTATTTTTTTTCATAGGATTTTGCTGAGAGTTTCAATCATGTTGGAGATATTTATTACCTAGAGCTAGATATTATGACTGTGATTAGTAGTTTCCACATAGAGAAAGAAGAACAATGGAGAAGGAACCATGGAACAATAACTCGTGACACTGCAATAGTGCATATATGGGATCAACAAAAAATCACTAAGGTGGGTCAATCTAGTAAAGCTAAACATGTTTCTTTTAAAGAAGTGGAATTTGAAGCTGAAAATATGTTACCATTAGTGAGGAAGATATTAGAAATGTTATTGAAAAGGAGAAAAGAAATAAAACACTAAAAATATTAATGGCCACAGATAAATCTCTTCGAGTTGATGATGAGGATATTTTTTATCTAGAAGAGTATATGTTAACTGATAAGAAGATGAAATTAAAAGTTTGTGAACTTGTAAAAATCATGGGCAACAATGAGGATAAAAATGAAAGCTTTAAAGGAAATAAAGAAATCGTAACATCAGGTGCTGAGTTAGAGGATGGAATTCTTAAAACAAAACAAAATGTCATTAAAGATCACTTGAGGAAGAATAAATCAATTAATGGTAGACAAACATTTCAACTTCATGTCACCCAATTCTATAGGCCAAATGAAGAACAATCTCAATATCAACTTAGAAAGGCACATCACCTATATTTCCATAATTTGAAAACATTGTTTAGGTTCAATCCATATGTGCATGTGGTGGATTATATGGTTCTTTTTTATCCAAATAAAGTTCCTAAAAAATAGGAATTTGGGAGGAGACGATATTTTGAAAAAAAATATTATATAATGTGAGGGAACCATTCAGGAGAGGTTAACAGAAAATTGATAAAGGAATATCCCAATAACTCCCTTTTTGAAATAGTGAGATGAATCATTTATGTTGGTTTAATAGAAACAAAAGAAAATTTATTGGAGTGGGATCATAATGTCTATAGTGAGTGTATAATGTCTATGCCTTTTATACAAATGGGTAGATCCATTCATAATGAATTTGTAGAAAAATGTGGTGGGGATAAGAAAAATGTTAGTCTAAGCTTTTGAAAGTAATTTTTAGTGGAAAAAAATTATCAAATTGAGGACAAAATTAATTAAAAAGGTGACAAATCAAATTCACATTTATTCACAAGCATGGATAACATTTTCTAGATGGCATTTAAAACTAGGGAGATATGGGAATTGATTGATGATATTTTCGACCCGTGGTAGAATATTTCCATAAAAAATCAGAAGGTTAAAAAGTGTAAATCCATAATATGTACCAACAATAAGACAAATCCTGAAATGGAACAACTTTCATATGATATGACTTTCACACCTTGGAGAGCAATACAAGGAGTGAAGGATGGAAAACTAGTCAAATCAATACTATGTCATGTGAAGTCAAGTGAATTATCAATGGACGAAATTTGCTCAAATTTTCAAAAGTAAGTTTGTGGAATTATTTTTACTTTTTCTTGGATTATAATATTATTTTAAATAAAACATATTGTTGTGTATAGTATTTTTTGTACATATCACTATATTAACATTTTTAACTTTATTTATTCAACCATAACGTTTATAAGAAAATACAAGAACATATGGTTAAAATGTTGATAGAATAGGGTTGGGATGATGTTCTATGCAAGTACTTAGAATCACATTCTACAACAACACTTTAATATATTTACCTTGCATTAAATAAGGTATGCTGATTTATACATTCATTTTATTCATATGTAAACTATTTTTAATTCATTACTTATATATTTTTTATTTCATTAAATATGTCAAAGAAGGATGCAAATGGAGTACCAAATATCTTCAAAATATTTATTGAAAAAATTAAGTTGAAAAGGCTGAGAAATCAAAGTCTTAGGAATGTTTAAATTTATCATACTCTTACTCATTTCATTTAGAATGGGCTCGATACTATCCAAAATCAAATAATACAAGGTGATTGTGAAGAAATTTCTAAATTCATACCTAAAATGAAATATGCCCTAGTTATTGCAGATATTCCTCATGGTTTGAATTTCTGAGACATTGACTATCATAGCGAATATTATACTTATCAAGATTTTAATAAAGTGGTTACAAGATTTCAAGAAGTTACAACATCACAACTTTTGATATTTGTGACTTTTCATTCAAACATACAATTTGCAATGTTATTAGCAAGCTTCAAGGGAAAAACAAACTCAAGGATGCAGCTTACATGGTAAGACATTGAAATTGTATGTTTGATTAATGTTAAAAAAAAATTGTATACAAGTAAATTAAATTTTATTGTGTCATGTTATACGCAAAAGTCAAATATTCGTTTTCTAAAGACCAACCAATTATATATGATTGTGATTTCATTCACATTCAATGCTATGAAAAATCTCATAGCTATAATATTGTTTTGCTAAATCGAGTAGATGGAAAGAGGCATAACCAAGTACTGGTTCATGATGTTTTCGTAATAAAACTAACACACGAGGATAAATAAGTGAAAGGATAGATGTTTAACATTTATAAAAACCGCAAGAATTGATTAACTATCTTATATATTTATGTTCAAATGAAGGAGATTGGGTTTTGTATTTCTTCTCAGGCTCAGATCAGTTTTAATATCTAAAAATGAATTTTAATATTTTTTTTTTTTGTTTATACTAATTTACTTAATTATTTCTTTCGTTTTTGATGATTAGGAACAACACTAGCATACTAGCTACAAAAAGGAAAAAATAGCATTGCCATTGAAAAACACTCACTACAATGCAATTTTATTCAACAAATAATTAATGCTCTTCAATTTCTTCTTGATGTATTACAAAATTTGGTTTGAGGAAAAGGGATTTTAATGAATCACGTATGGAAAAAAAAGAAAAGGAACCTCAACCACTGTATATGAAATGATTGAAAAATTACACTTTGGAAGATTTGCAGACATCAGAGATCCATTAGAAGAGGAAAATAACCAAACTTAAGAAAAACATATTGTGGAACAAGACATTAATGAAGCTCTAGAAGATATTGAACACGGATTATATGATATTATTTATTGACTTTAAGTTATGCGTACAAATAAATCTAAATTTTGAGAGTAATTCATTAGTTTTACTTGTAATGTTTTGATTTTGAGATTTTATGAGAAGAAGGAGTATTTTATTATTGTTGTTATATGTTTAATATTTGTATTATTTGATTTTCAATTTAATTTTTATGTGAATCATAATTTTTTGTAAATAAATTGTGATTACTATTAATTTCTGACATAAACTTCATAAAAATGTTATTTTTAAAAGTTTTTTGTTATGTTTTTCCCATAAAAATTGTTTATTTGACATTTCATTTTTAAGAAAATTTCTAAAAATGTGTATTTTTGTTGTCAAATACTTAAAATTATTTCCTTTTTAGCAAAAATTATTTAATGTGCATTGAAATTGACCCTTTTTTAATTTTTTAAACATGCGAAAAAATGAACATTTCATTACAAAAAAAATTGAAATGAAATATTAAAAAATGCAAGCACATAAATACACTTAAAAATAAATATCCGAGGGAAGAAGAAGACATTAGAAAATGTAAAGTGTCAAAAATAAGCCCTCTAAAAAAGGGGAGGTGATGTTGCATTAACACTTTTCAAAATGAACATGAAAAAAACTCACATCTAAAATAAAATGTTCATAAGAAAATTTAAAGTGGCAAAAATGTGCTCCAAAAAGAAAAGGTGTGTTTTTAATAACCACTTTTTAAAATCGGGTGATTTTTTTGCTAACTTAAAAAAATGGGTAATCGGTAATTTTCTCGTTTAATTGATAACTATGTTCATTTACCATTGATGGAAACCCCCAACATTTGAAATCTACTATTGAATTATAAAAGGGCTCCACCTATTTGCAATTTCTCCCTCTTTTACATCAATACGAAATTTTATACGTACTAAGAATTAAACTTCCCCTATCTATACATATTATGAAATAGACCCTTCAATATTCAACTCTTGTTCAATAAAAGGCTTTTTCAATGAGGTGCACTTTACTTGAAACTGGTATGAAACTCCCCCAACGATTTGAGAGAAATTATTTGTTGTCTGCAATTTGTCCACTATTTGACATTCTTCATTTTGTATGCAAGTATTCATTTATCTATAACTCCTTTGATTACAACTTGATTTCCCCTATGAGAAATTTAACCAACTCTTCTTCTATGTGTAACCTATCTTAGTAACTTCAATTACTCCCCTTATTTTTTATCTCTCCAATTTCAGCATATTATTTTATGACTATCTGCAACTTCTCTTAGTAACTGCAATGACTCGCTTTATTTGTTATCTCTCCAATGCTTGCATATTTTTTTTACTTATTCCTAAAATTACTTCCTCTGATATGTCAACAACTAAAAAACTACTTCCTTTTATTTGTTACTTTTTCTTTCTCTACAAATAGAATCCCATTCTGAATACTATATCTATCTATCCCTAAATTCAACATTTCCTTTCGTACAACTCTACTCTTAAGATTTCTCCCCTTGTACTTAAAATTTATTTTACTTATTATTTTTATTTTTTGGGGAATAATCCCCTTGGGACCATGCTTCTGTTTGTCTACAAATTAAATCCTTGACTACAAAGGTATTTTATGTGTGTAAATGGATGTTCCCCCTAAACTGGTGCTTCTCCTTATTTTCAACTTTCATTCATTTTGGAACTTTTCATAGTGTATATGCCTACTTTATTTCCCGTAAAGGATGCACCCTGTAAAATCATGCTTCTCGCTATTTATAACTCTCCTTATTTTTATAATATAACATTAACACAGAGATGTTCCCCTTGAGCTTAAGATTCAATACTTGGTATAGTCAGTTCTCCCCTTTTATTAACCAACCTATTCATCCTTCTTAGGTATTCAATGTTTGAAATTATTCCTGTTGTTTGAGATACTATCTCGTTTTGATATCAAGTTCAAGGTACTACTCCCCTAAAATTATGGAATAATTTTTTTTGAAATAATTTATTTTATTCACTTTCTTCATAGATCATTTGTTTTCCACATCGTGCAAACTTTCCATTTCATGATTCGTCTCTTGCATCTCATTCTCTAAAGTTCTAATATTACTAATGTGTTGAAAAATTCTTGCTTCCTTTTATATTAATCCCATAGAGAATTTTTTCTTTATTTTAATCTCATTTAGGAAATATAAATTTTTTTGAAAACCTTATTGCATTTTCTATAGATCCTCTTGAATCCCATTTTCTTATTTCCCATCCTTTAGAATGGAATGTGAGACCATACCCTTGATCAAAATTTTGGCTTACACTTAGTAGTTTTTGTTTTAACCCATCAACAACTAGAACATTCTTATTTTTATCATTCTATCATTAAGAATAACTGTGACTTTTCCAATTATCATTCTTGAATCATTATTTCCAAGGGCGATAGTGACTGCATTTATTTCCTGTAGAAAGAGAAATTTTGATTTATCTCCTACCATATGACTTGAAAATCCATTGTCTATACAACATTTGAATTCCTTCATTAAACACATATAGGTAGAGAACATTCTTCCTACTTATCTTAGTTCCTTCTCCATAACTTTATTCTTTTATTTTGATTTCTTAATGTATCTTATTATTTGATTTGATTTAGATTCATTGATGTATTATTTCTACAATTATGAGCTTTGTGCCCAAAATTATTGCACGTGAAACATTCAACATGATATCATACGGGGGTAAATGAATTGTAATTTTTGATAGCATTCTCATTAAAAACTTCTTCTCCTTTGAGTGTTGCTCCACCTAAAATGCACTTCTCTATGCTTAGTTTCTCCTATGATTGTGGTGTTGTTGTTATTATTTCTTGTTGTTGCTCTTTATATTGTTTTATCACAACCACCTATTTGTGCTTTTTTTTAATAACCAAGTACCTATCCCCATTTGACGTCAATGGAAAAGACACCAACATGCTCCCCTTGTTGCCATACTCCCATCTTCCTCTCTCATGGTGATCTCATGAGCCTCACAACTTCATCTTGATATGTTGAATATATACCAGCTTCATCTCTTCCTTTTGAAGGAATAACTAGTGGAGGGAGGAAAAAGGAACAAATCCCAAACTCTGCTTCGATTACTCAAAATTTTCACTAGGAATATATTTGGTGAATATTTCAAGAACCTGTTCTTTTATACTGACATACACAAGCTTCACAATATGGTTTGAAACTTTCTCTCTCAAGAAATGATACTTGATTGAAATATGTTTTGTATTGGAGTGAAAAAAGTATTCTTGGACATGTTTATTGCACTTGCGTTGTCTCAAATAATAGGTATAGGATGATCATAAAACACTTGTACATCATGCAAGTTCTGCTTCATCCACAATAGTTGAGTGCAATAAGAAGTTTTTGTAATATATTCTACTTCATCCTTAGATAAGGAAATGGAATCTTGCTTCTTCCTCAACCATGAAATGAGACATTCTCTAAGGAATAAAGCACCACCACCAGTGCTCTTTCGATTATCAACATAACCTACCCAATTAACATCAATATAAATACTAAATAGTGACATATTTACCTCTAGGATGCCATAATCCATAATCCATTGTTTCTTTGAGATATCTAAGAATCCATTGTAGATGACTCTATATGGGGCCTACTTGGAATGTTCCAACTATACCAATTGCCCGCATAATATTTGCTATTGCAGCATAGGTGTGCTCACTAAAGAGAATTATTCCATGCCAAATTTCTTCAACACTTATCCAAGATATTTTCTTTGTGAAATGAAAATCCCTTTGGGAGCCTACACACTTTTCAATCCAAGGAAGTAAGAAAGCTCTCTAAGAATTGAAATCACGAACTCAAGCTTCATATCAACTACAAATTGACCTATTAGAAAATATAAATCACTGGAAAAAATATTTTCATAAACATATACAACCACCACTATAATTTTTCGATCCTTTCATTTGACATATAATTTGATGTTAGTTTCACCCCCTTGAAATACACACTTGAGTAGGTAGTTGTGTAGCTTGGAATACAAAGTTCTAGTGGCTTGTTTGAGACCATACAAGGCCTTCTCAAGCTTTAAAACATAATATGGCTTCTTTTTTAAGATGAAAACATTTTTGTTTCTCTATATAAACTTATTCCTATAATTCTCCATTGAGAAAGGTAGAGTTGATATCCATTTGATAAATTTTGAATTTCTTGAAATAGGAAAATGGAAAAAACATTCTTATTGCATATAATATAAAAATAGGAGAGATAATTTCATCAAAATCCATATCTTTTATTTGAGCATAACCTTTGCATACCAATATATTCTTGTTTCTGACCACTTCCCCACAATCGTTTAATTTATTCCTAAAAGTGCACTTCATTCTAATGAAATTCTTATTAGTAGGTCTTGGAAGAAGTTCCCATGTCTATTTTTTCTCTATTTGGTCCAATTATTCATGCACATATTTAAACCATTTTTTATCGTAATTGGCTTGGGAAAAATTCTGTAGTTCCTCCATAGATAACACAACTACATGTGCTTACACAAGGGGATTAATCAAATTCTTTCTTGTCGACACACCAGGAGTTTAATTCATCAAAAATATGACCAAATAGGTGATTATTTTTTTGCATAGCTTGAAGGATATTTGGCTTGAGCACTAGAGGGCTCTTCAACATCTTCTTCTACAGGTGTCTCAATATACTACTCATCATTGCTAACTGGTTGATTAGCGCTGGTTTTCATTGGTTGTTTCTCTTCATGTTCAACATATTCATCCACTTTGACATCAATGCATTCAATAACACTCTTGGTGGTCTTGTTATAAAATCTATATCATTTTATTTTATGTGAATATCCAAGAAAAAGTCCTTCATCTACTCTTCCATTGAACTTACCCAACTTATCATCATTCGTTTTGATGTAGAATCTACTACCAAAACCTATGAAGTGTTTGACTGTTGCATGTTTTCCATGCCAATGTTTATAGGAAGTTTTGTCACTATTTGTAATCAAATGAGATTTGTTAAGAATAAACACTATTTTATGAATTGCATCTGTGAAAAATCTCTACTCTAAATTCCTCTCGTCTGTGATGGCTTTAGCTAATTGTTGCACCAATATATTTTCTCTTTTTTCTACACAATTGTATTGTGGGCTATTTGTTATTGTGAACTTCTTTTTGATGCCATTCTTCTTTACAAATTCATCAAATTATTTTTAAGTGAACTCACCCCCATTGCCACATGTTATGTTGGTTTTTAAGTTAGTTTCGTTCTTAGCCATGGCTTTGAACTCTTTGAACTTCTCAAAAGATTTAGATTACTATCTAAGGAGGGAAACCAACATCATTATGCTAAAATAATCAATTATTAGCATAAAATATAATTAATCTATGGGTTAATGCATTTTGGATGGTCCACATAGTTGCATGTGTACCATATGTAATGGCTTTGATGATGAGTTCCATTTTTCCTTGAATGGAACTCGAGTTTGCTTGGCGATTTGACAAGATTTACCATTTATATTCTCTAAATTTGATAACATGGGAAAATCCTTGAAAAAGTTCTTCTTTCTTAGCTTGACTATCTGAACAAATTTCAGATGTCCAATATCTTGTGCCACAACTAGATCTCATCAATATTTGATAAGAATCACATCTCTCTCTTCTCTTTGATAAAATAGACATTATTATCTATTCTCATATCTTAAACAACTATCTCACTTGTGCCTGTAGCATTTATTTGACAATTTTTAGATTTGAAAATGACATCATAACCTTAATCACACATTTGTGACACATTAAGTAGGTTATGCTTCAACCCATCAACATATAGGAAACTCTTGGCATTACCTTTGCCATTTGATAGACTGATCACTCATTTTGCAATAATTTTTCATGGAGCATTGTTTCCAAAAGTCATATTAAATTTGTTAACTGGCTTCCATGTCAATAACTTGCTTATGTCTCCTGACATGTGCCTAGAACACACATTGTCCACATATCAATGACTCCCTTCATTCTAACCATACAATGGAATATCACATTTCTCTATCTTCTTCTTTTCTTTTAGGACCTTGGGATTTTATTCATTCGGATCAATAATTGGTTTTGTTTTCTCCTTTAGTCTACAATTTACTATTATATGCCCAAAATATTGACATTTAAAACATTGCACCAGATAGTTTAGAGGAGAGAAATAATTTTTATACCTGAGTATGATTTTCCTCTATTGAAAGCTTCTTCTGAATGTGAGCTTCGTATAGGAACGATTTTCTCTGCAATTTCCTCCTATATGGCCATATTTTAGGCACGTTAAAAAATATCCTTGAAATATATTATTATACCTAGAAGGTGGTCTTTTACACAGGTCTGAAGTTTGGGCATTTTGATTTTCCTGGAAAATATTTTTCTTTTATTGTTACTGATATTTCTTTGACTGTATATTCACCTTTTTATATTTTTCACACCCATCTTTAGTTGTTGGAACAAAATTGATGTATTTCTTCCCTTTCATTTCCACTATTACGCTGTAATTAACCTCAAAGCATAGATCAGTTCAATATCAGGAGACACATTGTGCTTCCAATATATCATTCAAATTTTGAGTCCCTTTACCAAAATTCTAACTCAATCTTAATTGTGTCTTAGCCTTCTCAAACTCCTTGTTTAGCAACATGATTTCTCCTTCCAACCTTTCAACTGATTGAATATTTTTATTCAACTATTACTTTAGGGATTCCTGAATCTTCTTACCTTCTTATACTTGTAAGAGGAAAGGCTCAACAACTTCAACTTTTCCTTTTCACAACAACTCCTTTTGGGATTTATTTTTATTCCTTAGCCTCTCTATTTCTTCAAGTGCACCTAGAATTTCTCCTTCAATATCTACTTTTTCCTCTTCATCATAAAAAATAATAGCTTCAAATTACATATTTTCTATGGCCATCAACATGAATTCTCTTGGGTTTTCAACATCGTTTTTCTCATCCGAGGAGTGGTTGGATTCAATTTTCGTGGAGCTCTCTTCTTGAACATAGAAAACCATCTTATTAGCCTTCTTTATATATTTTTTTCACTTTCTTGAATCTTTCTTTAGGATAATAATCAATATTCTTCCCTTTTAGGACATTTTGATGCATAGAGAGTGATTTTTCCACAATTAAAACACTTGAAAGGTATCTTACCTTTATATTTACCTGATTCCCACTTGAGCTTCCTCATAAATTTGGATTCTTCTTCATCCAACTCATACCAAGAGTCAAAATTCTCTTCTTTGCACTTGTTTTCTAGTTTAAAGGTTGATCCTTTGCTGCACACTTTCCAATACAAATTCTCATCTCATAGGTCATAAGTATACCAAGAAAAGTATATAGAGTGAGAGTATTTAGATTAAACATCTCTCCGATGGCTGAGATTTTAGGATTCAACCATTCAAGAAGTGACCTTAACACCTTTTGAACTACCACAACTTCATTTAGCTTCTCATCAAGCCCTCTTGTTGTGCTCACATGTTCATCAACTCTTAAAAAGTACTTTGCAATATCTTCATCATCGCACATAATTAAAGACTCAAATTTCATCCCATAACCTTGAAATTTAGATTTATTTACCTTGTTGTCACCTTCATAGCAGCTACTCATTTTGTCCCATATAGTTCTGGCAGATGTACACTCCATCACATTGACAATATCAGATTCAAGTAGGCCAAGAAGTAGGGAATTGATGGGTTTAGAATTGTATATGAACTCCATATTTTGATATTTAGTAATCACTATTGTAGAATTTTGATATTATTCTTCCAAAACATCCCAAACATCAAATCCAAGTGATTGAATGTAGGTATTCATCCTCACTTTCCAAAACATATAGTTTGTTATGTTGAAAAATGGTGCTCTATTGGTAAATCCTCCTTTTTGATTTTGCATGGTCCTTGATCTTTATTGCAATTGTTAAAATGATATAAATTAACTTGTATTTGATACCAACTATTGGAAACAAGGAAAATAATGAGAGGGGTTTGAATCAATATTGTAATAATTTTACCACTTTACAAACATTCATTTAATTTTGTAAGAACACTAGGAAACCATTAATTACTTCCACAATCATTTTAAATAATCATGACATAAAACAATTTTAATAACACACAAGGAACAAAAAATGTATTCAAAAAAATATTTTCAATTCATTCACAAGGAAAGCTACAACTTGTTGTTAGTGTTATATGGCCAAAACTAGTAGGAAGTTACAACTCCTTGATTTTTAAGCTACAAGTAAAATGAGCACTAACCCCTAAATATTTACTACCACCCATTGGAAGGAGAAAAAACCCTTGATCTACAAGTTACAACTTACATAACACATAGTAATTCATCTTTCATCAATTTCCACCACGAATGCCTCCCCTGCTTTCAAAATTAAAACAATTTATTCCTTAATCACCAATACCTTTAGAAATCTTTGATTACTGAATACAACAACAACATCTCCTCATGCAAAATTTTGCACACAAAAAATCTTTATGTCAGCATGATTTTCTCAAGCCTTCTTATAAATAATTTTGACTTGATATTTTTGGCTTCAATGATTTTTCTTGTATTATTACATGAATCTCTAATTTTTTCCTTTGTTTGGTTTATATTAGTCTTATATATATTTTTACCAACTTATCAGACCTTGAAAAACTATTCTTGCAAGTTAAACTAATTTTTTTTTGCTTATTTTATAATTTCTGGAATTTAACAGGATTTAGCAAGGGGTATTCTATAATTAGCAAGTTATTAACTTTAGGTTATCTACCAAAAAAACCACTAAACTGTCTATTATGTTGAAATTATCTTTTGTCCCTTTTCGTGTTAGCACTTAGCCTCTTATCTGCCATAAGACCAGGAATTTAGACCTTTGGCTAGGCCTTTAGGTGTTAAATCTCTCTGTAAGCCTTCGTAGAATTGTTTCCATTTATAAACATCCATACCTTTGGTTTTGTTTGTTGTACATAGAACCAAATATTTGAAACTTTAATCTTGATTTATTTTATTTGCGCCCTGTTGAAGCCTCGAAAATCATTGCTTCAAACATCGGGGGATAACCACCTGATCGGGACCTTAGGACAGCTCCTTTTCCGTTTGGTGTGGTGGCTCCGACTCGATTTATAGGACCAATTTCCTAATAATGTAAATGGGTTGGTAATGTAATGATTGGATGGGGGAAAATGGGACTAAATGACTGAAATAAAACTATCTAATCTAACTTAAATATAGATGAAATAGCTCTAAAACTAACCCCGACATCAAATGTGAATACAACTTTAAATTGTTTCAATTAACCAATAACCATGAAAATGTATTACATTTTGATTGAAATGTGTAGTAAAAAATAAAGATAACTCTGTTTAAGAAATTAAACATAGTTATAATAACATATTGCATTCATCATAATATATCGCTTGCATATACTATAAAAGATAAATATTTCTAACACACAGAAATGATATGTATAAAGAAATATTGTGAAACAAGTACACATAAACGATAGCAATTTAAAAGAGAATATCACATACCAAAATAAACTAACAGTGAATAGATAGAAATACCATATCCATCTCGATATTTCCCAATGAAATCCGATATTCAAATCTGGCAACTTCACTGTAAAATCAACTCCAAGATACATAAATGCAATTCCTAAAGATAATTTCGCAGAGAATCACTAGATGTGATCCTTTATAAAAATATAGGAGTCAATGGAGTACAGAAATGTAATCTCCAAGTCAAAATATTACAAATTCATGACCCCATTGTAAATGCATGAAAGGGGTTTAAATAGGTACTTAACAACAAAAATAACTAAAGATATTCCTACAATCTATCTAAATTAAAAAATATCTTAAACAGAAATGCGAGCTTGATGAAAAACGACTCATTTATCATCAGTTGAGGTGGATGTACGAAGGTGGAAAATTTTGAGCATCTCCTTTACTTCTTCAGGATGACTAAGCTTTGAATGTAACTGCCTTCTATATGTGGCATCAGAGAACTCGGGAGTGATGCAATCAATATCATTTGAGAGAAATTTAATTGATGTTTTTTGACTATGTGGCTTGATGAGATTAGTCCACATTGAATCCCATGATATTCCTTGTAATTGGCCAATTTTCTGATTTTTATTAATGATCTCTTATTTCCATCTAAGATCAGTTTCTTTTACTCTGGGTAATTGGCACGGGACTACAATCTAAAATTAAATTGATTACATATAAATTATCATTTACCATCTGTGTTACATTTTTCATTATTCCCTTAGCTATGGACGTAGCCGTTTCTACTTTGATCAAGCGATGTTCCCATTCTGTAAAAACAATTTCTTTATGTCTCTCCATAATTATGGGAAGATCTGCTTTTCTCCCTGATTCTGAGTCTTGCCATAAAAGAAAATCAAAGATATTTTCTTTAGCTTCATCAAATTCAATCTTAAGAGTGATTCCTTCATGTATCAAGGAAGATGTTAGCTCACATAGAGACTCTGCTTCTGCAATCTTTAGACAAAACTCATTTAATTGTTGAGACAATAATTTTTTTGTCTCCAAAGCTTCATTTTTAAATTGATCCAGAGTGGGATAATTCTTGAATTTGTCCAATTTAGATTGAAACATCTTTTCTTGTTCAATCTTTAGAGTCTTCTCATTTTGTAGAAGAGTTTGTAATTTTGCAATCTCTTGATTAAGCTGTTGTTGCTTTTCTAGGGTCTGCTGATCAATATTCTCTTTTTCAACAGCCAGCTGCTCTTCCAATTGTTTAGTCTTGAGATCTTTATCCTGTAATCGTTGTTCCAACTGAATGATATTTTGTTTATTTTCTGCAACTTGTTCTTCAAAAATGGTGATTTATGCATCCTTTTGTTTCATCAACTATGTAACTTCAGAGGCTTTATCTATAGTGGCAGCACTATAGGTACTTGCATACTGAGACAATTTGGTGAGATCCTCAGATGGATCCACCTCAGCATTTTTATAAAAAATATTAATAAATTACCCCTGTGATGCTAAAAGTGCATCTTGATCAGTTCTCCTCCTTTTCCTTTGTTTTCTCACCACACCCATATGTTTGGGACTGTAAAATATATCTAAAGGAGGAATTTCTTCTATCTTTAACATAATATCACCAGTGGGGTTTTCAGGGATGATTTCTACATCCTAATCTTTTGGATCAGCAACTTGGGAAATGTTTTGTTGTCCTATTTTCTGGGCAAATTGTTCATATTGGCTCAGCAAATGAGGAGAAACAATAAGTTCAGTAGCTTCTTGTCCTCCAAGTTGAGAACTTGCATTATTGTTTATATCAAATTTAGGTGCTTGTTCAGTGTTTTTACTCTCTGTGCTTCCTTTCTCAATATGCACATGGGCATCAGTACCTATGCTCTCTTTTCCTATTTGAGCCGAAGACTGTTGTACATCAATTTTAGTAGTAGTTTCTGATTTTCCAGTGTCAGCTTTGCTACTATCATCTTTCTTCTCCAAAAAATGATTAGCTCCTGTTACTTCTTTACCAGAAGTACTTCATGTATTTTTCTGTTCTGGTTCACATCCCTATGTAGAAATCCTCAATTGATCCAAAGGAACTCTGAGTAGGCTCTGAATTCTAAATAATAAAAATTTATTCATCTCCTCGGGCTGAAATTTGGACTTGGCCAAATAAAAAATTTGAGACATATTATCTACAGAAACAAATAAATCATCAAAGACATCTGGTTCATGTTCGAACCGAGCAATTGAAACAGAGGTAGTAAAATCATACGCCACCTTCCTGGGATCATATTGCCTTCCAAGAATTGTTGAAAGTTTAAGATCAGTTAACATAACAACTTCTTTCTCAGCATGGACAAAATTGCTGAGAGTATAGTCACCATATTTGAAAGGAAAAGTAGGCCACATGAGCTTTTCACTGTTCTTTAAAGTCCTAGACATACCTTCTACTGTCAGTTGATAAGAAATTTCTAGTGCTAACAACTTGTCTGGAACATATAAAGGAAGGATATGTGGCTCTACAATACTTCCAAAAATTCTGACATAAGTGAACTTTTCCTCCCCAAACTAGTCTCCAATAGAGGACAAATAAACTCTAGCTTTATCGGAAAGTCTAGGAGGGAATCGGCCAAAAATTTGGTAAATTGGAATAAGGAAACCATGGCAAACTCTGTAAACATGACTTTTTAAATACCCCTTCCATAAGAACTTATGATATATATGAATCATGACAGGTTATTTAGGAGTCCATTTCCATCCTAATAGGGGGAATTCTGAATTGAAACACAGGGCATTTAGGATGTAAGCACAAAAGTAAAAAGGAGTGGAATTTCCAGAGTTTTTGTCTTTCCTGTACTCAAGGATTCTATTGGCTATTTTATCAGACAAAATAACAGCCCAATCCATTATCTCACAATTAAGAGCAACGTGAATCAACAGAACCATTTGAATGGAAAACCTGGCTGAATTATCATTACCAAACAATCTACACATCATAGCTGTGGCATAACAATATGGAGGCAAGAGAGACTCCACGGAGTACATACCTTATGCCTCATGCCTGTGTTTTTCAGGAGCCCTCCTCCATTCTTTGATTGGTTTTGACTGATTTTCATTGTTTGCAGCGAATTCTTTGATAAAATCCTTGTTATAAATATTTTGTGGGTCAGGAAGGTGGTACATTGCCTTGATATCCTCTGGTTTGAATGACCCAAAGATTGTTCCAGATGCATAAACAAAAGTTCTGTCTTTGATGGACACATTTTCAATTACCCATCTAATAGCATCGTAATACGGGAAAATGTTTGCCCGAGCAACAACTCTGTGTAGAAATGAGTTTGCCAATGAACCAAGAGGGCTTTCAGAATCAGAGTCTGAATTGGCTTCATCAGGAACTGTGGCTTTAGCTTCCACAACTCTAGGGTTTTCCTTTTCCAAGAGATTGTAAACATTTTCCCATGACATTTTCCCAAGTCCCTGGCAGGAGGTGTCTGTAACCAGCTTAAGTTTCGTTGGTTTCTCTTTAGGCGGAATTGTAATCACAGGGGATTTTGCAGCAACGGTAGCTTTATATTTTCTGAATCGCTTCAACATTTCAGTGTCTGGGAGTATTTATCTTGCTCTGTGAACAGAAAAATTGGATGTTCTATTGCTCTGCGACAAACAGAAACTTTCAGTCGAAGTAAAACGTAATAATGAAAAAAAACAGTTGTACAAAGGGTTTATTCATTGATTTTTATTTATTACTTTCGTGGTTTAAAACATAAATTCCCTCTAGGGAGTCACCCTCATGCATTCAATAGCAAAAGAAATCATTGTTATCATTTGATTCACGAGTTAATGTTATCGTACAGTCGGAGATTTGGCATATATCGAAATAAATATAGATTTGTTTCCTTTTAAAACTATGAAATACGATGAATAATAATAAAATAATATTTAAGTCATAATCACATTGCAATTTGTTTAAAAGGAAATGAGACAATACTTATACCAAATCATGATTGCGAAGATCGCATCAGAGATTTAAAATGAAATGAACCATTTAATATTTTCCCTGAAAATGCGATTGTGATGAGAGATGATCCGTCGCATCGGAGTTTTAAAACAACAGAATGCAATGTTTTAGTTCTTCTGAAATGCAATTACGATGGATCGCATCGCATCGGAAAATATATACAAGAGATACAACACTTTAAACTTATTCGAAATGCGATTGCGATTGAGCGCTATCGCATCAGAACTTTACAAAGCAAAAACAAACCTTTTAAAGAATTCTCCGAGTTTCCGATTGTGATTACTATTCATTTCTTAATTATTATTTAAGTATAAAGTCTTTATAATATGTTTGATATGCTTAAAAGGCTTTATAACTCATCGGATCGGAAAGTTATTAAAGGTTGTACATTTTGAATAAAAATGTGATATGCATCCTTTTATCAATGAATCTTTTATTTCTAATTAGGAAAAAGATATATAAAAAGGGGACCTATTTTTAAATGAGATTTATTCTAAAATTTTAAAAATGGGGAGGGTTGTTTGTACAATACAACAATTGGTGATTCACTGGAAGAAACAATTATCTCTAAAAAAATGAAATGAACACTATATTTTTAGTAAGTAAAATTTCTAAAGATAATAAAAACTTATCTTAAGATAATTCAAATAAAATCTAACTATGAAAAAGAATAAAAATCACTTACAATTTCTTTCTAATTCCTCAAAGATAATAACATTTTTGGGTTATCTTAAGCTTTAATTGGTTGATAATAATAAAGTAAATCAATTTCTTCAAGTTTAGTTTTTGTAATATACTCTATTGTCACAGGTATTGCCTCTGCTGCCAACAAACGTTCATAGTCTCGACAGGGTTACCTTTTAACCATTAACTATCCATTATCCCATCAAACTAAGATTATGACTCTTTAAAAATAAATTCATAAGACATATTATCTTTTCTTTTTTTTTCTTTTTTTTTTCTTTTAATTAATTAATTTATTATTATTATTTATTTTTTAAATTTAAGAGCCATTGTTCTGGTTTGGTAGCCAATTATTAACAATGCCATTCACTAGTTGTAATTAAAATGAACAAGCTGGCTCGTGATGAGACCCCTTGTCTTACTTTTATAAGCCATTACCCTGTTTTGGTATGCAGTATTGGTAATGTCAGTTTTATTAATTTTTATGATAATGGTAAGTAGGCTCATGATGAGACCTCTTATCTCCTAAATTTTGTCATATAATTTCTTAGAATTACATTCTAAAAAATCACAATCAAAATGGATGGGGTGAAATAGTTGCATCCTTAAGAATAATTGGATGATAATTTTCAGAGTTTTTTGTTTACTAAAGCTTGAAAAAGTTTTACTTTTTAAAGATAACCTTTCTCTGCTTAATAAACTTATAATGATTTACATTTTCCTCAAGGTTTCAAAAAGATCATGCAAATGTTTTGAACAAATTTTCAAAGTTTAACATTTTATTTTAAACTATCCAAAATTGTAATCATCTCCTTGAAAATTCTTATTTACACAAAATAGGTATTTATAACATTCTTTCCAAGACAATTTTCAAATAGTAAAAATTCAATTAAAGACTATTAACAACCTTTATTTAAAAATAAATAAAAATTGCAGAAAGGAATATGTACAAGTAAGAAGGGGTTACCTCCTTATGAAAAGAATTTCTTTAAGACAAGCCCATTTACAGGAAGAGATTCTCTCTTTCCTGTTAAATCTTGAAGTATGAATGTATATGAGCCTATATTTTCAGCAATCTGAAATGGTCCAAGCCACATTTTTTGAAATTTGGTATGCTTACCTTTTTCTTCATGTGCTTTATCCCATTTCAGAACAAGATCACCAATTGACAAATTTTTTGAGCTGGTGGAACTTGAATCAAAAGAATATTTTACAAGATGTTGATGTTTTTCATGAATATCTTTTTCTTTTTCTCTATCTTCTTCTAATTTAAGGATTTGATCAAATCTCAACTGCATGGATGAGGAAGGATTTTCTTCAATGAATTGCACTAGGGCTAATGATGGAAGAGCTAGATTTGATGGTATCACAGCTTCTTTACCATAAACTAAATTGAAAGGTGAAGTTCCTATAGAAGCTTTAAGAGTAATATGATCAGCCCATAATGCAAAGATTAAAGACTTGTGCCAATTCTTTTGATTTTGATCAATGGTGCTTTTAATGATTTTGATGAGATTTTTGTTAGTGGATTCAGCTAAACCATTACCTTGTGGATAATAATTTGTTGAATATTTCAATTTAAAACCTCTTTTAATTGCAAATTCCACTATACTATTACCAGAAAAATAAGATGCATTGTCAAAGACCAGAGCGTTAGGTACACCAAACCTGGTAATGATGAATTGATCGATGAAATCAATAATTGCATCAGAGTTGGCTACCTTTAGAGGAATTGCTTCTACCCATTTTGTGAAGTAATCTGTTGCAGTGAGAATGTACTTGTGCTGTTTGGAATAATGATGAACAATATCACCAATAATATCAAGTCCCCATTGTTCAAATGGTTGTTCAATGTTTATTGGCTGCAAAGGAAAAGCTGGCTTCCTTTGTCTTCCACTAGTAGTTTGGAAAATTTTGCATTTTCTTACATAATCATGTGTATCTTTAAAAAGGGTAGGCCAATAATACCCAGCATGGATAATTTTGTGGGCTGTGGTATCACCTCCAAAATGACCTCCTGCTGGTCCATCATGTAATTCCTGCAATACCTTTTTTTCTTAAGTCTTTTCAAGACATATTAATAAAAATGAATCATAATTCTTTCTGAATAACACATCATCAATGATTTCATATTTAGTAGCTTTCAATCTTAAAGCACGTTTATTCTTATAACTGAGATTAGAAGGAGCATACCCATTTTTCAAGTAAAATATCAGATCAACATACTGAGATTCAGAATCTGTAACACTTATCTGACTTACTTGAACAACATTCTCTGGATCTTGATTTTCTAGTATATTATGAGCTCCTACTAATAATCTGCAAAAACCTTGTCCTCTAAAAATCTTTGCTAGTTTAATGTCAATATCATATTCTTGCAAAGTTGTCACCCAATTAGCCCTTTTTCTCCTACTTCTCTTTGAATTAGTAACTGTCTTACTGTAGAGAAAGGAACAATAACCTTTGTGTGTGTTTTTAAGAGAAAAGGCCTAAAATGTTTGATTGACTTAAATATAGTGAAAGCTTGTTTTTCAACATCAGAATAATTCAGCTTAGCTCATTGCATATTTGAGCTAAAGAAAGAAATGGGTGCTTCAATTTGTTGATCATTGAGCTATGTTAAAACAACAGCATAAGATGTTTCGGTTGCCAAAGTATACAGAATAAAATCTTTGGAAAAATTGGGAGTATTTAATGCAGGTGCATCAATGATTGCCTTCTTGATTGCATAAAAGGCTTCTTTTTCTTTATAACCCCATTTGAATACCAAATTTTTCCTAATCATATTCTGCATAGGCAAAAAAATTTGAGAAAAATCTGGAATGAATCTTTTTACAAAATTAATCTGACCTAGAAATGATTGCATGGAATTTTTATTGTGAGGGAAAGAAATATCAGAAATTTCTTTAACTCTGTCAGGATCGATATATATACCATATTTTTACACAACAAACCCTAAGAGTTTTCCTTGATCGAAAGCAAAGAAAGATTTCTTTGGGTTTAAGGAAATACCAAATCTTCTACATCTTTCAAATATTTGTTTTAGATCTTGTAGATGATTGGATCTCTTCTTTGAATAAACTATTATGTCATCAAGATAAATAACAACTGATCTATTAATCAGACCCTTAAATGCTATGTCTATAGCTCTCTGGAAAGTAGCTCATGCATTTACTAAACCAAAAGGCATTTTCTGATAAGCATAAGTTCCCCATTTGGTTTTGAAAGTGGTTTTCAACCTATCATCTGGATGTACTAGAATTGATTATACCTTGAAAATCCATCAAGGAAGGACATGAGTTCAAAACCAGCTACCTTTTACAGAATTTGCTCCATGGTTGGAAATGGGAAATTGTCTTTTTGACATGCCTTGTTTAAGTTCCTGAAATCAATACAGATTCTAATATCGCCATTTTTCTTCCAGACAAGTACCATGTTGGAAACCCAGTTGGAATGCCTTACAGGAAAAATGATTTTGGCTTTCAAAAGTTTATTGAGTTTTGTTTTGATTTGATCCTCAAGATATGGATGAATCTTTCTTAACTTCTGTTGAACAGGCTTAATATCAGATAGCATTGGAATTGTGTGTTGAATTATAGAAGTATCATAAGTCTTTAAATCCTCATAACTCCAAACGAAGACATTTTTATATTTACTTAGAAGTTTAATGAAAGCAGATCTTTCTTCTGGAGTTAAATTGAGACCTAGATTAACATTCTAAGGTTTAGAATCAGAGCCAAGATTGACTAATTCAAACTTCAAAGTTGAACTTTGAATTTTATCATTAGTAACTTTCTTGAATCTGTCTTTAATATCATAAACATCCTCAAGTTTAACAACAGATTTAGGAATCAGATTTTCATTATTTCTTGAAGTAATTTGCAGATCATGATCATCTTCATCAATAATTTGTTCATCATATGATTTCTTAGAAGTTAAGAAATTCAAAATATCTTGATCATGGTAGAATACTCTCTAGTTAGTAATATTGTATGGGACAGATGGGCGGAAAATCAACTCTACTGAAAATATATCAGGACTACAATCTTCAACAGGAAGGAGTTTGGACGCAACATTAGCTAACAAGTCAGCTGATGTGTTTTGATTTCTGGGAATAGAAGAGATATTAAATGATAGAAATTGAGTGGTAAGGTCCTGTACTAGGGTTTGATAATGTTTGAGATGTCTTGAAAGACAATGGATGGTATTCCTTACTTTTCTTATGAAAATTTCGGAATCTCCATATACTTTCAAGTATTTTACATTTAACCCTATGGCCTTATAAAGCCCTTGAATTAAGGCTTCATATTCAGTAGTATTATTAGTGCACTCAAATTCTAATCTACATGATAACATGGTTTTCTCTCCTTCTGGATCAATTAGGATGCATCTTGCTCCTGCTTCATCACTAGATTTTGATCCATCAAAATATAATGACCAAAATAAAGTTCTATCTACAAGTTTATCTACAAAAGAATCAGAAATATTTACAATTCTAGAAGAATCAGATTGCGAAAAATTTTCAATTTGAGAAACAAAAGTATTTACAGGAAATGGTGATTGTGGTGCAGTAAAATTTTCAAGAAAAGACTCGGCAGAATAACCTCCAAGAATATTATTGTTGAAAGCTATAGGTTCATTAGGTTGTTCAAATTCAGCTACAATGTGCATCATATGTTTTTCTCACTTGATTTTAATTTGATTGGGTTTCCCTTTGTAGG
>CM076578.1:1105295857-1105443284 GCA_034641835.2 Pinus albicaulis
CAAGTAGGAAACAGAAGTCCGTAGCTCTGAGTTCAGCTGAGGAAAAATATATGGCAGCAAGCACAACTTCGTGTGAAGCAATATGGCTTAGAAAGTTGCTTGTGAATCCACTCAAGGAGAAGATGGAAGGGACCAATATTTTATGTGATAATCATAGTTGTATTAAGCTCTCTGAGAATCCAGTGTTTCAAGATCGGTCGAAGCACATTGACATCAGGTGTCATTTTATCAGAGACCGTGTTCAATGGGGAGTTGTACAATTGCAGTGCCCTCCGACAGGAGAACAGGTGGCAGACATCCTTACTAAGGCTCTGGGAAGAACAAAGTTTGTTTATTTCAACGAAAAGCTAGGGATAATGAAGAATCTGTTTCAGTAGTAGTAATGGACAAGTGCAGAACTTGAGAGAGAGCTGCAGTACAGATGAGGCAGTGACAGTGACAATGTCATGGGCAGTAGTACAGAAGCCAGCAGCGCAACAGATGAGGGGCAACAGTCGAGTATCAGCAGCGCAGAGGATGCTTCAAGGTCAGAGCAGTATGCAGCAGGCAAATTGTTAAAAACACTTTCCTTGCTAAGAGGGAGTGTTTATTTTTGTATCATCAGAAAGTGATCTAAGTCTCAAATTTGGTGAGGAGGCTTGGACACCAGCATTCCAAAGAACCCAGAAACCGTTTGTGGAAATTCCACTTGATTCATGTTTTATTAAAATAATTAATTATTTTAATGGGGACCCTAAGTCTAAACTTAGGGAAATTAAATAATTAATGGGTATTAATAAAGCAGAGTGTGTCCCCGTTGGGGGTGTCCAATCACTTGGACAAGTGGGTGGGGGGCAGTTAAGGCCCGCCCGACGCCAAGCCACGCACCTGCCGACTCACCATGCTCGCACGAGTGAGTGGTAAAGAGCTCGGGGCAAGCAATTTCACGGCAAGGTGGTAAGGTTAAGGCACATGGGGGACGTTGTTCTGCGCATTTCGGTTCTACGAGCGATGGTGAAGGTTGAAGCAGCGGTTTGTGCTGACGATCACCTATTGGCTCTCGAGCCCTGGCTTGAGCTCCGTCAGCTTGGACAGAGTAGAGGAGCAGGCTTGTCGGGCAGTGGAGGCGAACGATGGGAAGCGAGGAGGTATCCTGGCAATGGTTACGGATCGCGCGAGTTGCACCAAGAGGAGGACAAGGGAGGTGGCAGGGAAATTCGGACGGTGGACGTGTTTTTGACTAGAAGAATTGGGTTCATTGCCTGGGCACTAGCTCCAATTCCGCGGACTGCACAGCAGCAACCCCGTAATGTCGCAGCTCCTGGGTGGTTTTGCCTCGGACTCGTGGAAAAATCTAGCCTCCCTACATTTTTTATCTGTGGGTGGTGGAACCTCTACACCCCCTGGGCTGCAGTGGAAAGACCGAGGGTGGCCATGTGTCCCTCGTCTACGAGACCCAGGAGACACAGGTCGCAGTCCGAGCTAATCTCAGCCAAGGGTTCAGTGGTGGAGCGTGGGCTTCCTGGACGGGCGGAATTGAGGCGACTTGGAGTGTCAACGCAGCCAAGCGCGACCAGGGCCATCGTGGTGGTCTTGGCAGAGGAATGGATCATCGAGTGGTTCCAGAAGACCCGAGTTCTCACTTGGAGTCTACGGAGAGCCTGCACTTAGCAGCGGCCATGGCTGTCTCCCCAGCCCAATCCCCTGGCGAAATTGAGGCTCCGGCCACCCTTGACGCCATCTCCACCCAGCTTCAGCAAATTCAGCTCAACTTGGACACCTTGAGAGAGCAGAGGTACGAGGATCAAAATGAAATAGTGGCTTACATTAACGTTGTTCAAAGCCTGCAGATGGAGACCCTTGAGGCTCGAGAGAGTCTGCACCGTATTCTGAGGCACTCTCAAGACCACCTCCGAGCCCTGGAGACTCAAATGGATCACATCAGCTACCACCTGCACCATCAGGATCGTCTCTTCGTGGCTCCTCCGCCAAGTCCCCTGCATCCACCTCCTTGATGATAGCTTTCGGTTTGTTTTTTGTAATTTTGCGGCAAATAACCAAGTGCTTCGAATGCCTTGGCCAGCACCCAAGCTCTATGGGCATAGTATGCCTTTGAGAGTGACTAAATGTAATCAAGCCATGGTGGTTCCTCTTGTAAATTTTATTTTTGAGATGATAATATAATACCAGACTTTGACCGACAAAAAAAAAATTAAAGCAGTGTGAATCTTCTAGAGAACGAAGATCAAGTCAAGATTTAATCTTAGCCGTTGATTAGACTTCTAATCTGGGTCATTGATTTGTCAATGAGAAAATTATAAAAGACGGCTTAAGGGTCATTTGAAAGTAAGTCGCGCAAACACTCAGTAACCCGAGGGAAGTCGATTCTCAGAGCATAGAATTCGATTTTAGAGGGAGAGTTGCAGGGCGGAAGAAGCGGAGGGCTTCAGCAGTATTCAGAACTCGAGGAAGAAGGAAGCAGAAGCGCAGAGAGGCAGCACAAAGGGATAGCACAGTAGTGACGCAGTCTCTGCGCAGAGAAGAACGTATAGAGGGATAGGGTACCTCTCGGGTGTCAGAAGTTCTCAAGAAATCAGGAGAAAAATTATCTCAGATGTCTTCCTGTAGTTTCTCAGTTATTCTGCCAGTCATTCCTTGTAAAGAAATTGTTGTTGAAGATTAATATATAAAACCTCATCTACTGCACCGGTTTTCCCACATTGGGGTTTTCCGAGAACAATTGTCCAAAAATAACTATGTTGATGTGATTGGTTCTTGTGCTTGTATTCTATTGTTCTTTTCTTTATATGTATAAATGTGATAGCTGCAGTAGAATTTATTTCGAAATTTACTTAAGGGTTTTCATAAATAACTTATTGTGAAAATAAATAGGAGAAATGAATAGGAGTTTTGTCCCTTTCAATCTAGGTCTAATCACAACCGCATAACACTTATCAGACAACTAACCCACTGATTGTGCAAATCATCTCGACATTTATACACGGTCGGTATGGGTCATGGTTATTCAAGCAAGACAAGCTGGCAATCATCCAATAAAATTGGAACGATACAGAGAAGATCAGCATGGCCCCTGCACAAAGATGATATGCACCAATCGAGAAATGGTCCAATTTTTTATTTTATTTTTTTAAAGCAGGCTTCAAGTATTAAACCAGCGTTAGGTAAAGATAGGTGAGCAAGCAAGTTTCCCCTTAGGCCAAGGATCCTTAAGGTTGTTCAACAGTCAGTTGTGTTAATTAATTAGTAATTATTACTATATGTTTAATCAGAGGTTCAGCAAGTGGCTTAAGTATTAACGAGAGTGTTAATTTGGATATGTGAAAAACACGAGTATATGCGAACAATACCAATGAGGAGAGTTTTAATGTGGATAAGTGAAAAACAGAAGAGTATATGCGTGGGTGTAAGTCCTAGAAATTTCGACTCTGAACAGTGAATAGTATAGAGTTTATAGAAGTCAAATTCCAATGCACATGTTAGAGTAAACTGCCGCACATATACGAATCCTGCCAGAAATGGCAGTGCCATTGAATACCTGCATTCAGTTCCTAGACGCTGATTAAGGATTACTTCTCACATATGGAATTGCTAGTTGTTGTACCTGATAATCAAACATTTCTTGTGTCATTCAATGTGTTCACGGAAATTTTCTTCCATGATAAGTTTGGTGTTCCAAATTTTCTTTAGTTTCGTGCAGATAAAAATGAGATACCACACGTATTGCAATCAGAAAGCAATGACAATAATTCAACTCACCTTACAGCGCAACAGCTTTCACGATATCATGGTATTTTTGTACTGACGAGGAATTATGATTTCTGTTCAACTCCAAGCATTCGTGTTGACGAGAATCAACTACGGAAAAGGGTTTATGGTTATAAATATTTGATGTCCAAAAGCCCACAATCCTTATCCATCCCAACACCAGCGGTACTCTCGAAAACGAATGTAAGTGGGATGACTATATATATATAGAGACACGATTGTAAGTGGGACTATAATATATATATATATATATGCTCAAGAAAACGAAGGTAAGTGAACGATTTTATATATATGTGTGCCTATTGTAAGTGGGACGAATAAGAAGAACTTACAACTTTATAAACAATACATTATATTTTATTTTTTTTAATGGGGAGAATCAGTAATCCTATGTGTAGACTTGGGCTTGAGTTAGTTCTCTATTGCTAGTACATTCTTAATCTTAGTGTAATTGCTCACAAGTCTTGCTAAAGAAGTAAACCGAGTTTTGAATATGGGGTATCTTTATATTGGTTAGCAAACGCCTTCCGATGCAAGACACCCACCATTCTACTTACGTTGATGGGCTAAGTACATGTTATTTTACTTATAGGTGTATATAAACCTTGAAAGGTGGTGTCGCAAGGTTAGGAGCTATTTATGTTCTCGAAAGAAATAAAAAACTTAAATATGTTTTTGGTTATAGGTATTATCACAAACAAGTATATAGAGATATTAGTAGTTTTTCAAGGATTAATTATCATAGTAGGTAGACTACATGAATTATAAAATGTATTTTATATATGTGTATCTTCAAATGATGAGAGAATTAATAGCTTTATAAACAATTTCATAATGTTATTCACAACACATTTATTGTATTATTTATAGGCATGTATAGATCTCGAGTTATGGCATGGTAAGGTTAGGGGTCATTTCTGTCCTCCAAATAAAGAAGGAACTTGAATATGTTTGGGTATAGGTATTACCATTGTGACATCCCCTCGTTAATATTTCTCTCTTGTAAATAATTAAAATTATCTTAAATGGCTGAGGAACACGGATTCCATTATTTGAGGTAAGAGATTGCTTTAGGGAATTGTTGTTTTAAATATCAGTCCTTGTTGGTTGAGTGGACTAAGTATGCCATAAATTAACTGAAAGAAAAAGGGATAGGGGTAGGTGTCCTTTAACTATAACCACAAGCAATAATGGGACAAAAACATTAAGGCAACATGGGTTGTGTGTCCACGAGGTTGGTTGTTGTACAATTATGGAAAGGAATGGACAGTTAGTTGGTTGGAAAGGGGGAGTGGGGGACAGGGCTATCGAGGGATACATGCGCTCTCTCCCTCTCGAGGAGGTACACAATGGCATATGCAGGGAGGAGGATTTTTCTAGGTACACAGGAGTTATGGAAGAGGCAAGGAAGGTGTCATCTCGAATTGTTGTGGAAGAGTGCAGAGAAGGTAGCCTCTCAAGTTGTGTTATTGAGCGATGGTGAGAGTTAATACCAACTAAAGAACCCTCTTGAAAGCTTGCTAGGAACATGCATCATAGAGATGACAAAGGCTTGCCTCCAATGGATGAAGGAAGTGTGCCTTGGTGGCATCATGTTTCAGTTGTTTTGTTGGTTAAAAAACCATCATAAGCACTCTACCTCAAGCTTTAGAATCTGGCTCGGGGGTGACAACTGCAAGTGAGAACTGGTTGCAGCTTTTCTATAGTTGGGTGGAGAGTTGGAGTCCCACTCTCAGTTTCTAGAACTTTTATAAGATAAGTATAACATTATGTTTGTGCTTTTGATTACTATAATTTCTTTGTTGTTTGTATCAGGAGAATGTCATGCTAATGCTAAGGAGTGTTGGTTATTGCACACAACAGTTATCTAGATGTTGTATGAGGCATTATATGTAATTGTATTTTTTACATGACTAACTAATATGTTGATTGGGATTGTTTTAAAGGTACTAGAATAGTGTGTGGTTGTATTGGTTATGTTCTGGTGGTGATCAACATGGAAACTCCTTATTATTTATAGTAGCATAATCTTTGATTTTATTGCAAGCCCTTACTAGCTCTTGCCTACATTTGTGTGTAGGAACAATGGAAATTCTTCACTCTTGGCCATATTGGTTTGTTTACTTTGTAAGGTTGTCATCCATGGTCTTCCAATGAAGCATGCCAAGATTCTTGGGTCTGCATTTTCACTTTCTCAAGCTCAGGCATAAATAAGCCTTGCATTTCTGTGTTGTCGATGAGACTGCAACATATGTTTTGATAACTTGATTTTATGTTTCTTGGACCAGACATGGTAATTACAATTGTGTTATATACCTGACGAGATTTTTTTTCTCATTGATACACATTTCGTTATATGGTTCTTATTACTATAGTTTTGTGTTCATTTCCTCATGCAGGGGTTATATATACCCAATTGTATAGTAGTATGGCTAGTTATTGTTCACAAGAAGGATAGTTCATGCTAATTTAATTAAATTTTGAGCCCTGCTAACAAACTAGACTAGTGGTGGTTCAGAGAGATAATAGATTTGTATCAAATAATGACCCAAAGCACAAAGGTTTTGTACAAGAATTTTGTAACATTCTCATAGTGTTGGTAAATTATTGGCACAATTAATAACAAGAGGTGTTTGGACCTTCCTAAAGAATGTAAGGGGGTATGGGCTTTTTCACACTATTGTTCATATTCCATAAGGAGAATGCATATGACTTAGAATTGTATACATGTATGATTATGTGTAATCATTGTTGCTTAAAATGTTGGGGTTCTAGGCTTATCGCCTGTACTCATTCATCATGATCATGTGCACAGTCATCCACTATGAGGATGGCATAAGAACAAAGTATTTAATTTATAGCAATTTTGAAATAGTAACTTGAATCGTAGGCATGTGCCAATATATTTTTGGCTTAAATACAAGCGTGATAGTATATGTAGGCGTGTGCTTCATAGAGTGCATGTGGGTGTAATTTTATGTCAACGAGAATATATATATATATATATATATATATATATATATATATATATATATATATATATATATATATATATATATATATATATATATATATATATATATATATATATATATACAAAGTGCCAAGGCTTACGAGTGGAGCTCGTTGTGTCGAATGGCCTCGGACCATGGCCCTATGGGTTGGACCCTTAGTCTTCATAACCTTGCCCCATGACTATGTCAGGATTCATTGCGTCGCATGGAGGTTCGGCCCAATGGCTAGGTCATTAGTCCATATGACCATAATGCATAATCGGGCAGAGATTACATTGCGTCATAGCCATTCGGGCAGAGTAGGAAGTTTAAGCCATGAGGGGCCATAATGCAAAGTCCATAGGATTTCACATTGTAACCAAGGGAAAAGACCTTTTTCGATGGACGGCATTGATTTACTGACGAAATAGATCATGGTAAACACTACAGTACATTCCCCTTGTGACGTCAGCAAGGGAGGAGGAAGGTCCCACTGCCATGGTGAAAGTTGGATGGACTTTGAGGTATGGATTGCGAAGGTCTCGGCAGGGATCCCTCTCCTATGTTGTCAGCAGAAGGGAGTCGAACCCCTGCATACCATAGGATGAAAAACATCATGGTGGACAGTTCAATCATAGATATGGAACTCTTTTCAGAAGAAAGGGACCTGAAGGAAACCCTTTGTAGGAAATGGTTGAGGTAAGAGGGATTATCGACAATATTAGTTATCAGCGAGAACTCTTCTCGGAGGAAACTCTGTGGAAGTAAATCCCTCAAAAGAAACATTCCCACTAGTTTCTACTATATCCTTCAACACCTTAATCCCTTGTTTAGGTTTTTTAGGTTGCAGATGAGATAGCATCGATTCCTATAGTGGATTAAATGTGCCATTGGGATGCTCACATGGTGCTAAGGAATGACCAAGAAAGCTACACATAGAGTTGGATATGGAGCAAGCCTCTTCTCCTTCAAGCACATTATGCCTTTCAAAGCTTTAAATTCCATAATTAACCCCTCAAATGACCAATTTGTTGTACATGTAGGAGGCTAGCTACAAATCATATTGCTCATAAATCAAACTATGTGAGGAATGAATAACACAGGGTAGTATCAAATGGTTATTCTTCTCCCTCTTATGCAAGTGATATGACGTGTGTTGGTGACCATTCCTTCTTACACAAATGCATTCATCAAGGGGTATGTGGAAGTGTTATCCCCCCCCCCCTCCTTTTTGCACACCAACTCTTCCTGTACTATGGCTTCTTGATTAACTTGGGTATTCATCTCGACATTTAGATGATGATAAACATGAAAAAAATGATAAGGATTTGTAGTCATCTCCCATCACAAGCAAGCATTAATAGAGTCTATAAAGTTGAAGGTTGGAAGGAAAATTTCAGTGGTGAAGTGCCTTTGTAACGAGTATTGAGTTACCAATTACCATGAGTGTGCAAACTCCTTTGCTTATTAAGATGGATAATCCTTCAAGAACCATTAATTCCTATATATACTTGTTTATGGTTGTAACACACTCGCTTCTCATTCCCACCAAAACATAGGTTAGAAGGAGATAGTCAATATAATGACCCAAGATCCAAGGTAGCGTTATAAAAATGGGGTCTAAAATTTTTTGTCCTTTTTTACCTATTCAAAACCTTAAATAGATGAAATAATTGTGTACATCTTGTCGAGATGATTCCAGTTATATAAATTTCGTCCCAATCCGATCTCTGGATCAAAAGATATGACCACTTAAAGTTTAGCGCCACGCCATCGATCCACCACATGGTCCCCACATGGTTATCCCATTCAACCTCCTCATCGCCACTTGGCATTTGTGTATTAGCTTATGACTCGTCCACGCCTCGAGGTTATAACGCATCACCATCCATAAACTGTCGACTCGTTCATGGGTTGCATGGCCCACATTATTGTGTACACCATGCATGAAAGGTGACATTTAATAATGTTGGAATGGATGATGATGACAACCAGTATGATGACTGTGATTTTGATTTACTTGTACTTGGGATGGAAACTAAACCTCTTTATGAAGGCTAAAAAACATATCCTCTATGCTCTATTGTTTTTGGTCAACTTAAAGGTGGTGAATGGTTTTTCAAACACATGTGTGACACAACTCCTAAGGTATGTAATATATTTTGTGACATTTAGTACTATATACATGATAAAGAAATTATTTTTTCCTTTGATTTTAATGTTAGTAAGTTGATCTACATTATTTCATTAATTTGTAATATTTGGATGCAATATGTACGATTAATATTGTTTAGTACATTAACCAATACTATCTTTTATTTTATGTTGTAGATTACTAGCTAAAGTTATGTGACCACCGTCAAATGTTTTACCTCGTATTTACCGAGATTTACATGTCATTATGAAAGACAATGGAATGGAGTATCAAGTTATTCATGCATGCCCTAATGATGATATTCTTTATTATAAAGAACATGTGTTGAAATAAAAATGCCCAAAATGTGACGAGGGTAGATATCAAACCGAAAAAGTAACAAAAAAGGTGCCTTGCAAGGTTCTTCGTTATATTCCCATAATTCCATGTCTATAACAATTTTGCAGGTGCAAACGTGTAGCAAAACTTATGGATTATCACGCAAGGAATAGAAGTGAAGATGGTGTTCTTCGAATGCCTGCAAAAGGATCTACATTTAGGAATATAGAGGAAAAGTGGCCACTGTTTAAAGAAGAACCTTGTAATCTTAGGCTTTCATTAGCAGTTGACGATGTCAATCCATTTGGAGAGGCCAGATCTACTTACTCGGTGTGGCCCATTTTTGTTATCAACAATAACATTCCTCTGTCGAAGTCAATAAAGAGGGAGCACATAATGTTGACAATGACTGTTCCATGTATTAATTTTCTTAGAATAAATTTTTTAAGCACAATAACATGTTATTTGTCTTGTTTGTTTCATAATTATGTCCTATATTTTTTTGTTAATTTACTCATATATGTTCAATTATGCCTTGTAATTATGTCTTATAATTTTTTTATTTACTCATATATGTAGTAATTATGTATTATATGTTCAATCAATTAGGTAAGTATTAGGTCAAAGATATGAATGTATATATCGAGCCTCTTATCGATGAGTTAGTGGAGTTATGGAACAATGTCACTATGTATGATATCTCTAGACCATTGGTTGCACAAAGGGAATTTGAATTCCATGCAATGCTTGTATGGACAAATCATGATGCCCTAGGGGTAACACATTTATGTGGTATGTTATAATGTTACCCTGCACTTTAATAATGTTTAATTTTATGAATTTCATTTCAATTATGTTTTTTAAATAGTTTGACCTTCATTGTACATACTTAAAATAATTTGTATAAAAATTACTTTATCTCTTGCAAGTCTTCAAACAAAGGGTAAATTTTCTTGTCCATTTTGTGGTCCTAATATTAAATCTCGTCGTTCAAGAAGCTTAGGAAAGGAGGTGTTTGATGAGTATAGGAACTTCCTTTCTAAGAACCATAGGTACCAAAGTACTAAAAAAAATATATTTTCAATGGGAAAGAAGAGAGTGGAGTAAGACCATGAAGAATGACACCTTGTGCATGGACGTTGCAATATAATAGTCTCTCAAGATATTGATCTAATTGTCTATATATCAATATACATTATATGTTTGGATTATTTTATCTTTTTATGGGATTTTCTTCACTGTACTAATTGGCAGGTTATATTGTTGTTATAATATCTTTATCTATTATTCATGTTGTAGGTCATGAAGGCCTTAATAACAGGGAACTTCAACAAGGAATGAAAAGTTATACTGAGCAATTCAATAAACTCCCCTACTGTGTGCACCTAGAAATTGTTCATTTTTTTATACAATTCAGATCGGGAAGAATGTAACAAAGACCTTATGGAAAATCTTAGATGGAAGGAAAGATAAACAAAAATTTGTCAAGATTTGTAATGACATTAAGGAGGTGTACCATCCATTGCAAAGTGTGATTCATTCAAATAGTGATGGAGGTGGCCAAAATATAAGCACCCTTCCATGGTTATTGACAAAATAGAAAAGCAAGCATGTTAAAGTGGTTATTAAAAAAAAAAAAAAATCCAACTAGATTTTTTTAAAACATAAAGAATATCCTAACAAAGAAAGGTGAATTGGGTGGGGTAAAAGCTCATGGTTGGCATACGTTCATTAAGGTAATTATTTTGGGGTATATATATTTTGTAACACCCTCCTCCCACATTTAGCCAAGCTAACCGGTCCACTGGGGTAAACATGTGACAAGAGGCTACTATGATGTGATTCAACCTCCTAGGTGTTACACAACAATTTTTCACCATCCCTGTACTCCCCGTTCCTGATCCCAGAGACCCCTAACACTGACCCCTGTGTCTATTTTCCATCACGAAAATGTGCCATGATATCCCTTCCAGCACAATGAATAAATTCTATGTTGACCATTCCTAAAGAAGATCCTTGAAAACATGATTATCTGGAGTGGCGCACCCTCTCCATGTCTCGCTCTTGCAGATGGCTCTTTTTTGGTCTGGGGCAGCGCCGATAGGCGCTGGAACAACTTGTTATGTGGTAAAATCCTCTCTGCGGACAGAGACGATCCCTTTAGCCCTAGGATGGGTCTAGTAACAACAGGGAACAAATAGAAACCTACTTTCCTAGATTGTAAATGCATGTAGATCGTGAATAGATCACCTACCCCGGTCTGATTATATTCCTCACTTGGATCCTTCGATCCTTCGCGCTCTGTAATCAGATCTTTGCCATCACTGGTGCTTCATTACCTTCAAAAGGGATCAAACAATAACAAATGTGAAAGCATAGCATATATCTTGCATATACAATCTACCTAGTTGATCAAAGAAAACTAAGAATCCAATCATACATTAAAGACAAGAATGGAAAGCACGAATCAATTATATTATATTAAAATAGAGAGGGGGAGTTACAACATCCACCTTGATGTCGCAATTCTCCTTTGACGGGTCCAGATCCAGGCATGTCTCCAAAGCACTCATTTCAACTTGACGTGAACGGAAAAATGTCTCAACTCTCACTCGATACCTATAGCAACAAATATCTCTCTGGTGTTCTTCAAACTCTGTTCTAACTAGTAGAGCTATGGGAGAATGTTCATTTTATAGGAAAGGAGGAGGGAGCATGGATCCACTTAAGGTGGGGAAATGGGTTATCCCTTTGGGTGGTTCCACTTTTGTAGGAACAAGAAGCCCAAAGGGAGAAGCTCGGCTCTATCCTTAGGATCAAACAGCCAGCTCTACGCCATGAAGCTTCTAGATCTCAAAGCTTCACTTCCATTTTAAAAAACTTTCCAGAAGAGGATCGACGCGGGTATGATCCTCATTCCAACGTCGATCGGCGCTGCCCTAGACCAAAAAAGAGCCATCAGTGCGAGCGAGACACGGAGAGGGCGTGTCGCTCCAGATAATCATTTTTTCAAGGAGCTACTTCAGGAGTGGTCAATAAAGAGTTTATTCGTTGTGCTGGAAGGGATATAATGGCACATTTTCATGATGGAAAATAGACACAGGGGTCACTGTTAGGGGTCTCCAGGATCAAGAACGGGGAGTACAGGGACAGTGACAAATTGTTGTGTAACATATGCCCCCTAAAGCATGAAGTCCAAATGAGAGTGAGGTGTGAAATGCTTTACGAGTACTTACCAAGACCAAGACACCGCCGTCGGAAAACCTGCGCAAACAAGCACATATATACATAAATTGAAATCTCTAAAATAATCACATGACATGAGGTGTGGATGCAACCATCCATAGGAGAGATCATGAAACAAGATCCGATGTATGGTCGCAACCATCCGAATAAAGAGGATCACAAATATAGACTCAAGTTATGGTCGTAGCCATCCAAATGAAAGAGTCATCTGTATAATCATGAATAATACATATCGCCTTGCAGCCTAGGCTTTATCAGACAAAACCTAGATTCTTGTGCTCCGTCATGACCTGATCAAGTAAAAATTCAAGCATGTGAATAAATGATTTGAAGTCGAGCATGCAAGAAAATCGTTTGATTACTAGTCAATGATGTAAATCGTTAATAGGAGCGAGAGAAACCACCAATGATGACAATGACTCTCAAGGTACCAACAATACAATCCACGAGATGCGAGTAAGGAGATGACGTCGAAAACTCGCGAAATCACCCAATCGAAGGCCAATGATGTAAGCTTGTCATCGGATGCGAACAACCTGCCATTAGGGCATGCAGGCTCTAAGGTACTGAAAAAGGGATCTCTAGATAAACTTCCCGGATAACGAGTTGAAGTCGACAGGAAGTGATTTGTCGAAGGAGGGCCATAATGTATCCCACATCATCAACACGAGATGAAGGCAATAAGATAATCATGAAAGTGATCAGAGAACCAGGTAATGAATGAGACGCAAAAGGAAATTCTCTTGAACATATTAGAGATGCGACTCCATAGTTTGGAAGTATTTGACTCAAATGGAATCAGAGGTCATGTTTGACAAAAATGGTAATGGCATGAGAGGAAAAACAGATTTCCCAAACCCATGGAGGAAAAGTGGTGAATGGAGGATGTCCCCAACTCGACACGAAACAGAGGATGTGTCATGTTCAAGAGAGACATACTGCCAACACATTTTATTAATGCTTTCCATTTTCCCCCACCATTTCTGGCGAGTACACAAATTATTTTTGTATGCAAGCTTGAAGGGAGTTGAGATTCAACAAGAAGATTCATAACTCAGGCCTAGTGCATTAAGCACCTAGTTGCATTCAACACGTGGTTGCATTAAGCACCCAGACTAGGGTGGGACCCACACTGCTATTTTTAGGTACATGTCTATTTTGGTTATCCCTTAATTAAGATGGACATTAAACTGTAATCTATTCTCAATGTGGACTTGAATGAGTTAACTGAAATTGATAAATTCAGTTAGCTAGTGTATTTCAAGTTAGACGTTGTTGGTGAGGCATGTAGAGTAATTCTAGTTGTAACAGAGTTTTAAGTGCAGTGGTGCATGAGTTGGTGCAATTTGTAAATCAGTTTAACTCAGTTAAGTGAGTTAAACTCAGTTGTGCTAGTTGTAACTAAAGAGACACTAGTGAGAGATCTAGTGAATTAAATATTAATTAATTCACAATCAGTGTTCTCACATGCAACTGAAGATTTACTATTATTAGTTGCATGCATGTCAGATCCAGTGGATACCCAGTTGAGTTCTAGGTGAAAGGGAAGTTGACTATCAGTTGTAGGATTATTGGCTTGCACACATGCAGGAAAACACCCATTGTAGTGCCCATGATACTTGCGCAATCAAGGAAGTCAAGAATTCCTATCTTTTAGGGATCTTTACCATCAGGGATTGTGCAAGCAAGGCAGACTATCTGGAGGCTGAGAATTGACTATGTGTTGGTCATTTTTGCATATGACAGTGTGAGACAATTAGCTGAGTATTGGAGGGCTACTGTGAGAAGAGTTTTGTATGTAATTGTTTCATGATCCATGCTTAATATACAATAGAAGATAGTGGGGTTTTTAGCTGTAATCTTTCCCTGGGAAATTATCTAGTGTGTTGTGTGTGATTGATCTTTCTTCATGTTCATGTGATTAGCAATTGTGTTTTTAATTCCGCAAAATATTTGTAGAAGCGATTTAGTATTTAATTTTATTACATTGTTAGATCGAGTGAATCCAAGATATACATGCATGTTGTATGATTTCTACATGGTATCAGATCACAGGAAATTGTAGAAGTGAAGCAAGAGCTGAGTTTGTGACTGGATAGAATTCAAATTTGTAGAAAGACTTTCTTAGTGCTACAATTGATTCAAGATCGAAATGGCTTTCAATGGCTTGAGGTTAGAGTATGCACTCAAGGGTAGCTCGAAATACATTTCTTGGAAGGACAGGATGGAGGCAGTACTCGAAGATAATGGGTTGAAGGAATTCATTGACAAAGATGTTCCTAAACCCGATGCTGCAGATGCTGCAAATCTTGATGCATGGCAAAAGAAAGTGGCAAAGTCGAGGAGGATCCTTTTGGAGGGAGTACGAGACCACATTTTCTAAAGCCTCCGTGGGAAAGCCACACCATATGAAATGTGGAAGGCTTTGACGGATCTATTCCAAAGCAGCAGCGACCATAGGAAATTGGCACTCAAAGATAAACTCAAGAAGATCAAGATGGAAAAGGGCGACACCATTCCAAAATATCTAACAAAGTTTGTCCAATGTCGGGATGAACTGGGGAGTGTTGGAATAACAGTTGCTGATGATGATTTGGTGAGCTTGGCCCTCCTAGGAATTCCAAAGAGTTGGCACAGTTATCAAGACTCTCTCAATGGAAGGGAAAAATTGCCAGATTGGGAACAACTATGGTTGGATTTTGCACAGGAGGAGTTCAGACAGAACACCAGAGATGGATCTTCATCTAAGAAAGAGGATGAAGAGGATTGTGCTTTGGCTACCATGGCGAGTAAGGGGAAGGGGAATAAATTCCATTCTAAATCCGAGTCCAAGAATGGCAAGGAGTAGGACATGTCCAAGGTGAAGTGTTTTCACTGTCACGAACATGGGCATTTTGCTACCAACTATCCACAAAAGAAGAAGAACAAGAAGGTTGCTGGACCTGCAGCTGGTGAGGCCCTTGCCTTGCAATTTGAGCTTGACTTCTTACTGATCGCATGCATGGTGTCCAGTGCATTGGGATTTTTGTGTTATTTGGATAGTGGCGCTTCCTTTCACATGACAGGGGATAAGGAACTTTTCAGTGACTTGGAGGAGAAATATCTCCAGATGCATATTGAAATGGGCGACGTCAGATAATAAAGTGCTACCGGGATTGGTACGATTACCTTTTAGAGGGAGTCAGGTAAACCATTTCAATTAAAAGATGTAATGCATGTACCAGGTCTGAAGAAAAATTTGGTCTAAGTCGCAATGTTGGAGGATAGAGGCTATGACGTTGTGTTTAGTGATGGAAAATATTTTTTACGACATAAAACAATGGGTCAAGCCAAGAGGATAGGGATTCAAGCTAAGAATCTCTACAAGATGGAGGTAGATGGTTGCGCAGCAATGATGGACAATGCAAGATCAAGTGGTGAGCCGGGATGAGGGTGAATTATGGCACAGGCGATTGGGCCATCTTCACCATGGAGCCTTGAAAGTCATGCAACAGATTTATACTGGTCTTCCCAGGGGTACACTTGCGCAGTTAGACACATGCAAGGTATTTACTATGGGAAAATATGTAAAGGCCACCTTTCATGAGAAGGAAAACCGAGCTTCAGGGATCCTTGAGAGAGTTCACACAGACATGTGTAGTCCTTTCTCGGTTGCTTCAACAACAAAACATAAGTACCATGTAATATTTGTTGATGAATTTTCTCATAATTGTTGTATCTTCTTCATGCAGAAGAAAGATCAAACATTCTCTAAGTTCTGTGAGTTTAAAGAATTGGTGGAGAAAGAGTCAAGGATACAAGTGAAGGCTCTTAGGAGCGATAATGATGGAGAATACATCTCTAACAAATTCAAGAACTTCTGCAGCAAAGAAGGAATTCGAAGAGAAATCATAGCGCCTCAAAACCCATAGCAGAATTGGGTCATGGAGAGGAAGAACATAACTATTGTGGGTGCAGCACGAGCGATGTTGCATGATGAAGGCCTACCGATGCATCTGTGGGCGGAAGCATGCAATACAGTGGTACATCTGCAAAATCGTTGTCCTCATGGAGTACTTGGCATGAGTACACCTGAAGAGGATTCCATTGGTAAGAAACCCGATGTTTCACACTTTAAGATTTTATGTGAATGTGACCAAGGACACCAGGAAGAAGCTGGACTGACTGCTGAGATTGGGATTTTGTGGGGTAAACTGAAACACCCCATAATTATCATGTGTATTTTCAAAACAACAGAATGACTGTTGTGTGATGGGATATCAAATTTGATGAGGAGAAATTCATGTGGTTGTCCCTTGAGAGGGAGTTGGACTTGCATGCAGAGGAGGAATTGTTGGTTCCAAAGGATGAGTCTCATGATCTGGATCAACTACATGAGGAGGTTCATGGAGTGGAGGAAATCACTCATGTAGAGCCATCCATCATAAATGGCAGAAGGCGCACCACAGAAGCTGATAGATTGAGACTTGATGCTACACAAAATGTAGGAACCCCTACTTCACAATGCAGAAAGAGACAGTCTCCTGACCGATTTACTGGATACATGGCTATTATGAGCAAATGTATTGTGACTGAACCATCTTCCTTTCAGGAATCAGTGAAGTAGCCTACTTGGGTTGATGCAATGGTGGAGGAGTATGAGTCCATTGTCAAGAAAAGTGCATGGGAGATAGTCCCAAGACTGGTCGACAAATCAATGGTTGAATTGAGATGGATCTACAAGGAAAAGAAAGTTGTTGATGGAAGTGTGGAGAAATACAAGGCCAGATTTGTGGCCTATGGTTTCTCACAGATTGAGGGGATAGATTATTATGAGACTTTTGTGCTTATCACAAGGTACTCTTCCATAAGATCCATCCTTGCACTCTCAGCGCAGATGGGTTGGCACATTCATCAGATGGATGTGAAAACTGCGTTTCTCAATGGGATCATTGAGGAAGAGGTGTATATAGAGCAACATGAAGGTTTCGAGATCTTCAACAGTGAGTCACATGTGTGCAGACTTAAAAGATCATTGTATGGGCTGAAGCAAGAACCCCGTGCTTGGTACACTCGGATAGACAACTATTTCACCGGACTGGGCTTCACCAAAAGTGAAGCAGATGAAAACCTGTACCAGATTGTGGTTGAGGGTAAGATATTGATCATTGTTCTTTATGTTGATGATCTAATTTTGACTGGTCATGAGAAGTTGATACACTCTTGCAAGGGAGTTCGAAATTAAGGACATGGGACTCCTTCATTATTTCCTTGGATTGGAAATATGGCAGCGGGATGGTGAAATTTTTGTGTCTCAAGGCAAGTATGCAAAGGAGATACTGGGTAAGTTTAACATGGAGAGCTGTAAACCCATGGATACTCTTATTCAAGGAAATTGGAGGAAAGAGGACACTACTTCTGGAGAGGTAGTGGATGCTATTGTCTATCGACAGTTAGTGGGTTCGCTAATGTATTTGGTCAACATGAGACCGAACATTTGCTACGCAGTTAACCAACGAAATCAAGCTATGGTTAAGCCTACCAATCTCTTTTGGAAGGCGGGGAAGCATGTCCTGAGATACCTGAGGGGCACATTAGAGTATGGTCTATGGTACCTGCAGAAGAATGGAGGGAAGCTACATGGCTTCACGGATGTAGATTGGGCTGGAAGTCCATCGGACAGAAAGAGCACATCAGGGGGGATCTTTAGCATTTGATCGACAACATTTTCCTAGTACAGCAGGAAACAACGATATGTGGGACTCAGTTCAGTGGAAGCGGAATACATGGCAGCAATTCAAGCTGCATGTGAGGCTATCTAGATGAGAAAGATCTTGGTTGGTTTCTTTGGTTCTCAGATGGATCTGACATTGATTCATTATGATAATTAGAGTTGCATTAAACTCTCGATTAATCCTGTGTTTCATGATAGGTCCAAGCATATAGATATTTGGTACCATCATCTCAGAGACTGTGTGCAAAGAAGGATCATGTTGCTTCAGTACATTCCCACGGAAGATCAGGATGCAGATATTCTAATGAAGGTGCTCAGTAGGAGAAAATTCGAATACCATAGAGACAGGATCGAGGTGAAGTATAATCCCTTTCTTGTTGAGAGGGAGTGTTGAGATTCAAAAAGAATATTCAACACCTCTACCTAGTGCTTTAAGCACCTAGTTTCATTCAGCACCTGGTTGCATTAAGCACCCAGACTAGGGTGGGGCCCACACTGCTATTTTTGGGTGCATGTCTATTTGGGTTATCCCTTAATTAAGATGGACATTAAACTGTAATATATTCTCAATGTGGACTTGAATGAGTTAACTGAAAGTGATCAATTCAGTTAGCTAGTGGATTTCGAGTTAGAGGTTTTTGATGAGGCATGCATAGTAATTCTAGTTGTAACAGAGTTCAAAGTGCAGTGGTGCATGAGTTGGTGCAAGTTGTAAATCAGTTTAACTCAATTAAGTGAGTTAAACTCAGTTGTGCTAGTTGTAACTAAAGATACACTAGTGAGAGATCTAGTGAATTAAATATTAATTAATTCACAAGCTGTGATCTCACACACAAATGAGGATTTACTATTATTAGTTGCATGCATGTCAGATCCAGTGGAGACCCAGTTGAGTTCTAGGTGAAATGGAAGTTTAATATCAGTTGTAGGATTATTGGATTGCATAAATGAAAGAAAAAACCCATTAGAGTGCCCATGATACTTGCGCAGTCAAGGCAGACAACAATTCCTATCTTTTAAGGATCTTTACCATCAGAGATTGCGCAAGCAAGGCAGGTTGTCCGGAGGCTGAGAATTGACTATGTGTTGGTCAATTTTGCATATGACAGTGTGAGACAATTATCTGAGCACTGGAGGGATCTTTGTAGAAATTACATGCACTAAGCATGCATATGTCCAAGATCCACCTAATCTCACACTATTTAACTTTATTCAAGATACTAAATCTATTCCACTTGTTAATATTTTGCGGAAAATTTAATTTCACACACATGTGAAGCATAAACAAAAATAATCAATCGCACATAACACCGTTTTTAACCAGGAAAGCCTGAAGCTGAAAACCCCAAATATATATTATGTAACATGGAGATCATATGACAATCTCATACAAACATACAAAGCTTATCACAAGCCCTCATTACAGTACAATCGTCATACACTAATTAGGACCAATCTTGCAAATCCATGCACCGATCTTTGCCTCCTGCTAGCCTGCCTCCACTACGCAATCTCTGCTGAAGAATAGCTCTGAATGAATTTGAATTACTCCATCCTTGACTGCGCAATCCTCATTGGCATCTCCACTGAGTGTGTGATGCAAACAATGCATCACTATAGTCACAACAGATAGTCTATCTTTCCCTTTCACGTATCTCTCCACTAGTCTCCACTGAAACTTCCATGCACTGTAGTTAACTGCTATGTTGTTCAGTTGATTAATGAGTTATTATTTGTGAATTAATTAACTAATTAATTCACTCCACTCACACTAGTGTATCAATCAATTAGACTAGATACAACTAGCTCAAATGAGTCTAACTGAGTTAAACTAAATACAACTCCATAACTACTTCTTCCAACTGTGTCATAACTCTGCTACTTGAGTTCTAACTAAGTCTTCCATGCATTAGCTCCAGTAAACCCTTAGGAATAGCGTAATTCCTTCTGTCAGTTGTTGTGCCACATTTGTGCACTGAACTGAAGTGCTCCAAGAGAATAAGTTGTTGTTTAGAGTCTGATTATTATTAAGAGCTAATAATAATCGACATGCATTTATTTTTAGATCGAAGATCTATAAACAGACTTCACCCAATATTCTTAAAATAGAATTTCATCTATTTTTCCAACTTGATCAACCATCCACAAATAGCATCCTGTAAATTCTAAAATATGATCATCATGTCTAAAAATATACATAGTCTAAAAATAGACTTGCGCCAAAAATAGCCTGCGGGCCCACTTAGTGAAGGTGACTCTTTTCACTAAGCTCATCATCTTGTTGAATCTCAACAATCTTGTGAGAATTATGTAATTGTTTCATGATCCATGCTTAATATAAAATAGAATATAGTGGGGTTTTTAGCTGTAATCTTTCCCCGGTAAATTATCTGTGTTGTGTGTGATTGATCTTTCTTCATGCTCATGTGATTAGCGATTGTGTTTTTAATTCCACAAAAGATTTGTAGAAGCGATTCAGTATTTAACTTTAGTACATTGTTGGATCAGGTGAATCCAAGATATATATGCATGTTGTATAATTTCTATAAAGGGGATAGCATATGCTTGTGATATAATTTTGTCCTTCAGACAAATCAATCCTAGTACATTTTACAAGCCCTAGGAAGGAGGAACTTTGTGTCGTCATGATGACGGATCCAATGCCGTTAAATTTTAATGAGTTCTACAAAGGTGGAACTCGACATCTTTTCACGTTTAGAGAGTTTGAAAAGAGTCGAAAAGAAAACTCCAAATGGCCCTTGTCATAAATAGTCCCTCATACCTGAAAAGGTAGAAAACGAAGTGTGAGAGAACCTCTTAGTCGCGATTGACTAAGGTATTCCTTTTTCGTAAATAATTCATCCCAACCCAAAAAAGGGGTAAACTTATACGGGTAAATGATGTTTCGTGAACTTTAACGAGTTCAAAACAACAAGAACTTGGAAATATTTTCATGTTTAGAGAGTTAGAAAAGAGCTGAAATTTGACTCCTCCTGGAGGAATGAGTGGTATAAAGGATAGAAATTGGTTTCGGTTATGGTGGCACTGCTCAGAAAAAGTAAAGGTGATGAGGCTGGCTAATAAGACCACTCATCGCAGCGATTCCTCAAGAATGGGTAAAACAACCAAGTGAAGGTGTATGATCGACCAAGTAGATGGTAACGATGAAATGAGAAAACCAAGGTTCATCTGGAAAAATAGGTTGATAAAATGAAAATCATGAGAGGTAAAATGATAATGATTTCATTTTTTACACAAGCTTGAAAACATGGAAAAATGTGCTTGGAATTGGTTTCATTTTTACACAAGCTTGAAACAAAGATAAACTATGCTTGAAAATTTTTTGCATTCCCCCAAGCTTCAATCCATTCACCTGAGTAGACTTCTAGTTACTAAGAGATGGATGGAGTGAAGGTTTAATTACGAGACCAAATAAAAGACTCAACTGGGATTTTACGAGATTTGATCAAAGACTCGAATTGAAAAGGAAACTTTTTTCACTTTTTAACGAGGTTGACACAGTAAAAGAACTTCCTCATGACACTTAATTCATTTTTTTAACGAGGTCGACATAGTAAAAGAACTGTCCTCATGAAGAGCTTGTTTCATTTTTTAAGGAGATTGACACAAGAAAATAAACTATGCTTTGAATGATCTGATCAAGACTTATAAAAATTCATGGCTTCCAAGAGGTTCTCATATGATGGGAGAACAACATATCAGAAATCGCGTCGAATGCCCCCAATGGACGGTACGTGACGTCACTATCATTGGATCATGGAAATGAACGAGTGGCCACATAAGTAATGTGTGGCGGGGAAGATACCACCGGCAGGTAAGGACCTAGAAGGGACGATGGTAGAACAGATGTAGGACCAATGAATGAAAGTTGATTAATGATCACGATTCGACCTTCATGTGGAAAACAAATCACGCGAAAGTGGGATGAGAAAAGTGCTCCCATGACATAAGTATAGTCGCGCCCCAAGAGTAAGTTAAAATCCAAGGGGCCTTGGAAAACCATCACATCTATATAGATAATATTTCCTCCCAAAGTATTAGCTAACTTCAGAGGGATCCCTAACAGTTGACTGGTTCCTCTTTTAAAAGCCAATAGATTTTGAGTAACAAGCGCAAGTTGCGGAGAACCGAAATATTTCCAGGTAGCTGAGGACATAATACCAATCGAGGCGCCTTCATCTATAATCATTCTTGGTACAACCATATTGCATGCCTATATAGCGATCTCAAAGGGCATGTAAGAAGGAAGACGATATCCCGTGAATCAAATCCAATCAAAGGAAGCAACCAAACTACGTGGAGGGGGTGTCATAGGAATAAGAGGATTATCCCCTTGCGTTACAGGAGCGGAAATACCACCCCCGTGGAATCTGGGAACGAGATCAGGAGAATCACTTTCTTGAACTATGGCAACGGGAGTCGGAGGATTTCCCTCTTGGATCATGGAAACGGGAGGATCGCCCTCTGGTCTCGGGGAAGCAAAGGAAACAAAGAGAACTTGACTAGGATGAGGCCCACTCTCGACGGAAACCTAATGAACTGTAGGTGGAATCAGGTCGCCCTTTTTCTCAACCAATGATTGGTTAGAAATGGAGTCAGGAGACTAACTTTCAGAGAGAGCGGAATCGGCCAGAGATGAACCCCAAACGATTACTTGATCAACTAGCAGAGGACTCGAAGAAACTTCTGGTAACCAACAGAAAGACATGACTCAGAAGCTGAAAGGGTATCCAACACTTTAAAAGCTTCATCCATATGAGGAAAAAGGTGAATGGGATGGTTACCTTCACACAACTTACAGGGAGTTTTGATTTTACCCTGTTTCTTACAAGTCTTATTATCTCTAGCTGAAGGCTCATCATCAGCATTGCACCTAGAGGTTGATGATGAAGGATGAATCGGGGTAACAGACCACACTTCTAACACCTTGGGAATACCAAGGCATCATGAAGAAGGTGGTCACCCTTACATAACTTTCAAGGGAATTTGAATTTACGGGACGTAAAGAGAGGTCTCTCAACATTAGCTTCATGGGTAGCAACAGTTGCAGGTTTGTCCCCTTGCTTATTTTTCTTCTTCTTCTTCACTTCTTCTTCTTATTCTTAGCCACCTAGTTACTAGAATCTAGAATTTCACTAGGCGAAGAGGGAGAATGAGGTGAAGAAACGGGTGAAGAAAGGGAGGGGTCAATCTTAAGATCAACATGGGGTTGACATGGTTCAGGTGGAGGAGAACTCGGTTGAGAAACAGTTGGTATATTTGAAACCATAGGGGTTGAAAATAACCAAACTAGAAGACCAACGATTAATCCTGGGAGGGACAACATTTCCATATACATGGCACCAACATTAATGAAAGAAGGAAACGAATCAGGAATCCCTTCCGAGGGGACCCCTGGGTTGGTGATCTCAGGAACTGTTTCCATTGATCTCAATCCATGATGAGCATGGGTAAAATGTTATTATGGACGATAAATTTTAGAAAATTAAAAACAAAACAAATCAAAAGGGGTGAACTAGGCAAAAATATTACCAGGTAGCCATGAACAGCAATATACACCTTGTTGATCAAATAAAAGAGAAATTACCAAGGACTTAACATACGACAGCCAATCTCCCCGAACGTTGTGTTCGGTGTATCATGTCTACAAGGTGGCCGACTCGGTTACCTATGGTAGGTTTTCAACTTAATGGTGTCTCCCAAAATGTACACGATGGTACGTGGGAGTCCAAATCTGTAGTAGTGTTGTCTTATGCGTAACCATTCAATGAGAGCATCCCAAAATATACTTTCATACATCCATATACTTCCATATGCGAGATGAGATATCACCCCCGAGCTGTAATGCAGAGTATTAGCAACAACTCCTACACTTAACGATGCCAAGACACGTCTCTAGCCTAAACCTCTAAATGTGATTCGTTATGTTCCAAATGCTCCATAGGTTGATTGAATAAATTTTAAGGTTTATCTTGAATTATGTCTCAGTTTCAAAGTCATACTGATGTCACCTGAACCCCTAAGATGCAGCTAAATGAGAAAAGAACCATTAATTTCGATGAATACTACGTTAATGAAGGAGAGAGAAACTCACACAATCAACGCATAAACAAAACAAATGCATAAAATGACGTTCACTTTCTCTTCGAGTGCGAGATTTTAAAGCAAAACAAAAATTTTACAATTTATTCCTCTCACTAAACGCACTTAGAAGCAAATCGAAATGAAACTTTCATTTTCTAAAGCGAAATGAAAAAAAAAAAAATTTGTATTTTTCTTATAAGCACAATGCGAAATGCAGAATGAAAATCAATCAACAATGCTTCGAGTACTAATGAAATCTCTCAAAAATGCATGTAAGAGGCAAATATTTCGAAGATCAAAGAGAGACGTAAACCATTTTCTTCAAAACAAAACACTCTTCATTCACACACTGATCAATCATTCAAATAAAACAAACTTTAGACGAAAGACAAGCAATTGTAATCTATGCTTGACAGCGAAAGAAACTCAAATGCATTTAGAGTTGACACTTGAAAACACTATTAGTAAGAACCGATCGAAAGACAAACCTCGATCAAACACAAAGCCTGAAAGATTCGACAAGACTTGATTCAATGAAAAGTCAGGAAGTCAAAAAATTAAGCAACTGCTCGGATGACCCGAGGACAACTAGAAACCCTAGGATGACAAGGATGCAGTAGCTTTGCAAAAGAGACAACCAAAGGGGAAAAATTGAACCAGAATTGTCTCTAAACAGAGAAGAACAAGAGCTATCAAAACAACAAAGAACACTCAGAAGGATAAGACCCACTGGCTGACCAAATGAAGGAAACCCAAAAAAAGTTACACACATAAATCGACGTGGCTATTAAGCTGCAACCCGCACTGGAAGAGTAAAAGAGCGACTGTGTAAAACGCATTTAGCGCCGCTCGGCACGACTGTCAGAGAAATACTAGCGTTGATCAAGGAGAAGACTAAAAAATAAAAAAAATTCCTAAACTGACACTCGGCTTATCACTTCAGCAAAGAGGTAAATATCTGTAAGAAATTACAGAAGCTACAAAGACAAGGAGATGGACACTCGATGAAAATTGATAACAACACAAGAAATAAAAAATAAAAAATAGGAGACTTAAAGGCTAGCACTCCCTAATGGAGTTGCCAATTTGTTATGCAGGAAAATCCTCTCTGTGGATAGAGACGATCCATCTAGCCCTAGGATGGGTCTAGTAACAATAGGGAACAATTAGAAGCCTACTTTCCTAGATTGTAATTGTATGCAGATCGTGAATAGATCACCTACCTCGGTTTGATGCTATTCCTCGCTTGAATCCTTCAATCCTTCGCACTCTGTAGTCAGATCTTCGCCATCACCGGTGCTTGGTTACCTTCACAAGGGATCAAACAACAACAAACGTGAAAGCATAACATATATCTTTCATATAAAATCTACCTAGTTGATCAAGGAAAACTAATAATCCAATCATACATTAAAGACGAGAATGGAAAGCATGAATCAATTGTATTATATTAAAATATAGAGGGGGATTTACAACCTACGCCTTGATGTTGCAGCCCTCCTTCGATGGGTCTGGATCCAGGCATGTCTCCAAAGTGCTCGTTTCAACTTGATGTGAAGGGCAAAAGGTCTCAAATCTCGCTCGATACCTATAACAACAAATATATCTCTGTTTTTCTTCTATCTTTGTTCTAACTAGCAGACCTATGGGAGAATGTCCATTTTATAGCGAAGGAGGAGGGAGCATGGATCCACTTAAGGTGGGGAAATGGGTTATCCCTTTGGGTGGTTCCACTTTTGTCGGAACAAGAAGCCCAAAGGGAGAATCTCGGTTCTATCCTTTGGAACAAACAACCAACTCTCTACCACGAAGCTTATAGATCTCAAAGCTTCACTTCCATTTTTTTAAAACTTTCCAGAAGAGGATCGGCGTAGGTATGATCCTCATTCCAGTGTCGATCGGTGCTACCCTAGACCAAAAAAGATCCATTGGTGCGAGCTAGACACAGAGAGGGCACGTTGCTCCAGATAATCATGTTTTCAAGGAGCTGCTTCAGGAATGGTCAATAGAGAGTTTATTCATTGTGCTAGAAGGGATATAATGGAACATTTTCATGGTGGAAAATAGACACAAGGGTCGCCAAGATCAAGAACAGGGAGTACAGGGACAGTGCCAAATTGTCGTGTAATAGATTCTGTTACACAACAATTTTTCACTATCCCTGTACTCCCCGTTCCTGATCTTGGAGACCCCTAAAAGTGACCCCTGTGTCTATTTTCCATCATGAAAATGTGCCATTATATCCCTTCTAGCACAATGAATAAACTCTCTGCTTACCATTCCTGAAGAAGCTCCTTGAAAACATGATTATATGGAGTGATGTGCCCTCTCTGTGTCTAGCTTGCGCCGATGGATCTTTTTTGGTCTAGGGCATCGCCGATCGGCGCTGGAATGAGGATCATACCCGCACTGATCCTCTTCTAGAAAGTTTTTAAAAATGGAAGTGAAGCTTCCAGATCTAGGAGCTTCATGGAAGAGAGCTGATTGTTTGTTCTAGAGGATAGAGCAGAGCTTCTCCCTTTGGGCTTCTTGTTCCTACAAAAGTGGAACCACCCAAAGGGATAACCCATTTCCCCACCTTAAGTGGATCGATGCTCCCTCCTCCTTTGCTATAAAATGGACATTCTCCCATAGCTCTGCTAGTTAGAACATAGATAGAAGAACAATAAAGAGATATTTGTTGCTATATGTATCGAGCAAGAGTTGAGACCTTTTGCCCTTCACATCAAGTTGAAATGAGCACTTTAGATACATGCCTGGATCCGGACCCATCAAAGGAGAGCTGTGACATCAAGGCATAGGTTGTAACGTTCTTGCTTTCAATTCTCGTCTTTAATGTATGATTGGATTCTTAGTTTTCCTTGATCAACTAGGTGGATTGTATATGAAAGATATATGTTATGCTTTCACATTTTTTGTTGTTTGTTCCCTTCGGTGGGTAACCAAGTGTTGATGATGTCAAAGATCTAGCTATGGAGCGCGAAGGATCGAAGGATTCAAGCGAGTAATAGAATCAGACCAAGGTAGGTGATCTATTCACGATATGCATGCATTTACAATCTAGGAAAGTAGGATTCTAATTGTTCCCTATTGTTACTATACCCATCCTAGGACTAGAGGGATTGTCTCTGTCCACAGAGAGGATTTTCCTGCATAACACTAGGTAACCTTAAGGAAGTGGAACCGACATAGCACAACCAATCTTACCTTCCACACATACTACAGAGCCTTCAGGATCCAACCAACCCTTCCAGGTGGTCAACCCTTGAGACAACTCATCATTTGACTAACTTGGACCCTCATTCGCTCCCATGACAAACCCTGCAAGTGACTGAGGCCTTCAAATCTCTCCCACAACAAGGCATGCTAGTGACTATAGACTTTTCCAGCTATTTTTGTGCCAACGACCTTGGATTATGTGCCACTTTTTCAGGGCCAAGACTTAGGCCACTACCCAGAGCTCCATGAAAACTTCATAAATGATCAATATCATGGGAAGAAAGATAATAATGCAAAATTTGATACAAATTATATGACCCCTACTAACCATGACAGGAATTTTGTCAAACATGTCACAATTATGTAATCTACAAGTCATAAAATCATAAATGAGCATAGGGGTCTCATATTTATCTAAGATTCGTAAAGAAGCATTGTTGCCTTATCACAATAGCTACATTATCATCTATTAGGACATATATACATTGTATATTAATTTTCTAATCAAAAAGTGATGAGAGCCATACATCAAGTCTGTCATAAAACATACTCATAACCAACATGTAACCAACAAAAATAACAAGGATATAACAACCATAAAAACCACATATGAACCAATACATTTGCACATAAAATACCAAGGAGAAGAAGCTCTTATTAATTAATACAAAAGCCAACCAGGTAATGGGACTTCCACGAACCACCCGACAATAAATTTGTTGAACCAAATCTTTCTTTCATCCAATCACCCCTATGCCATATTCCAAGCATGAATGTGGGACTCAAAACCAAACCAAAACATGTTTCCTCAAGCTTTACCGCAATCCCCACCAAATCACTATGACTTAAACAAGCATGTATGCCACCAGATTTCTCCACCAACACCGTGAGGAATTTCACTGCCTCTCTAGATTTACCGTATATCCTGCCATTCATTGGTTGAGTATTCCTAGGCCTAATTGAGACTCCACCCTCCAATATTTACCGTATATCTCGCCATAATCCGATCAAGGATTCCTAGGCCTGATCAAGGGCACACACTGCTAGGCTTTACCATATATCTCGTCATTCATCGTTCGAGGATTCAAAGGCCTACTGAGGCACACAAAATTCATATTTACCGTAATCCTAGTCTGATTCAGGGATTCCTAGGCCATGTGTTATTTATTTAAGAGACTACCTCACTCAATTTCGAAACCATCCGAAAATCTAGATTAAAAAAATACAAGAGAACCCATCACACCATGGTTACCTAGAAATGGAAAGGCTAGGCTGAAGTACACTGTCACACCTGGTGAATCTCATGCCAATGGCAACAAGAGAACCAAATACACGCATGCATGTACCATGCATGCAAAATCTAGCAAGGAAATCACACATGCAAATCGATACTTGCAATTAATCTTGTTATAGTTGCTTGATCCTACTCTTCCATGCTTGATCTTTGCTTTCCTTTTCCTTCTTGGTACTTTCTTTTCTTTCCTTGTTCCAATGCTAGAGTGCTCCGAGAAAACTCGAAGTGTCCAAGAGTGTCAAAGAGATAATAGAGAGAGAGATCCAAAATTGAACTGAAAAAAGGTGCCAACTGATCCTCGGAAGCCTTTTATCAAGGAGGACTCTATTTTCTTCATTTTTCCATTATTTTCCTTCATTTTACTCCTCACATGCAACATGTGGCCTTTCATCTTCCTTTTCTCCTATTTTCCATTATTTTCATAAATAAATGCCAATAAATGCCACTTTTCCTTTCCAAATATTTTTCCATTGCATTTGCTAATTTCCTTAGCCATAATAAACGAAATGAACGCCCACACTAGGATGTTTTTCCTAGCATTTGGCTTGGAATATTGTGTCCCATGGCTGTGGTTATTATTTTTCCTTTATTAACTTTATTTACACGAATTTTTGGTGAGGGTTGTTACATATATTATACATTGGTGAAACATCTTTTTTATTAGTGTTTTTTTTTCTACTAATTTGGAAAAAAATAATGATCGATCATAATTTTTGTTACAGTATGCTCTACCTTTATCTCTCCCATAAAAATTTGACAACAATGTCAAACAAGTTATATATGATCTTGGAAAATACATGAGGTAAGTGGAGATTTATGTTCAAAGTGTAATTTGTTCAATAAGTTGGTGTGTCAAATATTTTTCACTGCATGTGTTTTGCTTGTCATCATGTACTGTATTATTCTTCTTTTGTTGAAACCTGTGATTTTCTTGCTTCATTTGTAGATGGTTGATCTAAAGAAATTTATAAAGAAGATATAAAGTATTGGATAAAACAAACTCTTCGTCTAATGTGTGAAATGAAAAAGCATTTACCTCCAACACTTCTCAATGCACAAGAACACTACCTCGTACACCAAGTCAGGGAGATTGAAAAGTGTGGACATGTACACAAAAGATCAATGTGGATGGTTGAGTGGCACTTGAAATCACTTAAGGATTTGGTCAGACAAATAACATGCCTTGAGGGTTTGTATGGTAGAAGGATATATGGTATATCAAACCATCGTTTATATTCATCAATATAGTCCTGCAATAGGAAAAAGTATTAATGTATTGGATCACATTTGGGATGTCAACTCCGTGACAAACGATTTTGAAGGGGAGCACCTATTGGGGAAAGGTAGAATGAGAAAAGTGAGATGTAAGTAGATAGTGGAGATTTATAACACATTTGAGTTATTTGTTTTTATGTATATCACACTTATTTAATTTTTAGTCTTTCTGCCTAATCCACTATTATGAAGGTATAACATGGTAACTAATATTATATATGTGAATTATTTTATTTTAATACAACGAGTTGAGAGTGGAATGCAATACATTTATACATTGCGAACAATAAAGATTGGATGAAGGTATGGATTGAATGATGCAAACAAGCTAATAATGGTAGGTTATCATGGTATGGTGTGTCTTCATTGATCAAAGAAGCTCATCATAGTGGAGATACAAATCTTACACAAAGGAAATTGATTTAGCATATGGTTTAAAATATTATCGGGCAAGCATATTCACCCATACTACTTAGTTTTTTTACAATTATATTGATGCATATGGCGGGTTTTTTTCTTAATTTTCAAAATTTTCAAGTATAAATATGCATGATTATTAATTGAAAATGCATTTTTCATGTGTTTGATGTATTGCAATTGAAACAACACAACATAATTTGGTGCAATGGCTGCAAATTTTGTATCAAAAGGTTGGATGAAAAGATGAAAACTTCTGATAGTGGGATAACTGCAGTATTTCAAGTTATCAATGTTTCCTCTAGAGGTGACAGACATCCTGAAATCTCTCAGAATCGATACTATGGGTATCTGCATGATATACTTGAGTGTGACTTTGAATCCTTCAAAATAGTTATGTTTGATGTCAAATGGTTTAGGCTACGAATCCATGAATGTGACCCTAATATAAATGCTAATAAATTTACCATGGTTGATACAAGGAATCTTGAGCCATGATCAGAGCGATATGTTCTTCCAAGACAACGTGAACATGTATTTTATGTAGACGTTTCAAGTAAAGCAGGTTGGCCATACGTTGTTAGATATGATCCCAGAGGAAGACCCGTAAAGTATAATGCAGTAGAAGAAGATGATGTAGAGGAACAAGGGGTTCATGTCATGTCAGACGAAGATGTCAAATAAGTTCAAGGAATACATGTTAATCGAGACAATTCTAATTTGGATGAGCTATATGATATTGACATTGTGTAGGATGAAGAACTTGAAGAAGTTGAACCAAATTTAGAAGAGCATGTTCCAGATGATGATGATGATGATGTTGATGCTGATATGGTGGATCCTTTGTACATGAATTTTGAACTAGATGATATGTTAGATGGTGAGATGGATGAGAAAGAATATTAATTATATCAAAATGTTGAAAAGTATGAGGTATGTATTTATATGTTTTCAGTTGGTTTGTTCTCTTTCATTCACCTTAAATTTTTATTTTCCCGGTTTTTATGTTTAAATGTTACTGTGTTTATTTCAAATATATTATAGTAGATAGATTGGGTATGGGTAATTGAGAGTGATGCGAAGGGGGGAGAGGGGCCATATGAGCTTCCACCTTCACATGGTTTTCCTTGTTAAGTAGAGAATATATTATTCTTGAAATGAAGAGAAGCTCATTTATGTTTATACCATAATTTCCAATTTTCACTTTAATGATTCGTTAAGCAGACGTACTGGACGAATTAGGTGATAGATGAACCGCGCGACATGGTAGTTCAGCAGACATGCAAAATAAGGTCAGCCCATGACTGCCCATGAATTGAGTTCCCACCAGGGTGTCTCATAATGAATTTTAAAAAAATGACTAAATTAATGCTTAGGTGTTAAAAGTTGGTTTATAATTTATTGATTATGCAGCATGGACGTACTAGCAAATGATAATATCTTGTTTTCATTGATGAGCTAATAATTTTTGTTAAGTGATTTTCACAACAGGGTGAATGTTCGCGCCCTAGATGCACCTGCACAAAGGCGGAGCGCTCGGGTGCCCTTGCGGGCGTCGCGAGTTGGGCATGCTAGGACGTCCACCTGGTAGGCGTGCCCATGCGACGAGTTGGTGGGTCAAATTGACTTGTAAAGGGGCTCTCGCATAAAATAAGTAAGGTCGACCCATGACTACCCATGAACAAAGGTCCCACTAAGGGGTATCACAATGATTTTTAGAAAATTGACTAAAGTAGTTTTTGGGTGTTAACATTTGATTTATAATTGATTGATTATGCAACATGGTACAAAAAAATTATAATATTTTGTTGTCATTAATGAGAAAACGAAGGCGGGGTGCTCGAGTTCCCATGGGGGCATCCCATGTTGGCACTTTAAGGCACCTGACGCCCATGGTAGCGTCATGTGTTGGGTACGCCAGGTTGCCCAACGCCCATGGGGGCATCGCTTGCTCGCATGCTAGGGTGCTTAACGACCATAGGGGCATCACGTGTTGGGAACGCTAGGTCACCCGTCGGGAAGGAGCGCCCATGCGACAAGTTGGTGGGTCGGCCTGACTTGGAAAGGGGTGATCATAAAAATAAATAATGTAATACCATGACTTCCCATGAAAATTTTTCCCACAAGGGGGTCTCATAATGATTTTTAGAAAATTAAGTAAATTAATGTTTAGGTATTAAAAGTCAGTTTATATATGATTGATTATGAAACATGGACGTACTAACAAATGATAATATTTTATTTTCATTAATGAGATAATGATTTGTGTTAACTGATTTGCAGAGCAAGGCGAAATATTGCGCCCTAGACGTACCCGTACAAAGGCAGAGCACCCAAGCGCCCCTACAGGCGTCGCGAGCTGGGCATCCGAGGACATTCGTCTCGTAGGGGCACTCGTGCGATGAGTTTGTGGGTCAAACCGACTTGGAAAGGGGATCCCGCATAAAAGAAGCAATTTCGGCCCGTGACTGCCCATGAACAAAGTTCCCACCAAGGGGTCTCATAATGATTTTTAGAAAATTGGATAAAGTAACGTCTGGGTGTTAAAAGTTGGTTTATAATTGATTGATTATGCAACATGGTACTATTAAGTTATAATATTTTGTTATCATTGATGAGCGAACGAATGCAGGGTTCTTCGGCGCTTGTGGGGGCATCACACACTGGGAATGCCAAGGCACCTGATGCCCATGGGGGCATCACGTGCTCAACATGCAAGGGCGCCTGATGCCCATGTGGATGTCACGTGTTGGGCATGCTAGGGTGCCCATGTAACGAGTTGGTGGGTCGGCCTGAATTGGTAAGGGGTGCCCACAAAAAAGAAATAATTTCGGCCCATGACTACCCATGAACATAGTTCCCACAAGGGGGTCTCATAATGATTTTTAGAAAATTAAGTATATTAATGTTTCGGTGTGAAAATTCGGTATATGTCTCTTTTATGCTCTTGGTGTCAAGAATATTGTTACTTGTTGCAAGCCTACACCTAAGTACCAATCCACCACTTAATATTTACCAATTAGTTAAACATATGCTTTAATTAATTGACCCCACATAAACTGGCCTGTGAAAGGAGCCAATGTTGGAATTTTTTCATTTTTTTCTTGTATGCATTGAAATTTGACATGGTTATAGTAGATACGTTCATTGGTGTTATAGGAGGGTTTGGAAAAGTGGATAAGTTAGTAATATGTTTTGACTTATTATTATTTTCTAAAATGAGTTTTGAATTATTATTTTCTAATACGTTTTGAATTATTATTATCGCCCTAGCCTGAGCTCGCCTTTGCCCAGCTCTGAGTTGCAAGAGGAAATCCTACCTACTCCATTTCCCTAGCTCGAGCCGACCTTCACTCATCTTTGAGATGCAAGAGAAAAGCTATAATAGATAGTACTAATCCATACTATGTTATAATATATAGTACCGCGAGGATCCCCAGAGTTTTCTGGAAAAAAACGCGTTAGATTCCCACCCATAGACGTCAACACCTATTAGAAATTGTATTTTCTTACAAGGCCTTTGAAATGCTAAAGAGTCGCTTGTCATGGATGCTTCTAGTGGCGTGACATCCCTACCCTGGGTATGTATTGTACCTCTGTCATTTGAAACCCTTTGCTATCGGTTCACAGTACTAAATTTAACTAAGTTCTATGATAAGTTTTTTTGGTGGCTTGCTATGTGTATGTGCAACTCACTATGAAAATAAGATTTTTGAGTTTTTATAGTTTTTACTATTACTTATGGTGATTGTCTAGAAGAATTTCCCTTTTCAAGTGTTAAAGCTACATGCATATTTTTAATAATTATAGAAAAGTGACATTTTTCGAGGCGGGGAGCGGGTCGAATGGCCCGAGGCCGCAAGCTAGGTCATGAAACCTAGGGTTTCCTCGCCCCACAACGAGAGCGTGAAAAACTCCACAATCCCTCCCACCATCTCACGACGGTTTCCATCGCATTTGAGGATCAACGAATGAAAGCATTCTCCAACGGGGAGGGGGGGGTGGTGAAGGAGGCAATGGTGATTTAGTCAATAATAGCAAAGATGGTCAGACTGATCTGCCACAAAATGGTTTGACAGGGGCCACAGATCCTGGAGAGATCCTTGCAACCCAAGCAAATGAAGACCAAGGAAGCAAAGTACAAAACAATGTGACATCCTCAAGCTGCATCCCAATAGCACCCAAACGGTTTGAGATCCACTTCCCGGCTGAAAGAATTAACGACAGAATCCAATACATGCATGATCATGCCCTCATTAGGAATTTTATTGGCTTTTGGCCAACCGAGAAAGCTCTCTACGGCTAGATAAATTCTAAATGGAATCCCAAAGGCTAGGTCACACTCCAGCTAGGACCCAAAGGCTTTTTTAACATCATTTTTACCTGCATAGTGGACAAAAACAGGGTTATGGATGGGGGACCTTACTTCTTCAATTCGGTCGATCTCTTCCTCAGAGACTAGATTGAACATTTCAACCCTGATAAAGCAGACTTCAACTGGGCTCCGATGTGGATCAGGCTCTATTACCTACCATAGGAATACTGGGAAGAGCTAACCCTCCAAGAAATTAGCAATCACCTTGGATCTTTCATCAAAATTTCTGAAGAAACCAAGCACAATCGCTATACAGCCTATGCCAGGATCTGTATCTACATGCATCTTGCCAAAGATCTTTCAGACTCGGTAAGCCTTTGTCACGATGACTTTGAATGGATCCAATCTATAGATTAAGAGCATGTTCCCTTCCCCTACCGTAAATGTCACAAGCATGGCCATATTTTCAGGGATTTCCCTCTAAATCCTCCCCCTAAGCCCTCCTTTGTCCCGGAATCATCTGACCCTAATGGCTTCACCAAATTCTCCTCTCGTAAAAGACATGCAAAAAAACCCACCCCTAACCTTGGATCCTCTCAACCCTCTACCAGCAATAGTTTTCACCTCCTAGCTAGCCAATCCCTAGAGAAGGATCCCCCAACTTCCTCCCCGAATGTCCCTCCTCCCCTTAGAGACGACCCCTCCAACCCCTCTTTCCCCTATAAATCCTCTACCTCGGGCATGAACCCTAATCAAAGCTCTAAGCCCTCTTACAAAAACATGCAAGCCAAGCCACAAGTTTCCAAGAAGAATGATAAGAAAAAGGAGAACTCACCCTCTGCCTCCATCGATATCCAAAATACTCCCCTGGAGCTCAACTCCAACATGGAGGAGGACACTCAGGGTATCCCTCCTTAGAAGAAATCTCATGATGAAGGAAAGAATCAAACCCCAATCACTTACATGGATGAAGAGCTAGAAACCATAGACTTCCGAGATCTGGACATCACTGGCCTTGAAATCACCTGCAATACTAAGGAGTACCATACCATTCCACCTAGACAAACTGACAGCCTGGAGGAAGCTTTACTCAAAGGAAGCGCGTAGTTGGGCATCCAGGGAGAGAACATACCACGGGAAACAATCAACATTATTAGAGAATCCAGAAAAAAAGGCAGACCTACAGATCTGTAATGACTGATTATTCTGGGAGATCAACTGGTTGAATCTGGACGATACCCTAAGCTGACCAAGTTCTATAAGGTCCTCAACCACCAGTCTAAATGATGAAGCTCACATCATGGAATATTTGAGGGATCAATAGCCCCTTAAAGCTCCGTATGATAAAAAATAGAATCAGGAGAGACAACTCTTCCATATTTTTCATGTAGGAAACCAAATGCTCTAGCACCACCTTTCATTCAATCCTAACTGGGCTTTGGCTTGGCCATAATACTGTACTTGTTGATGCCCTAGGGGGCTCAGAATGTCTTGCCATATCTTGGAACCCCCGTATCCTCTCCTTCTCTGACCTCCATGCCTCTCTCAACTTCATCCAGGCCTCCTTCCATCTGTTAGGCACCAACTTCCACGACCATATCACCAATGTTTACTTCCCCCAATCCTCTGCTTGCAAAATCCAGCTCTTTTACGATATTGAATTCCTTAATGCCTAGTGAGCCTATCCCTTCTGGATTCTGGGAGTCGATTTTAACATAATCCCCAACCTTAATGAAAAATGAGGAGGTCGTCCGCACCTTGACAATGACAGCTACCATTTTAAAGACTTCATCCTTCAGAATTAGATGATCGAACTGCCCACTTATAATGGGCTTCACACCTAGAATAAAATAATAAGAGGCTCCCAACAAATTTCTTCGCACTTGGACCGCTTTCTTATCTCGAATGCCTTAATTCACTCGAAGGGTGACATCTTCTCCACCATCCTGCCCGTTGGAGGCTCTGATCACTGGCCCATCCAACTGCAATGGATGCGGCCAGAGAGAGCTAACAATAAACCCTTCCGCTTTGAGTAGTTCTGGCTCCCCCATCCAGGATTCAAATAAATGGTCATCAAATGGTGGTGCAATATCATTCCCTCAGAAGGATCTAAGATGTATCAACTCCAACAAAATATAAAGCTCCTAAAAACCCGATTAAAGCACTGGCTCATTTGGAAATATCTTCCAAATTCAGAAGGACTTCAACACTCAGATGGAGACCCTCCAACAATCTATCATATCGGAAGGGCGTACTGAGGACTTAGCCCACCAAAAACAGAGTCTCAAGAACCAAATAGAAAAAATAGGGTTGTAGGATGAGATTCTCTGGAATGAAAAATCCAAGATTCGTTGGCTCAAAGAGGGGGAGAAAAATACCAAATTCTTTCACCCCTCCACTATCCAACAAATGATGATAAATCAAATCTCCATCCTTAAAAATGATCAAGGAGTTAACTTGGAAGCTCATGAGGACATTGAACAGAAATTCCTCAATTATTTCAAGGATACCCTTGCGGAGCCACCTGTGGATAGACAGGACGAAATCAATAACATCACCCAGCACATTCCTTCTATCATAACAGATGATCATAATCAAATGCTCTTGAGACCAGTCCAATTACAGGAAGTGGATCAAGCTATGGCTCAACTAAAGGTTGGGAAGGCACCGGGTCCGGATGGCTTCACTACCAATTTCTTCCATTTCTTTTGGGAAGACATAAAGATGGAAGTCTGGGAAATGGTGGAGGAATCCTAGAGTATGCACTGGATTCTCCCCACACTCAATGCGACTTTCCTCACTCTAATCCCCAAGGAGGAACACGCGGCCACCCCCAAAAAATACAGACCGATCGGGTTATGCAATGTCATGTACAAGCTCATCTCCAAAGTGATCGCCAATCAACTCAAACCTCTGCTACCACTCTTAATCTCTTCGGAGAAAACTGGTTATGTGGAGGGATGGAAAATTCTAAACGACATCATTATCACTCATGAGGTTACTCACTCTCTGAAGACCGGAAAAATTATAGGTAGGCTCCTCAATATTGACCTCTCAAAAGCCTTTGATAAACTCAGCTGGAACTATATTCAACAAATGTTGCTAGCCTTTGGATTTAGTCGCACCCAGATTCCTTGGATCATGAGCCTGGTTTCCTCCCCCATCTTCTCTATCCTACTCAATGGCTCCCCCTCCGCACCCTTTTCACCTTCAAGAGGCATCCACCAAGGTGACCCCCTTTCCCCCTTCCTCTTTGTCCTGATGGCTGAAGGGCTTGGCAGACTCATCAATCACTATGTCTCTTCCGGCTCTCTCAAAGGACTCAACATTCATCGTTTTCCACCTATCTCCCATCATAAATTTGTAGATGATAACATGCTCTTTTGCCACCCGTCCATTCAAGAAGCCAGATCCTTCAAAGATATCCTTGACAACTTCTCCTTAGCTGCTGGCCCTACTATCAACAACGAAAAATCCCAAATCTTCTTCTTCAATACTCCTGTCATCACTGAACGCAACATTGCCAAAATTTTGGGCTTCTCCTCTCCTCTCTCCCTTCAACTGATCTAGGGCCCCCCTTATTGACTCCGCCATCAAGCATTCCTCCTGGAGAGAACTTTTGGATAAACTTGAGGACAAAATCTCACTCTGGACCCATCGTGCCCTCAACATAGCTGGTCGACTTGTCCTTATAAAGTATGTTCTTCAGTCCATGCCTTTATACCTCTTCTTGGTCCTGGCTGCTCCCAAGTGGGTCCTCAAATCAATCAGAAATCTCCAAAGAAATTTCCTTTTGGGAGAAAATCAAGATAACAAGAAATGGGCGCTGGTCAACTAGAATGAAGTTTGCGTCCCCAAAATTTCAAGCAGAGTGGGGCTCAGAGACACTCAACACAACAACGCGATAATGGGAGAAAAAATCTGGTGGAATTGGATCTCCAATCCTGAAGTTCCTTGGGCCCAGCTATGGCTCTCCAAATATGTGAATAATTGGCCAGCTCAGGAACTGATTCACTTTAACACAGAGATCGATGGCTCCCTCATATGGAAAGCATCCAAAGAACACAGGGCTCTCGTTGGGGACCACAACTTTTGGGAGGTCCGCTTAGGTTCTCAAGCTAAGTTTTGGGAGGATTCATGGAAATAGATGCCCAAACTTGCCACTCTCTTTCCAAACTAAAACTAGAAGGAAATCCTAAACAATCAAGATAACTCCCAAATCATGCAATTTTGGACTCCCCTCATCAATTCGGGCTACCGTCAGTGGCTTCTGGTCGACCGTCTGTACGAAGAACGGAGGCCACAACTCACTAAAGACATCAACAAAGAACTGCTAAAAAGGAAAATTTGATTCGCTGAAGGAGATGACATTGTTAGATGGGCATACTCAACCTGAGGCACCTTCACCACCAAATAGGTCTATCGCTTGCTCCTCCCTACTCCTCAGCAAGCGATAGACCTATTTGGTGATCCAAAAATTTGGCATCCAAAAATCTCCACCTTCTTATGGCTTCTCAGCAAAAGGCACATCCTTAATTGGGACAACCTGCTCAAAAATGGATTCATCGGACCCTCCTGATTTCCAAATTGTGGCAATGTGAAAGAAAACATAGAGCACCTCTTCAACTCCTGCACTCTTGCAAACACTCTATGGGATAAAGTTTCTTTGCTGAGAAAAATATCAGATTGAAAATGAGGGAACATACTCAATACTATTCGAAATTGGCCACCTTCCCCCTTCCATAGCGATCTGCTCAACTCCCTTTGGCTTATCCTCCCTAGGCATATTCTCTAGTTGATTTGGAAGGAAAACAACCGTCGCATCTTTTAAGATCAAACCACCCATCCAGACATCCTTTAGACCAACATTTGCAACAACCTTTAGGAATCCATTGCGCTACTTTGATGGAAATAATCTGATCTCCCTTCCCACCCCCCTGAAAAATCCATTTGGACCAACTAGAATCTATCCCTTCACTCGCACCCGATCATTAAGCCCCCTTCAAAACATTTCCCCAACTCTCCCTATACTTGGTCTCCCCCTCCTCCCGGCCTCTTCAAACTCAATTTGATGGCGCCTCCAAAGGTCATCCAGGAGACGCCGGTTTTGGTGGGATATTCAGAAATTCGGAGGAAGATGCCAATATGATCTACTTCAGCTCCATTAGATGGGACACCAACAACTCTTCTGAATTAGAAGGAATTTTTCAAGGCCTCCTCCTAGCGTAGGAGAACAATTTCTTCCCCTTGGAAATTGAAGGAGACTCCCAAATCATCATCCACATTGTCGATCACCTTCAGTCAGGATCCCCTACCTCCAAATTATCTATGGCTGGAGATTAGCGGCTCGCTTCAACCTCCTCGGGTAATGGCTCCTCCGACATGTAGCAATCACTTTCAAACATAGCAGAAGAACTGCTAATGTCGTCACAGATCTTTTGGCCAACAAAGGAGTTACTCACACTGCTTCTCTCACCACAGGTCAACTCCATACACTTGATGATGAAGCTCTCAGAAATGACTGCACTCTTTTGGTGCTCAAAGATCTTTGCCTCTCGGATGCGGGTGTTAAGTGTTGAGAAGGCTTTCCAATTGGGTGCCATGTGGCATGGCACCTATCCGCCCCACGCACCTTCACATGGTATCCCACCTTGTGATAAATGCTGGAGCATGGCTCCCTTAATTTCCAGCTTTCTCTCGACGTACTTTGGTTGCTGCACATTAACTATGCCTCGACCTGCTCCAATGGATCTTAAATTTTCCATCCCCACACCTGCCTCCTCCATTCGTCTTTCCCTCCAGCTATGTGCAGTTGCTTCAGGCATATTTGTTATGCCTTAGCCCCTCGGCCCTACTCCATTTCATTATGAGTGCTTCACCACAAATTCTGGCTCCTCGGCTGCTCCTGAGGTCGACCCCTCCCATTCACGAGTCTCCTCTCATTCACCTACCATGCCGAGACGTCATAGAATGAGGTGTCGCAGAGTTGGTGGGCGAGGTCTCCCCTCCATACCTCCTTCCTTGACTGCCGCGGGCAGGGGGGTGAATCTTTCTGTGGGTTGGGAGAATCCGACCCTGCTCGACCTTATCAACCTCACCGCCCATATGTCCCACCACATCCCTAGCCCTTTGCCTGAATCCTTCGGTCTGCGTCCCAAAAAATGACCCTGTAAATCCACTATTCAGTCTGATCTTGTCTATTCTCCCCGCAAAATGAAGGCCCTACCTATGCAGAGCGCTTCCAGCAGCGGTCATAGCTCAAGAAGTGGCACAAGTTCAAGTAGCGGTGATAGATCAAGTAGTGACGAAGATGGAAAGGATGTCAGCACCAACATTCATACATCTTCCTCCAACTCACCAGATGCCCAGGTGTTTCTTCTCCCTCCATCATCTATCCATGAGTCCAAGAAAGTAGAGAACGAGTCTCTCTATGCTTGCAGGATTGAGGAAGATCCACCCAACCCTCTAGAGAAGAATGACAGCTCACCATAAGCCTAATTTCTGGGTGCTCATCTCTTTTTCTAGCTATCTTCTGGTGTTTTCTAGTTTTGCTATGTTTTGGAACTATTTTTTTTTTAGTACCAGTATTGTAACTCGTCAAGTTGGTTTCCCTCTTTGGGAAACTCCTAAGAATCTTTGCTCTTGGGCTGGTTTCCCCACCTGGGGCAGCCCCTACTTTGCTGTAATTCTCTTGATACTTCCTTCTGGAATTGGCCTTCCAACTCTGGAGGAGAAGAATTGTGATGTTTTGACATGTATGATATAATAGAAGTAGCCTAACTTAGAAAAATAATAATTAAAGGAATATTTAATGTCAAAATATGAAAGAGAGAAAAGAGTTTAACTTATGTCCACATTTGTTTAATTAGGGCTCTCAAAAGCTAGATTACTCCATAACTTAAATCATACTTGTTTTGCTTTTAATTTGATTGGTTGATTTCTTAATCATTTAGAATTGTTCATATTACATATTTAATACAAAATAAGAAGCGGTCAAGTAATAAAGAGGTGCAACATTTAATCATTAACCTCATGTGTATCAATTGAAGATGATCTTTACAATGTTCCTTATATCTTAGTGAGGTAAGGCATGCATGGACCTAGTCAAAATCGACCAATCCTTTGGTTAGGTGAGTTTATCCTCTAGGTTGATACATGGTAGTAATTGAACCGATGAGCAATAGTTGAGGTGGCATGGAAAATCATGGGTAGTTACATTGTCAATTGTTTTGGCACCACATGGATTGAATATTGGAGCTACATTAATGTCACATTAGAGATGTAGAAGTGAAACTTCTTATAACATAAAAAATAACTTTTGGAAAAGAAAAATTTTGTTAGGAGACTTGAGTATCAAAACCTCACTTAATGTAAAGAACTAATATTCCTTAATAACCATGGATAGTTTTTAGTCTTGTGATGCTCATGTATTGAATTTTTGGGTGTTGTTGATCAATGGTTCACGTGATATAGTGGTCTACTTAAGAATTAGAGGATTATATGGTCATGGTAAATGTCTAACACTTAAAATCACTTAAAATTTACCAATTATTTTAAATTATGATTTAATTAATTGACCCCACCCCACATAGAGTGACCTATGAAAGGGGCCAAAATTTTTGTTTTTGTTTTTTTTTTTGTGCTTGTATGCATTGAAATTCAACATGGTTGTAGTGGATACACATGTTGATGGTATGGGATGGTTTGAAGACTCAAATATGACTTACACAAAAAAATCAAAAAACAAATGATAAAATTATAACATAAATATCAAGGAGATTAAATTATCCATCTAAAAAATCCATGTTATTGAGTGCTTACCATGTTATACTTGAGACCTATTCTTTGTTCATAACTAACATATTCATGTTGGCTATATCTCTATTGGATGTGAATTTTGATATACAATGATCCTATGTATTGGTTCAATGAATTATTGATGGTTATTGAGACCAAAAAGCAATTATTATTTTACCTATCTAAAGCTTTTGTATTTTTTTAACCAACCAGATCCCTTTGTGGTCTATCCCTTTGTATTTTTTCCTATGCAAGATTGTATTTTGTGGGGTTCACCTTTGCAACATATACTTCTATGGAGTCCCCTATTGTGGAACCTATTATTAGACACTATTAGTGATCCATTTGAACTATGACTATGCCAAATTAGGTTGTCATATGATATATCCTTCCCCTATAATTGTAAATTAGCATGAAAAATTTCCCATAGTTCTAATCAATAATGCATAATTTGCCACATTTCTATAAGTAAATACTAGCTCCTTGGAAATGGATGTATGGTTTGAATAAATTTATGCACTAATTACTAGAGTGGGACATCATGTGCATCATTTAGTGGTTTTGACAATTAGCCATAAGTGTGAGTGGGTCGGGAGTTCTAGTAAACTATAGAAAACATGACTATTGCTACTACAAATATTGGTCATATGAAGATGGTCCATTTTACTGGTAAAATACATGAAGGGATCATATCACCCACAATTTTCCACTCATTGATGACATACACAAGTACTTAGATCAATTTAATATTGAATTGAAGGATTTGGAAGTTGACTTGGTGAAGGAGAAAATAAATTTATTTCTTGACACAAATATCCCAAGAATGGTTAATGATATAATAATAATGATAATGACTTAATATATAATCCTAGAAGATTATAATGTAGGCTTGGACCTGTTGACCAAAGACCCAAGCATGAAACCCATGCATTAATAAGTCAAATTTCTTTTACCATAAAAAAATATTTTTCTTTCTTTTCACAAATACAATTTTGAAGACTGTCACTAGCTACATTCTTCAACACCATGAACCTCTTCCTCACCAACACTTTATTCATGTTGAATCTGTTAAGTGTTTGGGGTCACGGATAATACTACAAGTTTCATTTAGACATCTTATTTTTCCAAACAGATACCCACTTCCAACTGAATAACTAGACTTGCGTCCACTTCCTGTGTCTGCATTAATAAATCCTTCATACGAAGCACTATATCAATAGTTTAGACACTTCAATCCTATTCAAACTCAGGCATTTGCGGTGTTTTATACCTCAAATGATAATTTTTTAGTTGTAACACCTACTGGTAGTGGTAAGACTATTTTTGCTAAGTTTTCTTTACTATGATTGCATCAAAAAGGCCCAAACAATGTATTTCCATGTGTCTATATTGCTTCTATAGAAGCTATTTCCAAACAGAGATATCGGGATTGGGAGCAAAAAATTGGAATAGAGACAAAATAGAGCCAAACCTACCTCCTACACTCGACAAGACTCCTTTAGGTTGCGACTATTTTAGATACTCTCCACTTATGATGAATTGCACTTGGGTTGGTGAGAATGAGGCTTTTCCTCACTCTAATTTATATATTTCTCAAGGGATTCATCTAATATGTTGTTGTGGGCTTAAAAACTCATAAAATTACACAAGCTAACTTGAACAAATCATATGCAAACCCAACAACCATATAGAAGAATGAAAATCTCATCATATATCACTCGGATTTCAATGATATTTGTTGTCTTTGGTTTATATCAAAGTCCTATAACACCTCCATGTGTCAAATCATCGAAATGCCTCATGGTTTCATACTGACCTGCTATCATATTATGTTGAGTTCTCGAGTTATCGAGTGATCAGTTCATTGGTTAGGATGAATAAGTTCTCAAGTTCTCAATTATTTAAATATTAGTTTAATATTTTAAATTCAAAGAAATTCCTTATAACTCACTTGTACTAATATAATGTTCTTGTGGTTTTGTCAAGACATTTCTCAACATCCCTTATGACACTTGCTAAAAATTTCTCTCATTTGATGGAGTGTTATAGGACATTCAACCAAACAAGTATTTGTCAGATCTATCTTCGTTGAGTGATGAAATTTCAGGTAGGATAGAAGAAATTGACCAAACATCTGTTATGTCATCTAGCAAGAAAAGTACAACTAGAGGTGAAAATATTAGAAAATAATTCCATGAACAAAGTTCCCACAAGGGGGTCTCGTAATGATTTTTAGAAAATTAAGTAAATTAATGTTTAGGTGTTAAAATTCGGTTTATAATTGATTAATTATGCAGCATGGACGTACTAACAAATGATAATATTTTGTTTTCATTGATGAGCTAATGATTTGTGTTAACTGATTTGCATAGCAGGGTGAACCCTCGCGCCCTAGACACACCCGTACAAAGACGGAGCGCCTAGGTTCCCCTGTAGGCATTGCGAGCTGGGCATGCAAGGATGTTCACCCAGTAGGGGCACTTGTGCGACGAGTTGGTGGGTCGACCCGACATGGAAAGGGGCTCCCACATAAAAGAAGTAAGTTCGGACCATGACTGCCCATGAACATAATTCCCACCAAGGGGTCTCATAATGATTTTTATAAAATTGGCTAAAGTAATGTTTGGGCATTAAAAGTTAGCTTATAATTGATTGATTATGCAGTATGGTACTAGAAAATTATAATATTTTGTTGTCACTGATGGGTGAATGAAGGAAGGTCGCTTCGGCGCCCATGGGGGTGTCGCATGCCAAGTCGCTTAGTGCCCATAGGGGCGTCGCGTGTTGGGTATGTTAGGACACCCGATGCCCATGTGGGTGTCACGTGTTGGGCTCACCAGGGTTGTTAGCATAGATTCTTAATGCAAGTGTATGAAAAGAGCCCACTTTAGTTGTGTGTGACAAACATCCCTAACAACAGAAATGGTTGCTTAACTTCTTTAGATCTGTAATCAATAGTTAAAACAAATGCTGCAAAAAAAACAGATCTATGCAGTAAAAGCAGTTAAATAGTAAAAAGAAATAATAAATGCTCCATGCATCCAACGGACAAGAAAAGGTTTAAAGAATTTTGAATATATTATAACACCTGGTAAAGGGAACTAATACAAGTTACGAGTCCCCCTCAATGGGATGGTTCCTTGGTTGTCCTCAATGCTTTAGATCCAGAAGTTTCTCTCTCTCAATGGTGTAGATGACCCAAAATGTGTTGATCTCTATGGGAGCTCAAGAAACAAAGAAAATAGTAGCAACAATGAGAATGATCAAAGCATGAAAATGAAAGTGATCAAAGTGAATAATGAATGGAAAACCCTCCTATTTATAACAAAATATTGAGTTATCCTCGATAATGGAAAATAATAAAATATTATTAACCAAGATCTAGAGCTAACTGCTTGGAATATTTTATTATATTTTGTTGGAGGGAAAAAGGTATTTAAATTGGTTAGATGCCTTTATTTAGAAATAATAAACAAATAAATGATTTATTTATCATTTCAAGAATGTGGTCAAGGAATAATTAACAAATAATGATTTGTTTAATTATTTCTAGGTGATAGGGTCAAATTTAACAAGGAATAATAAGATAATGATTTAATTAATTATTCCAAGATAAAAATACGAAAAATAGTGATTTATCTAATTATTTCTCATAATTGGGTTAAATATGACGAGGAATATTATTTAAACAATGGTTTAATTAATTATTCCTAGAGGAAAATCAAATAAATAAGGATTTATTTAATTATTCCTCATGGGGTTTCTTGTTTTAACCATAAATAACTTAATAAAATATGGTTTATTAAATTATTTCTTATAGTGAAAGAAATTTTACTATGGTAAAATTGGTTTTACATGGTGTACTTTGATCCATCTAATTGTAAATGGTTAGATGACCAAATTTTGGTGATAAGAGATTTCCCTCCAACGTGCGAGCGTTATGAGCTAATCATATGACCGAAGTACATTGTAAGAACACAATCACTAGACACCAAAGGGGAGTCAGAGAGAGAGAGAGATACATAGACAGAGTGAAGCGAGAGAGGACAATGACAGAGGGGGAGAGACCTACAAATGATATAAATCTCCTTTAATGTTTGGGTACATGTTCTCAGTGAGGCAGGGGAGGCATACCTATGCCCGCTGAGATGAAAAAGTACAAAGAATAATGGTGTGCCCAAAAAAATGAAACTGAGAAATAAAGTTCATGATAAATGGTACATGACATGCTGGCATAAAATGGGCCAGACAAAAATATAATGGATCCCACATACATACTGCGCCTGGAGAAACATGAGCCAGGACTTAATTTTCATTGATGAGCTAATAATTTTTGTTAAGTGATTTTCACAACAGGGTGAATGTTCGTGCCCTAGATGGACCTGCACAAAGGCGGAGCGCCCGGGTGCCCTTGCGGGCGTCGCGATTTGGGCATGCTAGAACGTCCACCTGGTAGGCGTGCCCATGCGACGAGTTGGTAGGTCAAATTGACTTGTAAAGGGGCTCCCGCATAAAATAAGTAAGGTCGACCCATGACTACCCATGAACAAAGGTCCCACTAAGGGGTATCACAATGATTTTTAGAAAATTGACTAAAGTAGTTTTGGGGTGTTAAAATTTGATTTATAATTGATTGATTATGCAACATGGTACAAAAAAATTATAATATTTTGTTGTCATTAATGAGAAAATGAAGGCGGGGTGCTCGAGTTCCCATGGGGGCATCCCATGTTGGCACTTTAAGGCACCTGACGCCCATGGTAGCGTCATGTGTTGGGTACGCCAGGGTGCCCAATGCCCATGGGGGCATCGCTTGCTCGCATGCTAGGGCGCTTAACGACCATAGGAGCATCACGTGTTGGGAATGCTAGGTCACCCGTCGGGAAGGAGCGCCCATGCGACAAGTTGGTGGGTCGGCCTGACTTGGAAAGGGGTGATCATAAAAATAAATAATGTAATACCATGACTTCCCATGAAAAAATTTCCCACAAGGGGGTCTCATAATGATTTTTAGAAAATTAAGTAAATTAATGTTTAGGTATTAAAATTCAGTTTATATATGATTGATTATGAAACATGGACGTACTAACAAATGATAATATTTTATTTTCATTAATGAGATAATGATTTGTGTTAACTGATTTGCAGAGCAAGGCGAAATATTGCGCCCTAAACGTACCCATACAAAGGCAGAGCACCCGAGCGCCCCTACAGGCGTCGCGAGCTGGGCATCCGAGGACATTCGTCTCGTAGGGGCACTCGTGCGATGAGTTTGTGGGTCAAACCAACTTGGAAAGGGGATCCCGCATAAAAGAAGCAATTTCGGCCCGTGACTGCCCATGAACAAAGTTCCCACCAAGGGGTCTCATAATGATTTTTAGAAAATTGGATAAAGTAACGTCTAGGTGTTAAAAGTTGGTTTATAATTGATTGATTATGCAACATGGTACTATTAAGTTATAATATTTTGTTATCATTGATGAGCGAACGAATGCAGGGTTCTTCGGCGGTTGTGGGGGCATCACACGCTGGGAATGCCAAGGCATCTGATGCCCATGGGGGCATCATGTGCTCAACATGCAAGGGCGCCCGATGCCCATGTGGATGTCACGTGTTGGGCATGCTAGGGTGCCCATGTAACGAGTTGGTGGGTCGGCCTGAATTGGCAAGGGGCGCCCACAAAAAAGAAATAATTTCGGCCCATGACTACCCATGAACATAGTTCCCACAAGGGGGTCTCATAATGATTTTTAGAAAATTAAGTATATTAATGTTTCTGTGTGAAAATTCGGTATATGTCTCTTTTATGCTCTTGGTGTCAAGAATATCGTTACTTGTTGCAAGCCTACACCTAAGTACCAATCCACCACTTAATATTTACCAATTAGTTAAACATATGCTTTAATTAATTGACCCCACACAAACTAGCCTATGAAAGGAGCCAATGTTGAAATTTTTTCATTTTTTTCTTGTATGCATTGAAATTTGACATGGTTATAGTAGATACGTTCATTGGTGTTATAGGAGGGTTTGGAAAAGTGGATAAGTTAGTAATATGTTTTGACTTATTATTATTTTCTAAAATGAGTTTTGAATTATTATTTTCTAATACGTTTTGAATTATTATTATCGCCCTAGCCTGAGCTCGCCTTTGCCCAGCTCTGAGTTGCAAGAGGAAATCCTACCTACTCCATTTCCCTAGCTCGAGTCGACCTTCACTCATCTTTGAGATGCAAGAGAAATGCTATAATAAATAGTACTAATCCATACTATGTTATAATATATAGTGCCGCGAGGATCCCCAGAGTTTTCTGGAAAAAAACGTGTTAGATTCCCACCCATAGACGTCAACACCTATTAGAAATTGTATTTTCTTACAAGGCCTTTGAAATGCTAAAGAGTCGCTTGTCATGGATGCTTCTAATGGCATGACTTCCCTACCTTGGGTATGTATTGTACCTCTGTCCTTTGAAACCCTTTGCTATCGGTTCACAGTACTAAATTTAACTAAGTTCTATGATAAGTTTTTTTGGTGGCTTGCTATGTGTATGTGCAACTCGCTATGAAAATAAGATTTTTGAGTTTTTATAGTTTTTACTATTACTTATGGTGATTGTCTAGAAGAATTTCCCTTTTCAAGTGTTAAAGCTACATGCATATTTTTAATAATAATTAAAGGAAAAGTGACATTTTTTCGAGGACTGGGGGAGAGCGGGTCGAATGACTGAGACGAGCTAGGTCATGGAAACCTAGGGTTTCCCTCGCCCCTGTAACGAGCGCCGAAAAAGCTCCCAATCCCTCCCACCTGCATCTCTGAGCGAGTTTCCATCTGCATTTTGAGGATCAACGGAATGACATCATCGACGGGGAGGGGGGGGGTGGTGAAGGAGGCAATGGTGATTTAGTCAATAATAGCAAAGCTGGTCAGACTGATCTGCCACAAAATGGTTTGACAGGGGCCACAGATCCTGGAGAGATCCTTGCAACCCAAGCAAATGAAGACCAAGGCAGCAAAGTACAAAACAATGTGACATCCTCAAGCTGCATCCCAATAGCACCCAAACGGTCTGAGATCCACTTCTCGGCTGAAAGAATTAACGACAGAATCCAATACATGCATGATCACGCCCTCATTAGGAAGTTTATTGGCTTTTGGCCAACCGAGAAAGCTCTCTACAGCTAGATAAATTCTAAATGGAATCCCAAAGGCCAGGTCACACTCCAGCTAGGACCCAAAGGCTTTTTTAACATCATTTTTACCTGCATAGTGGACAAAAACAGGGTTATGGATGGGGGACCTTACTTCTTCAATTCGGTCGATCTCTTCCTCAGAGACTAGATTGAACATTTCAACCCTGATAAAGCAGACTTCAACTGGGCTCCGATGTGGATCAGGCTCTATTACCTACCATAGGAATACTGGGAAGAGCTAACCCTCCAAGAAATTAGCAATGACCTTGGATATTTCATCAAAATTTCTGAAGAAACCAAGCACAATCGCTATACAGCCTATGCCAGGATCTGTGTCTACATGCATCTCGCCAAAGATCTTTCGGACTCGGTAAGCCTTTGTCACGATGACTTTGAATGGATCCAATCAATAGATTACGAGCATGTTCCCTTCCCCTACCGTAAATGTCACAAACATGGCCATATTTTTAGGGATTGCCCTCTAAATCATCCCCCTAAGCCCTCCTTTGTCCCGGAATCCTCTGACCCTAATGGCTTCACCAAAGTCTCCTCTCGTAAAAGACATGCAGAAAAACCCACCCCTAACCCTGGATCCTCTCAACCCTCTACCAGCAATAGTTTTCACCTCCTAGCTAGCCAATCCCTAGAGAAGGATCCCCCAACTTCCTCCCCGAATGTCCCTCCTCCCCTTAGAGACCCCCCCTCCAACCACTCTTTCCCCTATAAATCCTCTACCTCGGGCTTGAACCCTAATCAAAGCTCTAAGCCCTCTTACAAAAACATGCAAGATAAGCCACAAGTTTCCAAGAAGAATGATAAGCAAAAGGAGAACTCACCCTCTGCCTCCATCGAGATCCAAAATCCTCCCCTGGAGCTCAACTCCAACATGGAGGAGGACACTCAGGGTATCCCTCCTTAGAAGAAATCTCATGATGAAGGAAAGAATCAAACCCCAATCACTTACATGGATGAAGAGCTAGAAACCATAGACTTCCGAGATCTGGACATCACTGGCCTTGAAATCACCTGCAATACTAAGGAGTACCATACCATTCCACCTAGACAAACTGACAGCCTGGAAGAAGCTTTACTCAAAGGAAGCGCGTAGTTGGGCATCCAGGGAGAGAACATACCACGGGAAACAATCAACATTATTAGAGAATCCAGAAAAAAAGGCAGACCTACAGATCTGCAATGACTGATTATTCTGGGGGATCAACTGGTTGAATCTGGACGATACCCTAAGCTGACCAAGTTCTATAAGGTCCTCAACCACCAGTCTAAATGATGAAGCTCACATCATGGAATATTTGAGGGATCAATAGCCCCTTAAAGCTCCGTATGATAAAAAATAGAATCAGGAGAGACAACTCTTCCATCTTTTTCATGTAGGAAACCAAATTCTCTAGCACCACCTTTCATTCAATCCTAATTGGGCTTTGGCTTGGCCATAATACTGTAGTTGTTGATGCCCTAGGGGGCTCAGAATGTCTTGCCATAGCTTGGAACCCCCGTATCCTCTCCCTCTCTGACCTCCATTCCTCTCTCAACTTCATCCAAGCCTTCTTCCATCTATTAGGCACCAACTTCCACGACCATATCACCAATGTTTACTTCCCCCAATCCTCTGGTTGCAAAATCCAGCTCTTTTACGATATTGAATTCCTTAATGCCTAGTGAGCCTATCCCTTCTGGATACTGGGAGTCGATTTTAACATAATCCCCAACCTTAATGAAAAATGAGGAGGTCGTCTGCACCTTGACAATGATAGCTACCATTTTAAGGACTTCATCCTTCAGAATTAGATGATCGAACTGCCCACTTATAATGGGATTCACACCTAGAATAAAATAATAAGAGGCTCCCAACAAATTTCTTCACACTTGGACCGCTTTCTTATCTCGAATGCCTTAATTCACTCGAGGGGTAACATCTTCTCCACCATCCTGCCCGTTGGAGGCTCTGATCACTGGCCCATCCAACTGCAATGGATGCGGCCAGAGAGAGCGAACAATAAACCCTTTCGCTTTGAGTAGTTCTGGCTCCCCCATCCAGGATTCAAATAAATGGTCATCAAATGGTGGTGCAATATCATTCCCTCAGAAGGATCTAAGATGTATCAACTCCAACAAAAGCTAAAGCTCCTAAAAACCTGATTAAAGCACTGGCTCATTTGGCAATATCTTCGAAATTCAGAAGGACTTCGACACTCAGATGGAGACCCTCCAACAATCTATCATATCGGAAGGGCGGACTGAGGACTTAGCCTACCAAAAACAGAGTCTCAAGAACCAAATAGAAAAAATAGGGTTGTAGGATGAGATTCTCTGGAATGAAAAATCCAGGATTTGTTGGCTCAAAGAGGGGGAGAAAAGTACCAAATTCTTTCACCCCTCCACTATCCAACAAAGGATGATAAATCAAATCTCCATCCTTAAAAATGATCAAGGAGTTAACTTGGAAGCTCATGAGGAAATTGAACAGAAATTCCTCAATTATTTCAAGGATACCCTTGCGGAGCCACCTGTGGATAGACAGGACGAAATCATTAACATCACCCAGCACATTCCTTCTATCATAACAGATGATCATAATCAAATTCTCTTGAGACCAGTCCAATTACAGGAAGTGGATCAAGCTATGGCTCAACTAAAGGTTGGGAAGGCACCAGGGCCGGATGGCTTCACTACCAATTTCTTCCATTTCTTTTGGGAAGACATAAAGATGGAAGTCTGGGAAATGGTGGAGGAATCCTAGAGTATGCACTGGATTCTCCCCACACTCGATGCGACTTTCCTCACTCTAATCCCCAAGGAGGAACACGCCGCCACCCCCAAAAAATACAGACCGATCGGGTTATGCAATGTCATGTACAAGCTCATCTCCAAAGTGATCGCCAATCAACTCAAACCTCTGCTACCACTCTTAATCTCTTCGGAGAAAACTGGTTATGTGGAGGGATGGAAAATTCTAAACGACATCATTATCACTCATGAGGTTACTCACTCTCTGAAGACCGGAAAAATTATAGGTAGGCTCCTCAATATTGACCTCTCAAAAGCCTTTGATAAACTCAGCTGGAACTATATTCAACAAATGTTGCTAGCCTTTGGATTTAGTCGCACCCAGATTCCTTGGATCATGAGCCTGGTTTCCTCCCCCATCTTTTCTATCCTACTCAATGGCTCCCCCTCCGCACCCTTTTCACCTTCAAGAGGCATCCACCAAGGTGACCCCCTTTCCCCCTTCCTCTTTGTCCTGATGGCTGAAGGGCTTGGCAGACTCATCAATCACTATGTCTCTTCCGGCTCTCTCAAAGGACTCAACATTCATCGTTTTCCACCTATCTCCCATCATAAATTTGTAGATGATAACATGCTCTTTTGCCACCCGTCCATTCAAGAAGCCAGATCCTTCAAAGATATCCTTGACAACTTCTCCTTAGCTGCTGGCCCTACTATCAACAACGAAAAATCCCAAATCTTCTTCTTCAATACTCCTGTCATCACTGAACGCAACATTGCCAAAATTTTGGGCTTTTCCATCTCCTCTCTCCCTTCAAAATATCTAGGGGCCCCCCTTATTGACTCCGCCATCAAGCATTCCTCCTGGAGAGAACTTTTGGATAAACTTGAGGACAAAATCTCACTCTGGACCCATCGTGCCCTCAACATAGCTGGTCGACTTGTCCTTATAAAGTATGTTCTTCAGTCCATGCCTTTATACCTCTTCTTGGTCCTGGCTGCTCCCAAGTGGGTCCTCAAATCAATCAGAAATCTCCAAAGAAATTTCCTTTTGGGAGAAAATCAAGATAACAAGAAATGGGCGCTGGTCAACTAGAATGAAGTTTGCGTCCCCAAAATTTCAAGCAGAGTGGGGCTCAGAGACACTCAACACAACAACGCGATAATGGGAGAAAAAATCTGGTGGAATTGGATCTCCAATCCTGAAGTTCCTTGGGCCCAGCTATGGCTCTCCAAATATGTGAATAATTGGCCAGCTCAGGAACTGATTCACTTTAACACAGAGATCGATGGCTCCCTCATATGGAAAGCATCCAAAGAACACAGGGCTCTCGTTGGGGACCACAACTTTTGGGAGGTCCGCTTAGGTTCTCAAGCTAAGTTTTGGGAGGATTCATGGAAATAGATGCCCAAACTTGCCACTCTCTTTCCAAACTAAAACTAGAAGGAAATCCTAAACAATCAAGATAACTCCCAAATCATGCAATTTTGGACTCCCCTCATCAATTCGGGCTACCGTCAGTGGCTTCTGGTCGACCGGCTGTACGAAGAACGGAAGCCACAACTCACTAAAGACATCAACAAAGAACTGCTAAAAAGGAAAATTTGATTCGCTGAAGGAGATGACATTGTTAGATGGGCATACTCAACCCGAGGCACCTTCACCACCAAATAGGTCTATCGCTTGCTCCTCCCCACTCCTCAGCCTCCCCAAGATATAATCTGGTCTCAAATCTGGCATCCAAAAATCTGGCCCAAAATCTCCACCTTCTTATGGCTTCTCAGCAAAAGGCACATCCTTAATTGGGAAAACCTGCTCAAAAATGGATTCATCGGACCCTCCTGATGTCCAAATTGTGGCAATGCGGAAGAGAACATAGAGCACCTCTTCAACTCCTGCACTCGTGCAAACAATCTATGGGATAAAGTTTCTTTGCTGAGCAAAATATCAGATTGACAATGAGGGAACATACTCAATACTAATCGAAATTGGCCATCTTCCCCCTTCCATAGCGATTTGCTCAACTCCCTTTGGCTTATCCTCCCTGGGCATATTCTCTAGTCGATTTGGAAGGAAAACAACCATCGCATCTTTTAAGATCAAACCACCCATCCAGACATCCTTTAGACCAACATTTGCAACAACCTTTAGGAATCCATTGCGCTACTTTGATGGAAATAATCTGATCTCCCTTCCCACCCCCCTGAAAAATCCATTTGGACCAACTAGAATCTATCCCTTCACTCGCACCCGATCATTAAGCCCCCTTCAAAAAATTTCCCCAACTATCCCTATACTTGGTCTCCCCCTCCTCCCGGCCTCTTCAAACTCAATTTTATGGCACCTCCAAAGGTAATCCAGGAGACGCCGGTTTTGGTGGGATATTCAGAAATTCGGAGGAAGATGCCAATATGATCTACTTCGGCTCCATTAGATGGGACACCAACAACGCTGCTGAATTAGAAGGACTTTTTCAAGGCCTCCTCCTAGCGTAGGAGAACAATTTCTTCCCCTTGGAAATTGAAGGAGACTCCCAAATCATCATCGACATTATCGATCGCCTTCAGTCAGGATCCCCTACCACCAAATTATCTATGGCTGGAGATTAGCGGCTCGCTTCAACCTCCTCGGGTAATGGCTCCTCCGACATGTAGCAATCACTTTCAAACATAGCAGAAGAACTGCTAATGTCGTCACAGATCTTTTGGCCAACAAAGGAGTTACTCACACTGCTTCTCTCACCACAGGTAAACTCCATACACTTGATGATGAAGCTCTCAGAAATGACTGCACTCTTTTGGTGCTCAAAGATCTTTGCCTCTCGGATGCAGGTGTTAAGTGTTGAGAAGGATTTCCAATTGGGTGCCATGTGGCAAGGCAGCTATCCGCCCCACGCACCTTCACATGGTATCCCACCTTGCGATAAATGCTGGAGCATGGCTCCCTTAATTTCCAGCTTTCTCTCGACGTACTTTGGCTGCTGCACATTAACTATGCCTCGACCTGCTCCAATGGATCTTAAATTTTCTATCCCCACACCTCCCTCCTCCATTCGTCTTTCCCTCCAGCTCTGTGCGGTTGCTTCAGGCATATTTGTTATGCCTTAGCCCCTCGGCCCTACTCCATTTCATTATGAGTGCTTCACCACAAATTCTGGCTCCTCGGCTGCTCCTGAGGTCGACCCCTCCCATTCACGAGTCTCCTCTCATTCGCCTACCATGCCGAGACGTCATAGAATGAGGTGTCGTAGAGTTGGTGGGCGAGATCTCCCCTCCATACCTCCTTCCTTGACTGCCGCAGGCAGGGGGGTGAATCTTTCTGTGGGTTGGGAGAAGCCGACCCTGCTCGACCCTGTCAACCTCACCGCCCATATGTCCCTCCACATCCCTAGCCCTTTGCCTGAATCCTTCGGTCTGCGTCCCAAAAAATGACCCTGTAAATCCATTATTCAGTCTGATCTTGTCTATTCTCCCCGCAAAATGAAGGCCCTACCTATGCAAAGCGCTTCCAGCAGCGGTCATAGCTCAAGAAGTGGCACAAGTTCAAGTAGCGGTGATAGATCAAGCAGTGACGAAGATGGAAAGGACGTCAGCACCAACATTCATACATCTTCCTCCAACTCACCAGATGCCTAGGTGTTTCTTCTCCCTCCATCATCTATCCATGAGTCCAAGAAAGTAGATAACGAGTCTCTCTATGCTTGTAGGATTGAGGAAGATCCAGCCAACCCTCTAGAGAAGAATGACAGCTCACCATAAGCCTAATTTCTGGGTGCTCATCTCTTTTTCTAGCTATCTTCTGGTGTTTTCTAGTTTTGCTATGTTTTGGAACTATTTTTTGTTTAGTACCAGTATTGTAACTTGTCAAGTTGGTTTCCCGCTTTGGCAAACTCCTAAGAATCTTTGCTCTTGGGCTAGTTTCCCCACCTGGGGTAGCCCCTACTTTGCTGTAATTCTCTTTATACTTCCCTCCGGAATTGGCCTTCCAACTCTGGAGGAGAAGAATTGTAATGTTTTGACGTGTATGATATAATAGAAGTAGCCGAATTTAGAAAAATAATAATTAAAGGAATATTTAATGTCAAAATATGAAAGAGAGAAAAGAGTTTAACTTATGTCCACATTTGTTTAATTAGGGCTCTCAAAAGCTAGATTACTCCATTACTTAAATCATACTTGTTTTGCTTTTAATTTGATTGGTTGATTTCTTAATCATTTAGAATTGTTCATATTACATATTTAATACAAAATAAGAAGCGGTCAAGTAATAAAGAGGTGCAACATTTAATCATTAACCTCATGTGTATCAATTGAAGATGATCTTTACAATGTTCCTTATATCTTAGTGAGGTAAGGCATGCATGGACCTAGTCAAAATCGACCAATCCTTTGGTTAGGTGAGTTTATCCTCTAGGTTGTTACATGGTAGTAATTGAACCGATGAGCAATAGTTGAGGTGGCATGGAAAATCATGGGTAGCTACATTGTCAATTGTTTTGGCACCACATGGATTGAATATTGGAGCTACATTAATGTCACATTAGAGATGTAGAAGTGAAACTTCTTATAACATAAAAAATAACTTTTGGAAAAGAAAAATTTTGTTAGGAGACTTGAGTATCGAAACCTCACTTAATGTAAAGAACTAATATTCCTTAATAACCATGGATAGTTTTTAGTCTTGTGATGCTCATGTATTGAATTTTTGGGTGTTGTTGATCAATGGTTCACGTGATATAGTGGTCTACTTAAGAATTAGAGGATTATATGGTCATGGTAAATGTCTACCACTTAAAATCACTTAAAATTTACCAATTATTTTAAATTATGCTTTAATTAATTGACCCCACCCCACATAGAGTGACCTATGAAAGGGGCCAAAATTTTTGTTTTTGTTTTTGTTTTTTGTTTTGTTTTTATTTTTTTTTGTGCTTGTATGCATTGAAATTCAACATGGTTGTAGTGGATACACGTGTTCATGGTATGGGATGGTTTGAAGACTCAAATATGACTTACACAAAAAAATCAAAAAACAAATGATAAAATTATAACATAAATATCAAGGAGATGAAATTATCCATCTAAAAAATCCATGTTATTGAGTGCTTACCATGTTATACTTGAGACCTATTCTTTGTTCATAACTAACATATTCATGTTGGCTATATCTCTATTGGATGTGAATTTTGATATACAATGATCCTATGTATTGGTTCAATGAATTATTGATGGTTATTGAGACCAAAAAGAAATTATTATTTTACCTATCTAAAGCTTTTGTATTTTTTTAACCAACCAGATCCCTTTGTGGTCTATCCCTTTGTATTTTTTCCTATGCAAGATTGTATTTTGTGGGGTTCACCTTTGCAACATATACTTCTATGGAGTCCCCTATTTTGGAACCTATTATTAGACACTATTAGTGATCCATTTGAACTATGACTATGCCAAATTAGGTTGTCATATGATATATCCTTCCCCTATAATTGGAAATTAGCATGAAAAATTTCCCATAGTTGTAATCAATAATGCATAAGTTGCCACATTTCTATAAGTAAATACTAGCTCCTTGGAAATGGATGTATGGTTTGAATAAATTTATGCACTAATTACTAGAGTGGGACATCATGTGCATCATTTAGTGGTTTTGACAATTAGCCATAAGTGTGAGTGGGTCGGGAGTTCTAGTAAACTATAGAAAACATGACTATTGCTACTACAAATATTGGTCATATGAAGATGGTCCATTTTACTGGTAAAATACATGAAGGGATCATCTCACCCACAATTTTCCACTCATTGATGACATACACAAGTACTTAGATCAATTTAATATTGAATTGAAGGATTTGGAAGTTGACTTGGTGAAGGAGAAAATAAATTTATTTCTTGACACAAATATCCCAAGAATGGTTAATGATATAATAATAATGATAATGACTTAATATATAATCCTAGAAGATTATAATGTAGGCTTGGACCTCTTGACCAATGACCCAAGCATGAAACCCATGCATTAATAAGTCAAATTTCTTTACCATAAAAAAATATTTTTCTTTCTTTTCACAAATACAATTTTGAAGACTGTCACTAGCTACATTCTTCAACACCATGAACCTCTTCCTCACCAACACTTTATTCATGTTGTATCTGTTAAGTGGTTGGGGTCACGGACAATACTACAAGTTTCATTTAGACATCTTATTTTTCCAGACAGATACCCACTTCCAACTGAGTAACTAGACTTGCGTCCACTTCCTGTGTCTGCATTAATAAATCCTTCATACGAAGCACTATATCAATAGTTTAGACACTTCAATCCTATTCAAACTCAGGCATTTGCGGTGTTTTATACCTCAAATGATAATTTTTTAGTTGTAACACCTACTGGTAGTGGTAAGACTATTTTTGCTAAGTTTTCTTTACTATGATTGCATCAAAAAGGCCCAAACAATGTATTTCCATGTGTCTATATTGCTTCTATAGAAGCTATTTCCAAAGAGAGATATCGGGATTGGGAGAAAAAAATTGGAATAGAGACAAAATAGACCCAAACCTGCCTCCTACACTTGACAAGACTCCTTTAGGTTGCGACTATTTTAGATACTCTCCACTTATGATGAATTGCACTTGGGTTGGTGAGAATGAGGCTTTTCCTCACTCTAATTTATATATTTCTCAAGGGATTCATCTAATATGTTGTTGTGGGCTTAAAAACTCATAAAATTACACAAGCTAACTTGAACAAATCATATGCAAACCCAACAACCATATAGAAGAATGAAAATCTCATCATAGATCACTCGGATTTCAATGATATTTGTTGTCTTTGGTTTATATCAAAGTCCTATAACACCTCCATGTGTCAAATCATCGAAATGCCTCATGGTTTCATACTGACCTGCTATCATATTATGTTGAGTTCTCGAGTTATCGAGTGATTAGTTCATTGGTTAGGATGAATAAGTTCTCAAGTTCTCAATTCTTTAAATATTAGTTTAATATTTTAAATTCAAAGAAATTCCTTATAACTCACTTGTACTAATATAATGTTCTTGTGGTTTTGTCAAGACATTTCTCAACATCCCTTATGACACTTGCTAAAAATTTCTCTCATTTGATGGAGTGTTATAGGACATTCAACCAAACAGGTATTTGTCAGATCTATCTTCGTTGAGTGATGAAATTTCAGGTAGGATAGAAGAAATTGACCAAACATCTGTTATGTCATCTAGCAAGAAAAGTACAACTAGAGGTGAAAATATTAGAAAATAATTCCATGAACAAAGTTCCCACAAGGGGGTCTCGTAATGATTTTTAGAAAATTAAGTAAATTAATGTTTAGGTGTTAAAATTTGGTTTATAATTGATTAATTATGCAGCATGGACGTACTAACAAATGATAATATTTTGTTTTCATTGATGAGCTAATGATTTGTGTTAACTGATTTGCATAGCAGGGTGAACCCTCGCGCCCTAGACACACCCGTACAAAGACGGAGCGCCTAGGTTCCCCTGCAGGCATTGCGAGCTGGGCATGCGAGGATGTTCACCCAGTAAGGGCACTTGTGCGACGAGTTGGTGGGTCGACCCGACATGGCAAGGGGCTCCCACATAAAAGAAGTAAGTTCGGACCATGACTTCCCATGAACATAATTCCCACCAAGGGGTCTCATAATGATTTTTATAAAATTGGCTAAAGTAATGTTTGGGCATTAAAAGTTAGCTTATAATTGATTGATTATGCAACATGGTACTAGAAAATTATAATATTTTGTTGTCATTGATGGGTGAATGAAGGAAGGTCGCTTCGGCGCCCATGGGGGTGTCGCATGCCAAGTCGCTTGGTGCCCATAGGGGCGTCGCGTGTTGGGTATGTTAGGACACCCGACGCCCATGTTGGTGTCGCGTGTTGGGCTCGCCAGGGTTGTTAGCATAGATTCTTAACGCAAGTGTATGAAAAGAGCCCACTTTAGTTGTGTGTGACAAACATCCCTAACAACAGAAATGGTTGCTTAAATTCTTTAGATCTGTAATAGTGATTTATCTAATTATTTCTCATAATTGGGTTAAATATGACGAGGAATATTATTTAAACAATGGTTTAATTAATTATTCCTAGAGGAAAATCAAATAAATAAGGATTTATTTAATTATTCCTCATGGGGTTTCTTGTTTTAACCAGAAATAACTTAATAAAATATGGTTTATTAAATTATTTCTTATAGTGAAATAAATTTTACTATGGTAAAATTGGTTTTACATGGTGTACTTTGATCCATCTAATTGTAAATGGTTAGATGACCAAATTTTGGTGATAAGATATTTCCCCCAAACGTGCGAGCGTTAGGAGCTAATCATATGACCGAAGTACATTGTAAGAACACAATCACTAGACACCAAAGGGGAGTCAGAGAGAGAGAGAGATACATAGACAGAGTGAAGCGAGAGAGGACAATGACAGAGGGGGAGAGACCTACAAATGATATAAGTCTCCTTTAATGTTTGGGTACATGTTCTCAGTGAGGCAGGGGAGGCATACCTATGCCCGCCGAGATGAAAAAGTACAAAGAATAATGGTGCACCCAAAAGAATGAAACTGAGAAATAAAGTTCATGATAAATGGTACATGACATGTTGGCATAAAATGGGCCAGACAAAAATATAATGGATCCCACATACATACTGCGCCTGGAGAAACATGAGCCGGGACTTAATACAATAATATCTGAATACATGAGACAATAATAACTGAGTACAAGACACACAAAAGAAGCCTTGCTAAACAAGAAAGGGCTCTGAAAATATGAATGGATCATCTAAATGAGACATGCATGCTATGGGCGATGCAAGCAGCTGAAGTCGAACCCATCAAATATGTGGAGCTACATCTGAGGGTGTAGCATAAGTTGAGTTCATCCAGGCATGCGGGGGGCTACTTGAAGGGCCACCCCCTCATGAGGTCTGAAACATATCACACACACCCAAGAATCACTGGTACAATCTGCTGGATCACCGAACCATCAAGTATATGAATCTCAATCATGCAATAATGAGTTAAGGCTAAGTGGGTGAGAAACAACCAAGTCAAAGGGAAATGATGAGTCCCTTTGCCTGATCTGAGGAAAAAAAAAAGTATGGAAGTTGGAACCAAGGTACACTGCCCGCTAGACCTGTCTTCTGGAATGAATGTGATTATGTCGATGGAAGGAGGTCCGCTATAGGTGAGGAAATGATGAATCCTCAACTACGGCATGAGGGATCATAGTAAAGTGAGTGATGGAATGACACCAAGGATGATGATGGAATACGGGATACTATTTAGCGGACGAACGACTTCCATTGTCAGAGCGTAGAAATCATGGATGACCTATCAGCGACTGAATCGACTCCAGAGGGGATGGGGGACAATATAACTAGAGGTAAAAATGGGCGACATGACAGAGAGGCAAGGCAAAAATGGATTGAATACTGTATCAGGACACAAAGGGACTCAAGATAGACTCCATGAATGTGATGATGACTCAACTCGAATGCTCTGAACAAAGGTGACTTAATGATGATTCCACATAGAATAGGCCCAATGGGGACCATAAAAACATGAGAAAAAAATGGTTACTCATGACGAAAATAAACACACGTGTTGAAAAGTGATGGCGGGAAAACCCCGCTCAACCCACAATCATATCTCTTAATGCATATAAAAATACATTCCAGTTTTATTCCCAATTAAATTTCACTTTCTGGGCAAACTTACAAATCTGCAAAAGCTAACGTTATAAACTCTTGGTTATTAAAACCCAAATAATCAGCCCAGATTCAACTTTCATGCGGAAGCTTTATTATTAACCCCATTACATAATGGTATACAAAAAATCAATTATCAAATAATTCTTCCCTTTACCTTATGGGAGTTCGACCCAATCATTCGAGCTTTATAAAACTCAATATGTAATAAGCTTATAGCTTACTATTCGCATATAGTTACAATGGTTAATTTATTTTAATAAAGAAATTTTTTATTATTCCTTTCATCATTCTCATGCACTCACAAATCAATCAAAATTTCAATTTTCTTTAGAATTCAAGCACCAGCATATGTTAAAACGACCTTTTCGGGCCCACACATTCAAATGTTCAACAAATTTAAATGCTAGCTCATACCTCACTTAACGACCCAACATATTGGTGATGCGACCATCGTTGATTTTCTCAAGCCCATGATCGGACGGAAAACGCATCCATTCGATCCCCATGAGTTAACAATAAAAATTTACGTGACATTCGTGGTTTTTAGAAACCACCTCCATCTTACGTGTCAACCAAAGACCTTTATCGCGTCCAAATTGAATAAATTGCTTACCAGATTTTTCTTGTGCGAAAACCGGTTGTGGATTTTGAAACCTGCCTTCACCGTTGGTTACTCACGGTTCTGTTCCTTGGTTCCAATTTCACAATTCCACTATGCTTTGCAATTTTGATTGATTTTAAAACATTCGCACCATTTCAAGGTCCGAGCATCCCACTTGTAACTGTAACAATTCACGTATTGTGGCTTTAATATTAAAATCGGTTCCCACCTTGCAATTTCCACTGCGCAGTTCAGGTTTAAACCTTCAATTTGATACCCAACACCATAACTCTGCACACTTGGTGTTTAATAAACCAATGAACCTCACATTGAAGTTCCGCTCCAGTTCGCTGGTTCTTAACATGAGTTTTTCTCCATTTCTATAATCAATCTCGCTCCTTTCAAACTCGGCTTTCCCGCCTCACTACTACGACTGCGATCTGATCTCAATTGAAAAAAAAATCGACTCGAATTCTTCTGGAACCTTACACGCAGATTTAAATTCTCCACGGATTCATTGTTTTGTGACTTAAACACGGAAATTTATATCGATTTTTACAAATCGAATTCCTTATAGATTTCCTCAAAAATACTTTACACAGGTCCACATTTATATCAAATGAATTCCGAAAGATTAAATCATTTCCACACTCTTCAAAATTAATCATGATCTCCTGATCATGTGCCTTTAATCTCTGCCTCCTGGATACCATACTTTGTTTTGTTGTTGTCCATACGTTGCCTTATTCATCAACTGCACTTCTCAAGGGTTCCATATCTTGTTCTGCATCTTGCCTCCAGCTATGCTCTCATAATATTTCCTTGTATTTCCTTTGCAAAATTTTCTCTGCTTTCTTGTTGCTGTCTGCTGCTTCTGAGACACCTTCATCATCATTTTTCTGATGCTTTCAATTTATATGTCCAGCCTTTCTTTTGTCTAGAAATTACTTTGCCTTTTGTTGTTGCCTTTACTTTATACTGCTGTAGCTACTTTGGCTTTTGCTGCTGTTACTATCTTCAAGATTGTTGCTGCTGTAGCCACCATAGATGTTGCTTCAGCTGCTGCTCTTGTTGTCTCACATGTTGCTTCTCCTGTAGATGTCACCTCCCCGATTGTTGCTGCCTCCCAAACTTCCTGAATATCTCTTAAGATATCTCCCTCTCCAACAATTTTATTCTGTTAATCACCTGCAAATTTTCTTTCAGAAAAATAAATTATCATTTAATTCTCTTTCTGCAGTAACATACTCATTTATTTCTCTTTGTATACTAGTAAGTAAAATCAAATTTGACAAACTAGTATCTACTCCTATTTCTTTCACAGCTTCAGGAAATTTCACTCTAGTGTCTGCAATTCCTTCCTCTTGTATAATTGTTTCCAGCAAACATTTCAACCATCTCTCTTGTATTTGTTTCACCTCATTAGTATGCTGCAATTCAGTTTCAGCATATCCCTCTTCTTCCTTGAAAATCTTTAGTAATTGTCCTTCACTTCCTTGATTGATTCTGGCAGTCAACTCAAACTTTTCAAACTTTGTACCTTCATCCTTTATCAGAATAGAATTCTAATTTTCCATCACTATAGTAGTTCCAAAAGTCTGTCCTCCAGTCTTCTCTTGGCTATTCAGACAAGCCAATTCTTCCTTGTCACCAATAGTAACAAGTTTATGCATATGATACATCACTGTCTCACCTTCTTTCTGCAACAATTCTTCTTCTCTCAAGACAATTCCAAGAGATGGATTGTCTTCTGCAATACATGTAAGCACAATCAAACGGTAAATTTTAAAATTACAAGACCCAGTGGTCTCATTTGATGATCCTGTCACCAAATCTTCTTTCTGCAGTTCCAAGTCTCTTTCAAGACCCAGAAAATCTTCACTGGCTTTCTCCTCTGTCAACACATCAGTATGTTGTTCTGAGTTTCCTCCCAAATCCTTTGTCAGCACATCAGTATGCTAATTTTCATCCTCCACGAGACTGTCAGCTAGTCTATGCTTTTTCCCTTCATTTGCTTCATGAATATCTCTCTGTTGTGATTCACCAAAATGAACTTCTTCATTTTGTTGAATCATTTTCTTATCCTTTGTTCTCTGATTGTCATTCATGACAACTTTCTTTTCTTGCTTATTCAACAAATTATCCTGTGTGTAGATCATCTGCTTCTCCAATTCTCTTCTTTGAAGATCTAATTTCTTATACAATTCAACAATTTCATTTGAAATAGATTTTGGAAATTTCACATGACTTTCCATACCTTCACCGGATTTTTACCCATCATCAGATGGTCTTTATTCTTCTGCTCCAATATTCTGCTGAATATTCTCATTAGACCCCTCTGTCTCCAATTCCTCTTGAGATCTTACTATCTTAGCATTGATCTGAACAGATTTAAGATTCAATTTCTCCTCCTCAACAAACTGTAAAGCTTGTTCATCTCCCTGTGATGTACCTGCAAACATACACAACTCATTAGTTTTTAAACCACAAGACTTTTCAGTCTTGGTTGCTTTCTCAAGCACTTCCCTTTGAACAGATCTGCATGTGGAATCTTCAAATTCCATCTTTGACTCATGAACTTTGAGTTCCTCTTTCAATAAGGCAATCTCCTTTTGCCTCAACCTCAACTGTAATGGTTTCCAAATTACTCTCTTTCCCTTTAGTGGAAAGCCCCATCCTCCTTTCTGATTTTCCTCTTCTTGTAGCCATTCCTTTAGTACCTCCAATTATACTTTCATCACTGCAATTTCTCTTTCTCTATCCTTCATCTTACTTCTGTGGCATTCTTATGAACCTCTTCTCTGATCTTTTGTGATCATTTCCTCCATGAGCTTCTCACTCAGCATGAGTTGCACTAGCCTCTGCAACAACAAGCTCTCCTGTTGCCACTTACATCACCAATCCACTCACTGGACTTGGTCTTTTGGCAAGTATTGGTTCACTATGTCTAGAACCTCTTGAGCACTCTATTATTTTCTCTCTAGGCTATCTCCTCAACTCACCTTTTCCTGAGAACACTGCAATTGTTCTCTCTATCCAACCTTCAGCTGAATATTAGGTTCACTGCCATCATCATCTTATCTGCAACCATAATTCTGCAATCATAATTTTCAAATCAGATTTAAAATTATTTTACCTGCAAAATCCCTGCAAGATCTTGTTCTTCATTCATTTTTGCAATCCTCTTCACTGCAATTGTGTATCTGCTGCATATCAGATTTAAAAATCTGATCTTCCTTCAGTCTCTCATCACATGCACTCATTCAGATTTAATTAAAAAAAAAAATCTTCAATTTCAACAGAGCCTTCCTACTCTGATACCACTTGATGGCGGGAAAACCCCGCCCAACCCACAATCATATCTCTTAATGCATATAAAAATGCATTCCAGTTTTATTCCCAATTAATTTCACTTTCTGGGCAAACTTACAAATTTGCGGAAGCTAACTTTCTAAACTCATGGTTATTAAAACCCAAATAATCAGCCCAGATTCAACTTTCATGCGAAAGCTTTATTATTAACCCCATTACATAATGGTATACAACAAATCAATTATCAAATATATGCTTCCCTTTACCTTATGGGAGTTAGACCCAATCATTCGAGCTTTATAAAACTCAATATGTAATAAGCCTATAGCTTACTATTCACATATAATTACAATGGTTAATTTATTTTAATAAAGAAATTATTTATTATTCCTTTCATCATTCTCATGCGCTCACAAATCAATCAAAAGTTCAATTTTCTTTAGAATTCAAACACCAACATATGTTAAAATGACCTTTTCGGGCCCACAAATTCAAATGTTCAACAAATTTAAACGTTGGCTCATACCTCACTTAACGACCCAACAGCGTGGTGATGCGACCATCGTTGATTTTCTCAAGCCCATGATCGGACAAAAATCGCGTCCATTCGATCCCCATGATAACAATAAAAATTTACGCAACATTCGTGGTTTTTAGAAACCACCTCCATCCTACGTGTCAACCAAAGACCTTTATCGCGTCCAAATTGAATAAACTACTTACCATATTTTTCTTGTGCGAAAACCGGTTGTGGATTTTGAAACCCGCCTTCACCATTGGTTACTCACGGTTCCGTTCCTTGGTTCCAATTTCACAATTCTGCTATGCTCTGCAATTTTGATTGATTTTAAAACATTCGCACCATTTCAAGGTCCGAGCATCCCACTTGTAACTGTAACGATTCACATATTGTGGATTTAATATTAAAATCGGTTCCCACCTTGCAATTACCACTGCGCAGTTCAGGTTTAAACCTTCAATTTGATACCCAACACCATAACTCTGCACACTTGGTGTTTAATAAACCAATGAACCTCACATTGACGTTCCGCTCCAGTTCTCTGGTTCTTAACATGAGTTTTTCTCCATTTCTATAATCAATCTCACTCCTTTCAAACTCAGCTTTCCCGCCTCACTGCTACGACTGCGATCTGATCTCAATTGAAAAACAAATCGACTCGAATTCTTCCAGAACCTTACACGCAGAGTTAAATTCTCCACGGATTCACTAATTTGTGACTTAAACACGGAAATTGATATCAATTTTTACAAATCGAATTCCTTATAGATTTCCTCAAAAATACTTTACACAGGTCCACATTTATATCAAATGAATTCCGAAAGATTAAATCCTTTCCACACAAAGACTTATGCAAAGCGTGTGCTTCAATGAAGCTCGAAGGAACCAAAATTGATTCTTCACGCAGACTCTAATAACTCAAATTCTTCCACCTCAGAATCAATCCATTCTGGGATCGATTTGTCCAAATTCACAATCATAAGTAATCAATATTGTAACCCATTTCATTCACACAACACATAACTCAGGAATGAAACATAATCTTCAGAAAATTAAATTCTGCGTTAACACACACAGTACTTACATCAACAATCTTCCTCCTTGGCCTGATTTTTCAACTAGTGGCCACATTCTACAATCTGCCCGAAGGCTTACAAGAAAAACCCCTACTTCTACTCTAATTCCTCACTCTCTCTGTTTTTAATGCCTTTGAGGCCTGCATTTTATACAAAAAGGTCCTGAATCTATTTTAGTTTTTAGTTCCTGTATTGTCTCAACAAGAATCCTAAAATCACTATTGAATCCCTAAGGATCCTCTTTCACCCATAATTAATGAAACCATTCTCTAATTTAGAATTTACAAAATCTTTCAATCCCTATGTACTCTCAACTTAATCAAATTCTCTCATGTTCTCAAACATTCGAGACCATTTACAATTTCCTCACAATATTTAATTAAAATCATTAAAACCCACTCAAATCATTTATAAAAATCCAGCTCCTTTAGAAAAACTCAAAACCCCTAAGTTTAATAAAATACATGGATTTTTCTTTTTGTCTAATGCCCCTGCATCAAAAAGTATGAAGGAAAAGTGGTGCCCCAAATATGAGTAGTGCATGTGAAGAAATTTGATTTTAAGAGGCGGAAAAGTGACCCTTCTTGGAAAAATGGCTTCCAGGTGAAGTGCCAAATTACCAAAAACAAAGGGGGACCCATTATAGTGCTTGGTGAAATCTTTCCAATGGTGCTGACAGTTTTTCAAACCGAGCTATGGTTTGGTCGCAATTAGCTAAGGAAAATTTAGGGTTTTTCCTTTAATAGGGCAATTTCCCTCCAATTTGATTCATTTTCTAGTTGAGCTATGGTGAATTTGGAGAGGAGGATAAGGCCCTAAATCTTGCAGCGATCGTAACAGACAAACCGACCTTTGGAATCAGGATCCGTAAGTTGTAGGGAGGTGGCCTAACCTTACTCTAAATTTTTAGTGGTTTAGTTTTTTAGATTAGGTGCCCGTGGCTCAGTAAGAGACCCCCATCTCTCCTCATGGCCGGCTCACACTTTCTGGGGCCTATAATGTGACTTGGATCGTAGTTTCCGGAGGGGAAAGCAGTTCCATAGCGTGAAAGGTGTGAGTTGGAGCTAGAGGGGAGATTTGGTCAACTTGTTTGCTAGGGACTGGGACTTTATTGTTTATGATGCACTTGTCCTTCTCTTAAATGACAAACATGATGGTGTTGTGAAGGTATGGCAGAGTTGGATGCTCTTTGGGCCAAGATCTAGGGGGATCAGGTGGTACAAGGAGCACTTGCTAGATATGGGGTTCTCAAGTTGGTTGAGAATCCACTGATTAGGGAAAGTGAGCCCTTAGTATCAAGGATAGTGAGCTATTGGGATCCAGACCATGAGGCCTTTATGGTGCGGGGGCACAGGATCGAGATTACCATCCAAGACATCTATTTTTGACCAGACTCACACCACTAGGGGTGGTGGGAAACATACATCCAGTTTACCGCATGGGCAAAATATATCATAGTTCATGGAGTGACATTGTAGACCAGATGCTCATGCAAAGGGCATGACCATTCCGATCATTAATTTAGAGTGGCTAGAGACACAAGCTGTCGTCGCAGCATTACTGCGAATCCTAGGAAACTAGGCATTCCATCACATCACTTGGGGGCAGATCATGTTAGTAGAGAGTGTTCTGAGTGGGACCTACTATGGGTGGGCCCAAATGATGTTGTCATTGGTGAAACAAAAGTTTTCACTATGCAAGCAACAGTTGAACCATGACTGTGCTTTTGGTACAGTGTTGTGCTCGTCCTTCTTTAAGAAGATCCCCACACTTTGACCTCATGTGCAGATACAAGATGGGGGCCAAAGGGAGACTAGGATGCATCACTTGGGGCAGCTACTACAGAGAAGAGGAGGGGGGAGAGTCGGGCAAGTGTTCTAACCTGAGTTTTTCGCAAACTGGGATCATCTGCCACTATACATAGACGACTATCCATAACGTGGTATGAACTTTTAGGGGGACCCTAACTTGCCACTTCCACCAAGTCGAGCATTGGAACTAGATGGTAAGTGAAAGTTACTATATATTATGGTGCATTTAAAGTTTTTAGAATATGGATGTGGTACTAGTTCGTGACTTTTTTTATGTAGATATAGCACCAGTGAAGCTGACACGATATATGGGACGACCCACAGCACTAGGGGCTGCGGAATATATTGGAACGAGAGGAGACCAGAGAACTAATTATGAGGCTCTACTGGAGGACTTCTGTTGCAGGTGTTAGCTGATGCTGACTAGTGTATCAGAGCACAGGTGGTATGATCTTGAGGACTAGTACATCAAGGGATGCATAGGGCTACCCTCTGACTGGCAAGGGTTCATGCGGCACATGGAGATTGCTGGAAAGGCAGTTTGGGATCTGCGAGCTAGTGGAGCAGAGCCATTGGCTGAGGACTCTCTAGATAGTGATTAGATGTAGGGGCATGTGGTGCCCCCATTTTTTTTTTTTGCAACATGCTATGGGCATGTTGGATGTATTTATAGTAGTGGACTCCAAACATTTATGGTTTTGTCAATACATAATATGGATATGCATATTTTTATATATTATGAGTATATGGTTCACCATTTGTTGTTATTATTGTCTTGTGTTAAATTCATGTGATAAGTGCCTATCTAGAATATTTTTGGAAATGTTATCTACATAGTGATTCTTAGCTCTAAGTACATGATTGAACGTAATGGATTCGAATTCACGCACTAAGAGATTCACTCGTAAATATCTTCTAAAAAGGACATGGTTATTCACACAATACATGCCATTCAATTGCATGAAAAGTAGCAAGGAATCTAAATGAACATGAAGATGAAGGATGCGATGATCAAGGGGATCGACTAACAAACCTATCACTGCATCATATTCGGCGTGGTTATTGGTGGAAGATCGTGTTAAACACACACATGGTGGATGGAGAAACTAAACACACATAGAAAGATAAGCATGAGATACATTTCTATTACTCATAGATGTACATTTATATTACATTAATGTGACTCTTGGATTCATCTTCCAAGTTCACTTGGACTCCATTTGTGATTGTTCGCCTTCCACACCTACCCATAGAGGATTAGGTGTCCAACATTCCCCCGCTTAATCTGAAGGGGTATGTGTGAGTCCAAGAAGAGAGTTGTAATACAAATCTGCAAAGTATGCATGGCGGCACTTAGGCTGAATCAACTCTCTGAAATGTTGGCATAAAGAGGTGGTTTAAGGATGACCACCAACACTGGAACACAATGCTTATTGCAGTTCCCAGAACTCTTCCAAATATGGAAAGAAGCTGAGGGCTTCTGCTAGAGGAAGTGTCCCTCATATTTGAAGAGGGATACATTCAACCTAAAAGAAGGGAATTCTACAACCTGTGATGGTTTAAGGATGACCACCAACACTGGAATGCTTGATGCATTTCCTGGAACTCTACCAAAGCTGGCAAGAAGCTGAAGTCTTCTGCTAGAGGAAGTGCTCTGAATTCTTTGAAGAGGAAGAATATGAACCTCACATGGATGGTTTAAGGTTGTCCATCAACCAAAGGCATGCTCATGGGCATCTGTGTCTCTGGATACAACTCTGAATCTGAAATGACGAATTGTGGCTCAGGCTCGCTTGAACTGTTGTGTCTCTGGCTACAACTCTCAATTTGGAATGAGAGATTGTGGCTCAGGCTCGCTTGATGTGGCTTTGAAGCTTGTAGATGACCACCATTTTCCCCCCTATCAGGTACAAGGTGAGATGACGACGAAAACTCAACTGCAAGATTGTTCAATATTCTAGAACAAGTTATGACATGCGACTTAAACATCTTCTTAGCTGTTGATGCCCATTGCCAAGAAGCGATCCATCCAAGATGAATTTTGTTCTTACAGGAGGCTTGTTTTTGAAGCGTCTATGTGAAGAATGGGTGTGGCGACCACAGTGCTTGCATGGTTGAAGTTTGAAACAGTGATATTTTATATGGCTAACTCGATCACAGTGTTTGCATTTTTCAATTTGTTGTTGTTGTTATTGTGGAAGAGGAGCTGTATCTGGAACAGCTGCAGGTGAACTGTCATAAAGGAATCTGGCACACTTAAATTTGATAGGCTTGGAGTAGTCTGGAACATGAAAGGACACATCCTTGTCATATCCAAGACCATTTCTGTGCTTGTTGTGGACAAGCTCTTCCCAAGGTCTGGTGATGGGCTTGGGAGGTGCAGGCTGAGTTGCTACATCTGCATGTAAATATGCTCTTGTGCAAGGAACTGAATGTGAATCGAATGCAACATTACTGAATTTCCTTTTATGGGAGTCTGTTTCAATGTTCTGAACAGAAACAAGTTCAGAACGATGAATCCGCTGTTGTAATTCTTCTTGCTGAAGTTGAGATTCAAGATGCAAAAATTCAATCTTCCCATGTGCATTTTTGTAGAAAAAAATATAATATCAGACATAGTATCCTTGTTGATTTTTATCATACCATCCACACTCAAATGTTTTAGAGTATTCAAAAACTATAATATGCCATCAAATCTAGCCATTGTCTCAGCAGAAATAAATGCTTGACAATCCTAGGCTTATTTCAGATTCAAAATATAAAAAGTATCAAATGTGTAGAAAGTGATCATACAACACAATCTCACACACTAAAATGGAGATTATTCATTGAACGATTTGAAATCTTTCACTACTGCCAAATCATAAAATATTCAATAAACAATATGTAAAACAATTAAATGAATTGAACTTTGACTTGACAATAGTTAAATCACATTCTAAGTGCCCTCATTCTGTTCATAAGAGGAAGCTGCAAATATGATGCAATATAAAGCTTCCCTCTATCCTTCCCATGAAGGAAAACCATTAACGCTCCTGTCAATATACCATATCCTTTCCCTCTTGAAACCTTCTTCTCATGCTAAACCAATTACAAACAATACATATGAGTGCTACTACAATTCCATACTCAAGCCACCCTCTAGTCCAACAATCAATGATGAATTTTCCAATCAACACAACATATAATCACGAGCTTTGTTCTCCTTAATAGGCCCATGGAAGCAACCCTCCAAATGTATCAAACACATAGTAGGCTCCATGGCTAGGCCGACAAAGAGTGGATTGCTGCAAAATTAATACACCACAACATTCAATGGATTCTCTGGAAAACCATTTCTTTGCAACTATAACTGTTTAAGTTACAGAATCATCAATTTTCGAGTGAACCATAAGATCACCATAAACCTTTAATGATGATACTTGACTCAAAATATATGAATTTCTAACATTCGGTGCATGACAGGAGAAAAAAGTCAAATTTATATTCAAAAATTTATGTGAGAAAAACGCAGATGTAAGCAAAAGGGATTTTTATGAGTACATTGGAAGAATCAACAAGGAGCTTGAATTGTGCAATTTGAGGCTTGGATTGGAAGAAACTAGTATGATGGTGAGATTTATTATGGCATCATCAATAAAGTATTTGATGAGCATGCTAAAACGGTGTATGGTTTCAACCTATTGGAGGCAGAGTGGTGTCTCTGAGCCAAAACTGCGCAAGGGAGAGGGCATACTACCTCAAATCAAAGAGGCTATTCGAACTGCCTCAGTGCATGTAGCTATATTTTCTCCAACATGCCCAATCAACCTGGTGCTCTCATCTAAATTCAACACAGAATTGAGTGGTGAGAAGTAAATATGATTGAGATCTTGCAAGACTATAAGGCCATCCTTTTTATAGCTTTTTTTGACAATGTCCCATATAGTTAAAAGGAGTATTTAGCCTAAATTCAAACCATAATTCATTGCAGTTGGCAGGGGCCAGAAGCTGGGCAAAGTCGTTCTCCATTGAGTTGGGCTGGCCAGGTCGGTAGATCACGGGCGTGCGAGATTATAATTTTTATTGCCCATTAACCCCACCAGAGTAACTGTGGATTATTAACGCGTATTTTTGTGTTGAAGTTTATTGAGTTTGAAGTGAAACCTGTAGGGGAAATGTCATGTTTTCTGCACACCATCTAGTCAATGTCACATCGAAATTTGGTGCAAATTTTGTTCATATCGATTCTGGCTAAGAAAAACTGAGAAAAGAAGGGAAAGGATAGTCTAAATTTCAGGAAAGAGGGTAGATAATATATGTTACAATGGCTCACTCAGGCTCTGGTAGAAAAAATGAAATACTAACGGGCTCTGGAGGAGGAGAAAATCCAAGCAGTGTGCAAAAGAACACCTACGTGGAGCGGACATAGATGACAGGCCAAACAAAGAGCTAACAGAATCTAAAAATTCCCAGGCTTGACCTACGCTCTGATACCATGTTAAACACACACATGGTGGATGGAGAAACTAAACACACATAGAAAGATAAGCATGAGATACATTTCTATTACTCATAGATGTACATTTATATTACATTAATGTGACTCTTGGATTCATCTTCCAAGGTCACCTGGACTCCATTTATGACTGTTCGCCTTCCACACCTACCCATAGAGGATTAGGTGTCCAACAGATCCAATGCATATGCTGTTGAAGAGGACTAAGGAATGCAAGGGGGTAAAAATGGCCCAAGATGTCAAGGCTAGATTTCGAGAGAAGCGACTTGTACCATCAGCATAACTGATATACGGTGTGGATGATGGATCCATATAAAAGGCGCCGCAACACAAAAAAAAGATGATGATGAAAAATTCAAGCTACCTAAAATTTGCATGACAGAACTAAATACATGCATATCGATGGGAGATTCTATGGGTAAAATTTCTTGAGGTAAAGTGCATTGCGAGGGTTAGGAAGAAGTTTTCCTTCAAAATCCTCTAGAAGGACATCATGAGCCTGATATTACACTAGAACAAGATCACCTTAAGGTACGAGGGTGGAATTTTTGGCCATATTGAGCTTTGGTGTGCTTCTTGGCCGCTTCGATGGTTTGCAATGCAATATGACGGTCTTCAGAAGCACACTCAAGCATGATAAGTCTTTGTTCTAAAGGTTGGGTGTGAGGGAGAAGTTCAACGGCTAGGTGAAGGGAGTGGATTTCACACTTGATCGGTAAGACTACCTCCTTGGTAAAAACAAGGTGGAAAGGAGTAAACCCAGTGGTGATTTTAACAGAAGTTCTATAGGCCCATAAAGCAGGGAACAATATAAGGTGCCAGTTGGTTTTGTGCTTGTTCACCATCCGTTGAAGCATAGTTTTAAGAATTTTATTGACCGCTTCAACTTGACCATTACCTTGGGGATAATAAGACGATGAATATTGGTGCTTAAAGCCCAACATAGAGGATAGCTCACGCCATATCTCATCTTTGAAATGTCGGTCATGGTCAGAGACCAATTGTTTCGGAACCCCTAATCGAGCGATAACATGGTTAAAGAAAAAGGGAGTTGCAGTAGTTGCCATGTTATTGAACATTGGCATGGCCTCAGCCCATTCGGTGAAATAGTCGACTGCCACGATGATATACTTTTGGTTACCAGTAGATGGAGTTTGACACTCCATAAATTCAATGGCCCACTTACAGAAGGGACCAGATGATATGACAGGATGGAGGGGAGCAGGTGGAGCTCACCCCTTCAGGGCAAATAGTTGACAATTGGAACAATGTTTGACTGCTTCAATATAATTCCAAAGAGAGAAGGCCAAATATACCGAGCGCGCATGATTGTCTCGGCAATGGCCAAACCAGGGAGGTGTCCACCACAAGCGCCACTATGACAAGCATTAAGGGCTTTCTCAGCTTCAACTTGTGTGAGACAATGGAAAAGGACATAATCAACACTGCGATGATAAAGATCGTCATTAATGAGAAGGTAACCAGGGGGTTTGTTGTCATATTCGTCATCGAGCATCATGATTAAGCTGGGAAGGGAACTTCTAGGTTCGAAAATAGGTAAGGATGTCGCCATACCAAGGATTGTTCGAAGTAATGGAAAACAAGTGTTGGTTGGGTAAATCATCATTAACCGGTGGATCATGCGTATTAGTAGGCAATACAGAAATGAGTTTAGCAAGGGCCAAACCTTTCTTACTCTTGGGTGTGTCAAATTCAAGATCGAACTCATGAAGGATAATGATATAACGGGCGTACTTCCCATTGATGATCCGTCGACTCAATAATAAAGACATGGGGTTGGAATTTGTCACGACCATGGTGGAATGCGTAAGGATATAATGATGAAGTTTTTGGACCGAGAACACAATGGCTAGTTGTTGGAGAGGTAAATCCCCTCTGCGGACAGAGGCGATCCCTATTAGCCCAGATCAGGTCTAGCAATAACCGAGTCACGCTAAGACGCAAGTTCCTAATTGCAAAAGACCAAGATGCGACAAGAGGCCTACCTTAAGTCCTACGTTGCTGTCGTTTGTGGAGAAGATGGCGCTTTCGTCCCTCGCTTTGGCAAATCACAATTCTCCCACTCGATGCGATCGAACACCTTTACGTACAAGAAACAACAAACACACAAGCGTAAAACCTAATACATGCAATTATGTATCAATCAGAGAAGATTCAACTCATAACAGACAACATAAACATCTAAGTGGAACCATAATCGAATTCGTTTATTATTAATCAAAACAAAGAAAGATACAACCTGAGCTCTGAAGCTGGATCTTCCTTCGGCGGGTCAGCAGAGGAGTACGTCTCGGTGAAGCTCATCGGGAAAAGGACAAGTCTCTCTCTCTTCGGCTGTCTGACGATAATCTCCTTACTATTGATTCAACTCTATTCAGGCTAGCTTGCAAAGGGAAAATGACAAGCTTATATAGATGGTGGAAGGGGAGTTGGGATCCCTACAATGGTGGGATTGGCCCTATCCTCAAGGAAGCTTCCATGATAGGTGGAAAACCACTTCCCCTACATGGAGATCCGGAGCCAAACCTCCCAACTCGTTTTAGAGACTCGTTCAAGAGTTGGTTGGAATCAAACCTCCACCATTTATTTTTTAAAAATAATCCTTATTAAGCCTGGAGCGGGTGATACACTAGGACAGAGTGCCAGTTGGCGTGCCCTCTTTGGTGGATTTCCCCCACTGGCGCGAGGGCTGAACTGGCTAGTCGCGCCAAGGCCAAAAAGGCTATTTTTAGGGATTTTCACAGGAAATTGTCTTCAGGGGAATGATTGTCCTTGTCAAGGGGGGTGCCATGAAAGTGGTTTCAGGTCATGTCACTTCTCACAGGTCACGGAATAAGCCCTCCAATGTGCGGGATGGGGGATTGCAGGGATGGTGAAAAATTACTGTGTAACAGATGCCCCCTAAAGCATGAGGCCTGAGAGAGAGAGAGGATTGAAATGCTTTACGAGAATGCGCCCAACTGAAAACACTGCCGTCAGAAAACCTGCATAGACAAGTACAACTGATATCTCAAATACATGATATATATGTGGTATGGGCGCAGCCATCCGTAATAGAGTATACAATAATCAAGATCCGAGGTATGGACGCAACCATCCAGTCAGGATCGATAAATAGACTCAGGTATGGTCGCAGCTATCCAATCAATGAGTCATGTAACCAATCATAATAATCCACAAAATCGCAACCTCGATTCTAGTAGACAAAACCCAAGGTCTTGCGCTCCATCTCGACCCGAACAAAGTACAAGTTCAGGCATGTGAATAAGTGAGCTGAAGTCGAACATGCAAGAACATCGTCTGATTACCAGCTAGTGATGAAAGCTGTTAACAAACACGAGAGGAACCACCAATAATGACAATGGCTCTCAAGGTACTATAGGTACAATCCACAGAATGTGAACAGTGAGTTGGTGTCAAACACCCACAGAATCATCCGATCGAAGGTCAATGATGAAAACCTTGCATCGAATGCGAAGAACCTGCCATTGAGGCATGCAGGCTCCAAGGTACCAGAAGGGAGTCTCTAGATCAACTTCCTGGATAATGAGCTGAAGTCGACAGGAAGTGACCTTGATCGAAGGTGGGCCATAGTGTTTCCCACATCATCGATGCGAGACAAAGGAAAATAATGTTTGTGAATCAGGATCGGATGAGAATCAGAGTAAGGTTGAAACTGCAGAGGTCAACTTCTCTTGAACATATCGGCGGCACGATAGTGAATTTGGCAGTATTTGACATCAAAATATCAGAGGTCATGACGACGAGGCAAAGAGCAGATGAGAGGTCAAAAAGGATTACCCAAACCCACGGAGGCAAATAGAGAGTAAGATGAGATATCCCCAACCCGACATGAATGCAGACAAGTGCCATGTTCAAGAGCGACATACTGCCGACACGACGACGATACTGGTTCCATTTTTCCCCACCATTTCTGGAGAGTACCCCAATTATTTTTGAGAACAAGCTTGAAGGGGATAGCATATGCGTGTAATATAAGTTCGTCCTTCGGACGAATCCATCCTAGTACATTTAACGAGCCCTAAGAAGGAGAAACTCGAATATCGTCATTACAATTGAATCCGATGTCATCAGGGTTTAACGAGTCTGACAAAGGAAGAAATCTGCGTCTTTTCATGTTTAGAGAGTTTGAAAAGACAGTAGAAAAGTAAACTCTAGTAGTCTCTTTTCATAAATAGTTCCTCAGATCCGAAAAGGTAGAAAACTATGTCTGAGAAAACCTCCTAATCGTGATAGGCTAGGGTATTCCTTTTTCGTAAATAATCTATCCCAGCCCGAAAAAGGGGTAAACGTATACTGGGTAGATGTCATTTCGCAGCCACTTTAACGAGATCGAAATGACAAGGGACTCGACAATATTTTCATTTTTAGAGAGTTAGAAAAGAGCTAAAAGATGACTCCAGAGATGACTTTTTTTTGTTTTTACTGAGTCCAAAAAAGTATAAAATACAACTCATATCACAGTCCAAGCCGCTTAAAAACCTGTTGCTGCACATGAAAGCGAGCATAAAATCCATTTTTCGACAAAATATATTAAAACATTGGGAAAAATGACTTTCAAAACCTAATTTGACTTTGAAAAGTTATAAATATGCCAAAAATAGTAAAACATATTCACTTTTACTTTTTACCTCATTTAGAGAGCAACAGTGAGTTTTTGGTGTGCGAACTTGCGGCGGTGATTGCGACCAATCCAATACATCATTCTGATTCTCTTTCATTCCAGGTAAGAGGCGCTCCCCTTAGCTTTGTTTTGATTCATTTTTTGTAAATTTCCATTGTGTATTTGACCTCTGGGGGGACCTTTTGCAAATTTAGGGCTCGACCAATTGGCGCGGGTATCGGGCATGGACCCGCACAAATTGGCTCCTTTTTGCAAAGGGGTCGCGCCAATTGGCGGAACTATTAGCAAAACAGTCGCGCCAATGGCACAACTCAAATTTCCGCCTTGATTAATCAAAATGTAAGCCACTCAAATGAATTTTTAAGTGTTGCAGAGATCTAATAAGGTATTTTTGACCATGTTGGTGCAGATATCCAACCACAATGGTGATTGAGTGGAAGGAGAGGGAACATGGGGAAGAGGACGAAATGGCCATGCAAAATGAAGCTTGTATGAATGCCCTCCGAGACTATGGTCTCAAGAATTTTTTCCTCACACCATGTTTGAGAGCTCAACCTGAGCTATTGCAATATTTGGTTAGCATATGGGATGAGAATGAAGAAGTGTTCAAGCTCCGAGACCAAGTACTATCACTTGAAGTCTCTGATGTTTATTTCATAGCCGGATTGTCGCGTAGAGGCCCCGTGCCAATCATGACAGGTAGTAGACCTTCTGGGGAGAAAATGGAGATGGTAATGGCGAGAGTGTGCCCAGGGGCACAAACAGGATCGGGCAGTGGGAAAGTAGACATCCACACTGTCTGCGATCTAGCACTCCGAGTAGTGCTTCACACCATTACGCAGGCTGCAGGATCGTAGGCCCCGCATGAGGCAACCAAAGCACAACTCCTACTAGCCTCCGAATGCATGAATCCTACACATTTTGATTGGGCCACTGTCGTGACAACAAACATCAAACGGTAGCTGACAAAGTGCAAGAAGGCCAAACTGAAACAGTTTGGGTACGGTTCCATTCTGATGTCATTCATTCTGGAACTATTACCAATTTTCCAGGGCCAAGGGGCGATAGTCGCCGAGCCGTCATTGAGGGAGCCGAGGATGGCTCGATGGGCAGCACTTATGTCCAGATCAGGAGGGGGCCAGCAGATGTCCTGGAGGCCCGAGTTTTTTGTATGGTTACGGCGTCATCTGATTGTAGTTGAGGATTGGCCCTAGGCAGGTACCGACTTCACGGGAGACCCAGATCTTCCACTTTCGAAGGGGGAGGACTGGGACGAGGAGCTGGGTATGACTCTTTTTGGTTTTTTATGTATTTATGATTTTTTTTTGTGATACATGCCTATCCTAACAACAGTTATATGTGTATGCAGATGTTGGCCCAGAGAGGCCCGCGGGCATGTCGCCCATTGCACGGAGGACCCCTCTCGCATATGACCCTCAAGCTGAGGGCGGCGAAGGGAGTGAGCTGATCTAGAACCTAGAGGGTATCGCCCGGGGAATCTCGGACTATGCACGGCTAGCAGACGTCCCGTTAGCTTACCAGCGATACACTGTGAGGGTGCCTAGTCGCCTCCATCGATTGCTGAGGCGATTGGTGCGCGCGGTGACATGCTACCACGAGAACCACGCTAATTAGCCATCTAGGGATTTTATATGCATATTTATTGAGAGACATGTTGTCTGTGGCTATTATTAGACAGACATGTATATTTTTTATTTTATGTGATGTACACAAACTGCAAACTATTCGACATATATATATATATATATATATATATATATATATATTTCTGGATGGATCTTTTTACATGTGATGATGTTTTTTATATGCTATGCAAATGCCTAATACACTGTTATCTGATGCATTAGTTACATAACAAACGACCCAATGGAAAAGTTCGCAAAATGCATTGAACCACATTTTATTTTTACGCAAGCTTAAAAGCACACATGGACACACATATGCAAACTATGCTTGAAATGAGGAAAATGGGCATGCCCCCCAGCATGGTGTCTCAATTCGAGATACATGCCCCCCAAGCTTCAGTCCATGAGAAATGGAGTGAAGGTTCAAAACACAAGAGATTTGATCTAAATCTAACAAAACTCAAATTGAACGGGCTCTTGTTTCATTATTTTAATGAGGTTGACAAACTTAAAAGAACTGTCCTCGTGGCAGCTTGATTCATTGTTTTAGGAGCTTGACACAAGTGGAGGAACTATGCTCCGATGAGCTCAATGGAGGAGGCTCAGGAGGGGGATAACCAGATACATCACGCTCTAGAAAATCAGACATTTCCCCCAGGCCAGGCATGAACGAGGAACGATGATGTCCATCGCTCCATGGCAGATCTTCAAGAGACATGGTTTCAACAATAGCTTCATCGGAAGGGAAAAATTATCTTAAAGGTTCAGGCGAATCTGCATCGACGAGCCAGGGGGATTGAGAATATATATCCAGAGCCATGCTCGAAGGATCATGTTCAGAAGGAGGATCAGATGCAGTGATGATTTCGCAATAATTAATCTCAACTGGAGTTAACGGCATCGATTCTCCGAAAGAGGTCACCTGTTCAGGCGAAGGGATGATCCAAGGGTCGTCAAACCTAGAGACCATATTAACTTGAATGGTGTGCGGTGGTGGCGTGGGAAAAATACCCATGAGGACAGGGTCCTTGAAGAGACTAGGTCCTACACTGTCAGGGGGATTGGGGGTCTGATCCACATAAGGAACGTTGTTCTCAAAGGATGAGGTGAAGAAATACAACTGATCCACAGTGATAATTTTTCCCTCATGAGGGAACCTAAGAAGCAAGAAGAGGGTGGACGGTACGCATAACATGGCGTGAGTCCAACTACGACCAAGAAGGAGATTGTAGTTAATCTTGGCGTCAACCACTTCTACTTCTACATTGACTGTCTTCCCCTGTAACGTGATCGGTAAAATCTCGAAAACACCCAGGGGTTTTGATTCCCGACCATCGAATGCCTATAAGGCATTGGGAGACGATATGAGAGCCGGAGAGCCAATAGCCTTCCAGCAGGCGGATGACATAACACAGGTGGAAGCACCTTCATCCACAACTGCCCTATGGATGTTGAGGCCGTTGATCCCGACTTGAATAACAAGAGCAATTTGATGTGGAAGTCGGGGGACAAAATTTTCTAGGTCGAAGGTGAGAAGATTAGAATCAGCGAGATCGATTCAACCGATTGCAGACAACAGAGCCTTCCGTTGCGATGGGAAAATTTGAAGCACTTCCAATGCAGACATTGCAGAAGGCGCCTATGCCAAATCCTCAACAATACTGTAGTGCTGAGCGGCACGGGCGTTTGGGTTGTAGGAAGATTTTCGCAGAACACCTTTAGAAGGTGGCCTCACAACAGGTTCAGCGTTGGTCTTCTCAATTTCTAAAGGACCAGAGACAGGTGGGGGAGGTGGGCCATCCACGACTTCCTTCCCAGCCGCTTGGCGTGATCTAGCATAATCCTTCGAATGCGTAGCAATTGAGACAGGTGCAACACCATTCATCATAAAGACCTGGGACCCAAATGGTACAGATGGTGAAGGCTACTCAACCATCTGGGTCTGCTGAGACGGGAACAGTTCTTTGAGAAATGTCGGAGTCCCTTTGGAGCCTTTCAAATTTTGACTAACTTCAGATCGTCAAGGAAAATCTTTGGTATAATGGTCTCCTTCACAGATAAGGCAGGGGTACTTCGGTTTACGTTGGGAACTGTCATCAGTACGAGGTTTAGAAGACTTTGGTTTTGGGGTGTCGGGTTTGGATTTTCTTTTGCCCTTCTTCTTTTCTTTGGAGGCCTTTTCCGTAGGATTAGCTTGAACGGCGTTGACTTCCACAGTCTTGCCAGAATCTGGAGGGGTGGGAAGAGCAGAATTATTGGAGGAATTGGACTTCTGCTTCCCATTCGAGGATTTCCGAGAATTTTGAGAAACGGAACCAATAACACCATCCACTGCTGGGGTAGGTGGTGCTTTAGAGGTTCCCAGCCATGGAGCATCAGTCAAAATATCATAAAGCGTGCCAGACTGAGAGTACACTAGATCAAGGTACTGGGCACGCACGATGGCTTGTTCTTCAGTCACACATGCCCCCATAGCAATATCTTGAGCGATTTTGCTAACGAAGGAGGTGGTGAACTAATGAGTTAGTAGCTGATCAGGTATATCAAACTTGATCAGTCTACGACGACATCGCCACTCATGAATATGATCGGATATGTGGGTGGCTTTAGCCTACTTTAGAGAAGTCAGGAGATGCGTCCCGGCTTCGTAACGAACCGGTAACTGGAAATGAGTCAGAAAAGCCATAGCTAATGTATTGAAGTCTTGAAAGATGCCACGGGGTAATTCTATATACCACTTAGCGGCAGCATCGGTAAGAGTGCGCTGGAAAAGACGTAGAAGAATTGAATCATCCACCCAAGAGTTGGACGAACACCACAGATGGTAGGTCATTACATGAGCTTGGGGGTCTTCTCCAGCTTTACCTTCAAATTTAGGACAGTCACCGGGTACCTTGGTCGAAACTGGAGGCCAATAAGGATTGTGAAGAATCAGATCACTGGTTAATTTAGAAACGTCCGGTAACTCCAAGGTGGCCAAGAACGGAAACTGCGGATTGAAAGGCATGCCAAGCCCTCAATAAGGACCTATACCTGTACTCCACCCTGGTTGAGCATATCCTTGCCCCCATTGTTTCTGTCCTGGGGGATTCTGACCATAGGGGGTATAGGTCATATAATTAGGCTGATATGGTTGCTAATAACCAGTGTATGGGGGTTGATAACCGGGGTATGGACCCTGATTACATATCGGCCCTGTTTGAGTAGTATGCGGATTTGGCTGCTGAGTATAGGTATAGCCTGGTTGTTGAAGATAATAATTAGAACCTTGGGGCGGGTTGTAAACTGGTCGTGATTGACCTTGAGGATAATAAATGCCTTAGGGTTGAGTGGGTTGCTGATAGGTGGGACCTTGCTGAGCCTAATAAGTAGGGCACACCGGCTAATTCGGTTTCAGCATCAAGTAAATCGGCTGTTGAGCAGGGTTGACAGGATGTGCAGGCTGGCCTGGTTGGACTAGTTGACCTGGTTGAACGGGCTGCCCTAGTTGAACAGGGTGACCCTGCTGAACAGGTTGCCCTGGTTGAACACGTTGACTTGGCTAGTGAGGGACACCAGGCTATGCTAGATGGGCCGGTTGGCCTGGTGGTGGAATAGGGCCAGGCTGTGCCTGATAACCAGTTTGACCTGTAACAGGACCATAAGAGGGCCCTGGCTATGCAACATTCGGACCAATAGGAAATTGAGGTTGTAGAGGTTGCACTATAGGTTGAGAGGGTTGGATTTGCCCCCCAGGACCGTATAATGACCCTGGTTGGTACCCCGGTTGTCCTGTGGGTCCTTGAGGTTACCCTGGTTGGACCACAGGGTGAGGCTGTATAGGTTGACCTTGAGGATTGTAGGACTGTCCTTACGGACCGTACAACAACCCCTGTTGCCCCGAAGGTTGGCCCTGTAAGGGTTGTCCTTGCGGGTTGTAAGGATAACCAGGCTAGCCCGAGAGTTGGCCCTGGAAGGGTTGTCCTTGCGGGTTAGAAGGTTGCCCAGCTTGGTTAGACAGAAAACCTTGAACATATTGATAAGCCTCAGGAGCAGGAAAACGCAAAGGGTTTCCCTGTTCATCGTATTCGTATGGAAAAATGTAGACGAGTGTACCATCCTGTGCATAATGCAAAAAATATGGACGGTTTGGATCTTGGGAGGATTGACCGACCTCGGAGTTTGATTGTTGTAGGGACAACCGATACTCCTCAGGAGAAATGTTCTCCGGAATAGCAGATGCTATATATATGTCTTCGGGAAGCGACGCAGTCCTTACGGATTGAGTGGTAACAGTGGGTGTAGACATGGCCACACAGACAGTGGGCCTGATAGGCACTAAAGTGACCTGAGGAGATGATGTGAGGGATGTCCTTGGGGACATCCCTAACGAAGGAATAATCGGCCTCGTAGAAGGAGTTGATATCGCCATAGAGGCGACAGTAGTCATAATCTAACTTAAGGATCTATACCCCGTTGGAAGTGAAGGACTCGGCGAAGCCATGACAGATAACTCGGGGTTGTCTTCTGGGAACAACTTGTAATCTTCACCAGACATGGGGATTTACTCACTAAGATAATGGCTGGATGAGCCCATATCTGAACCTGCCGCTAGATCTTCTAGAATACGGAGAGGACTAAGAGGAATAACAACAGCTAGAAAAGGCGAACCCGATGTAAGAGGAGGGAAATGTTCCCCTACTCTGAATCCAAACCAAGCGTTGGATAAGGGCCAATTGAACTCAACTGGTCCTCTAAAGGGAAGCTTAGATAGAACCGGTCCCCCGTCGGGAAACTCAGAGACAATGGGTTGCTGAGGTTCAGCAGAGGATTGAGAGACCTTTGATGAATCATCTGTGTACGGACCACTAGTATACGAAACTGAGGGTTCCACCACTATGATAGTAATGACAAGAGGAAGAGACCAAACAAAAACACACGGGCTAAAAAAACAAGGCACACAATCAAACGACCAACAAGCAAAATCTAAAAGGGCATGTGATAGCAGGTGATTTATTTTACCACATTGAAACTTAGAAACTTCACCGTTTCATGTGTTAAGAGTCGAGAAACGGACGAAAGGTGACTCTTTCTCTTTCATTTTTGAAACAAGCGTGAAAGGACAAGCGCTTGAGGATCCTTTCAAATTTAAAGAGTCAGAAAAGATCAAAATGACTGCTCTGGTAATCTAGGAAAAGGGTGTACCAGATATCCATGAACTGCAATATACACCTTGCTTTCAAAATGAAAGAGAAATCAATCAAGGACTTGACGTACATGCAGGCAATCTCCCCGAATGGTGTGTCCGGTGTATCACGGGTATAAGGCGGCAGACTTGGCTTCCTACGGATAAAGGATAGCAACCTAGTGGGGTCTCCCTTTATATACGCGATGGTACGGGGAGCACAAGTCCGTACTAGTGCTGTCTAAAGCCAAGAGGCGAACGACAACTACTAGGTTTAACGATGCCGGAACACGTCACTAGCCTAGACCTCTAAATATTTCGTTAATGTTTCAATGCTGCCTTAAAGTAAATTGAATAGATTTTAGTGTTGATCTTCAATTATGTGTCAATTTCCAGGCCCTACTGAATGTTATGTCTCAAAATCCCCTAAATTCACACTACATGCCACAATGTATCATTTCGTTCGATGAATAGCTAACTACGGGAAGGTTGAGAGCTTTCACATGATAACAAAATGATCACAAAACAAACACTAGTGTCTCTAATGCACGCTAATGAAAACTAAAAGCTTTTCTTTCGGAGTTACAAATCACTAATAACACAGAAAAGATTCAATTTACATTAACTAATCAAAAGCAAAAGAGATTTTTTGTATTTTCAATGTTTAAGAGCAAAGTGCACTAAACACAATGAAAACTAATGAAAGGAACAATTTGAGAAGCGATAGAAAAAGAGCAAAGAAAAGCAAGTTTCACTCAATGCCAAACACACAATCAAACCCCAAATTGACAAAGAAGTCCCTCAAATCAAAAGGAATCCCAAAGACTCAAATGAACCGTGTAATCTAGGCTCAAAATGAGACAAAGCAGAATTCGAATGAAGAAAAATCCAATCACTCAAATAACGCAACAAAACAATGGAAAACCACCAAACGAATGCAGATAAGAAATAATGAAATTGATTGATCAAACGAAGACCAAAAACTCCCATGGGAGGCTTGACACACTATAGCACCTAGATGCCCTAGGGCTAGAATGTAAAATCGATAGAAGAGGGCAAACAATCGGAGGATGAAGGTCACACACAGTCAAACAAGGCTCCAGAACACTCAGGCAATAAAAAAAGTGACACCAAAACCAGAGACCAAGCTCAGAAAGCTCAAAAAGAAGAAAACCCTAGCACCTTACAAGATTGGCGCGACTGTCAGGCTGCAACAAGCGCCAGATCAGGATTGGCGCGGGTGATAAACTGGCAACATGCGCCAGTCGAGTTTACTAATGTAAAAGATGAAAAAGAGCAATCAAGAAGCAGATCAGGGATGGTGAGGCTAAACAAAAGTTTAACACCTAAAAAGAGTGAACCACAAGAGCTGATCAAGCAGGAAAAGACCAAAATCAACCGAAAAGACAAGACAAACTCCAATCAATTTCTCCCCAGTGGAGTCGCCAGTTTTTTGGAGAGGTAAATCCCCTCTGTGGACAGAGGCAATCCCTACTAGCCCAGATTGGGTCTAGCAACAACCAAGTCAAGCTAAGACGCAAGTTCCTAATTGCAAAAGACCAAGATGCGACAAGAGGCCTACCTTAAGTCCTATGTTGCTGTCATTTGTGGAGAAGATGGCCCTTCCGTCCCTCGCTTTGGCAAATCGCAATTCTCCCGCTCGATGTGATCTAACACCTACACGTACAAGAAAAAAACAAACACACAAGCGTAAAACCTAATACATGCAATTATGTATCAGTCAGAGAAGATACAACTCATAACATAAAACATAAACAGCTGAGTGGAACCATAATAGAAGTCATTTATTATTAATCAAAACAAAGAAAGATACAACCTGAGCTCTGACGTTGGATCTTCCTTCGGCGAGTCGACAGAAGAGTACGTCTCGGTAAAGCTCGTCGGGAAAAGGACAAGTCTCTCTCTCTCTTTGGTTGTCTGACGATAATCTCCTTACTATTGATTCAACTCTCTTCAGGCTAGCTTGCAAAGGGAAAATGACAAGCTTATAGAGATGGTGGAAGGGGAGTTGGGATCCCTACAATGGTGGGATCGGCCCTATCCTCAAGGAAGCTTCCATGATAGGTGGAGAACCACTTCCCCTACATGGAGATCCAGAGCCAAACCTCCCAACTCATTTTAGAGACTCGTTCAAGAGTTGGTTGGAATCAAACTTCCACCATTTATTTTTAAAAAACAATCCTTATTAAGCCTGGCATGGGTGACACACTAGTACAGAGCGCCAGTTGGCGCGCCCTCTTTGGTGGATTTCCCCCATTGGCGCGAGGGCTGAACTGACTAGTCGCGCCAGGGCCAAAAAGGCTATTTTTAGGGCTTTTCATAGGAAATTTTCTTCAGGGGAATGATTGTCCTTGTTAGGGGGGATGCCATGAAAGTGGTTTCAGGTCATGTCACTGCTCACAGGTCACGAAATAATCCCTCCAATGTACGGGACGGAGGATTACAGGGACGGTGACAAATTACTATGTAACCCCAGCGCCAACTTCTCTTCATGTGAGTAGGACACAAAGATTCCCACAAGGTTATTTCTAACATAATAGATAACATGTTAGTTTATGGTGTCATCTTCCTTAATGAGGACCCTAGGGACCAAATGGATGGAAGGTGAGATGTACATGATGAAATCCCTCTCAAAGTTAGGAGGACTAATCAAGGGAGCGGAAATGAGAGCATGTTTCAGGGCATCAAAATATTGTTGAGCATAGTCATCCGAAACAAATGGAATGTTATACCTAAGGAACCTTAGAAACCCATGCACAGTGGTGGCATATTCAAGGACAAACCGATGAAGGAAGTTGGCTTTGCCTTGAAGGATTTGAAACTGGCACAAGGTACGATGAATGGGAAGCTCAAGAATGGATTGAAATTTGAGGGGATCAAGCTTTATACCATCTTTGGATATAATGAAGCCCAAGAGATGGTCGACATGAACACAAAACACACACTTCAGCAGGTTGAGGCGGATATTATACTTGTGACATTGAAGAAGAACATAACACAAATCATGAATGTGTTGCGCCCGACGCCTGGAACGAGCAGTGAGATCTTCAAGGTAGGCAAGGATAATATGAGATAATTCATAGAAGCAGTATGACATGGCCCGCTAGAAGGTGGCTCTGGCATTCCTTAGGCCAAAAGGCATGACCCTATAAGAAAAATTTACCCACAGACTAATGAACGCAGTCTTTAACTGATCAACGCGACAGATAGTAATTTGGTTATACCAAGAGAAACCATCCATTAAGGATAGAACCTCATGCCCCACACACTCATCAATGATTTGGTCAATAAATGGTGTGGGGAAGTTGTGTTTGGGACAACTTTGATAAGGTTGCGAAATTCAGTGCAGACACGGATGGTGCCTTGTTTCATGAGAATGCAACTAGGTTGGAAACTCATGTGGTGTATTCAATGGATAGATAAAACCAACCTGCTTTAGCTTATCGATTTCGGCTTTAATAGCCTCTCGTCTGGAAGGATTGATGGGTCTCAAATTTTGACGGGCAGGATTGGCATTGGGCCATGTATCGATATGGTGTTCGAAAATGGTGGCATCAAGTCCATACATATCTGAACAAGACCAAGCAAAAACATCACGAAATTCCTTGAATAGATTAATGTAAGCCTCAAATTATTCTGGGGTGAAATGTGCCCCAAAGGCAATGTTTTCTTCTACCCCTGGTTTATCGGAAATGTTAATTTTAATGGTAGGAGAGATATTGGCCATGTTTCCTTCTTTGAAAGTATCTAGTGCACGAATGGGATTTCTAAACCAATTGACTTCATCGTGGATGAAGTATTTAGACTCCACAACGTACTGGTCATGGGATTGTTGCGGAAGGAAGTATGCATGATGGTGCATATCATCCCAGGGAAAATCAGGGGTTGTCATGACTTCTATAATGTCTTCATTAGAATGGAAGATGGGAGGACTAGCAGAAGGGAGACCACATGACGTGGCGGGGCTACCTGACACATCATCATGAGAGATATGGCTCAGATACGCATCTCTACGAAGAATAAACAAAGAGCTAGTAGATGAAACATCTACCTATGTTGAGACCAAGGTGTTAGCCGAGGGAGGTTCGACCGAAATAGAAGGATATGCGCCAGAGGGGTCTTCCACCATGGATCTCATGGATGAAGAAAGTTAGAGAATAATGGTTGAAGAGTTTGTCATATCGACATTGGGGGGAGGTATCACAATGGGTGCAAAAATGTCCTCTGATTCTGCTGAAGCAGAACTCACAAGTGGAGGGGTACATGATCCACTACGAGCGGACTCTATTTCGCAAACTGCCTCAAGGGTATCGTGAAAGTCATCGAGATGGGGACAGTAATGAGAATATCGGCCAAAAAGTTCGCACAAAGCACAAGGGTGGTTCATGCACAACGATTTGAGTTTCTTAGCTAAATCAGGTAAGGTAACATGGACCTTCGGGATTTTTGATTCAGGAAACGTTTCGTTGACCACAAATTTGAGACGAGGAAGCTCAGGACAGTAATGGGTTGAATGCCCAACAACATCACATAAAGCACACAGAGGTGACTTCTTTGGAGGCTTAGGAGGAGAAGGAGTTGTTTGGGGGGGCCTTGTCCTTAGGTTCCTTCTTTTTGGCTTCCCCCCCTCACCAAATGCTTTCAGACAGGAGTAGGTTCCTGTTGCGGTGGTGGTGGCACTGAAGCAAAGGGAGGGGTCATGGCGACTGGTTGAACCATGGTCAGAGCGGTATAAGGCTTGAGTTGACCAGGCGAAGTGTTTGTTGGGGGATCAATATACCAGTTTCGGATCCCCAGGGTCAAATTGGGAAGACTCAACGTAGCCATAACAGGCACCGAAAAGACTCTGGAAGGGGGAGCTAAAACCAGTATCTGACCGAAAGGGTAATGGCCTGGCGGAATGGTTCCCAAATGGTTAAGGGTTGGGGGAACTGTTTCTGGTTGAAAAATGTTGGGAGAGACACCAGCAGAAGGAGAAGGTCCTTGAGGAGAAGGCCCTGAAGGCTGTGTCGTGTGAACAACAATAGGTTGTGAAGGAGCTGGCTACTGGTTAGTTGAACTAAGCAGCTTTTGGCCAGCCCGAGATGCTTGCAACATGCAAACACTCGATGAGTTGGGCTCAGTGATAAAAAGGGGGGGCAGGGAATGAACGAGGTAAGGTGGAATACTTGTAGACTCTAGGTGAAACATTGGTGAGAGGTGTGACTGATTGGTTATCGACCACCAAAGATATGATGGGCTCATGGGATGTCTAAGACTTTGGTTCATAATATGTCAAATGATTGATGGTGACGATATTTCCATTGTGAGGAAAAAACATATTATGGTGAATCGCAAATGCGACGACTGCCATCGCATAGGTGTAGCTACGACCCAAGAGGCTATTGTAATACAAGGGGGCATCAATGAATTCTATGTCAATACAAATAGTCTTGCCCGCAAGTGTGACAGGACAATTACAGAACATGACGAGGGGCTGAGAAGGGTGATCGTCACACGCAGGAAAAGTGATTGTGGATGGGGCTAAGTAGGGTGATCTGAGTTTATTCCAAACATAGGCGGACATCAAATAGGTGGATGTGCCTTCGTCAATGATACATCTCTGAACATGGGCATTACAAATCTTGACTGGTATTTGGAAGGCAACAGGTGAAGGTAAAGGGGTATGATCTGACTTGTCAACATCAAAGACGATCAAATGATCATCTAAAGGATCCAAAATTACCAAAGCAGATAATAGATATTTCATTGATATGGGCATGACTGGAGAAATTCCAGCATTGACAAGGCAGCGGGCGACTGCGCCAAGTCATCTACTATGTTGTAGGTGTGGGTGGCTTTGGCAGAAGCAACATTTCGGTGTAATGGCCCTTTGGGGATCTTGTGGTGACCTCTATCTTAGGTGGAGGAATCTGTAAGGGAACATTTTCTGTCGAAATGGACTCTATGGGAACTTTTGTTTGGGACTCGGTTGCAGACATAGCGGGTTTCTTATCATATTGGCGTGACTGGGTCTGAAAGTTGAAATCAGCGGTATTGACCTCTTCAGAATTCATCATGAGAATATGCTAATCAGGGGTACCAAACTGCAGAGGTTGAGGAGCGGCTTTACCTTGAGGTGGTTGGGAAACAACATATCCTTACTGAGGGAAAGGATTAGTGAAGACATTCGGTTGAGCTGGCATAGTGTTTGGAGGGAGTGAAGCAGTGGCTTGTTGTCCTCTCGACGCTGCTTGTTGTTACACCAATTTTTTGTCATCTAACTTGTTACTATTAGATGGACCAAAGTACACCATGTAAGACCAATTTTACCCTAAGTAAAATTGCTTTCACTATGAAAAATAACTTAGTAATCCTTAATTTATTAAGTTGTTTATGGTCTAAACCAAAAACCCCATGAGGAAATATTGAATAAATCCATATTTGTTTGATTTTCCTCAAGGAATAATTAGTTAAACATCAATTTAATTGATATTCATGTTCATATTTAACCCAAAATGGGGAAATTAATGAGATAAATCATTATTTGTCTTATTAATTTTTAGGAATAATTATTTAAACATTATTTAAATAATTTTCCTTGTTAAATTTGACTAAATCATTTATAAATAATTGAATAAATCACTATTTATTTAATTATTACTCAACCACATCCTTAAATTAATAAATAAATCATTTATTTATTTATTATTTACAAATAAAGGGATTTGACCAAATTCAAATTCTTTTTCCCTCCAACAAATATAATAAAATATTCCATAAAAGTTGGATCTAGATTTGGTTAATAATATTTTAACTATGCACCAATATCTAGACTAACTCAATATTTTGTTATAAATAGAAGAGTTTTTCCATTCACTCACTACCTTTTGTTTCCTAAAGATCACTCTGGATCTATACTTTTGGTTTGACTTTGATCCTCCATCATTGTCATATTTTGCTACCATTTTTCTTGTGAGCTCCCTTTGAGTTCCATTTTCCTGTCTGGGTTTTCTACACCATCAAGAGAGAAGTATCTTAGATTTGAAGTGCTGAGGACATACAAGAACCCATCCCATTGAGGGGGGACTGGTAACATCTTTGTTCCCTTCTCAGGTGTCAAAAATACAAAAATTCTTTAAAAATATTCTTGTCTTGTCTATTGAATGCATGGAGCAACTCTTGCTTTTATTTACTGCTTAATGTCTTTTACTACATAGATCTAGATTGTAGCATTTATCTTGGTCAACTAACTGCAGATCTACATAAATTGGCATCCATATTTGATGTTAGGGTTGTTTTTTATGCACAGCTAAGGTGAGCTTTTTTCATACACTTGCGATTAGAATTTATCCTAACACTTGTGTTTCCCACAACTAATGCATCTTGTCTAAAAGGGGACAATAATGAGTATAATTGCCATGGACACCACAAAATGAACAAGGCTTGTTCATATGAAGAGGCTTGTTCTTCTTGGGTTGATCATCCTATTGTTGGTTTGTGGTGTTAGGCTAGTTCCCTTAGGGTGCGTTCGATTAATTACCTTGGCGCTTTTGGTTACCCTACGTTGGTTGGTTCTAGTTTCCTTTCCTCTTATTCTTTTTCTTCGAATTAGGAGGATTATTCACGCTCTGCTGCACATACACCTGACCTTGAGGAGGTGGTGGCTACTGTGGCAAAGGTTGAGAAGGAACGAGAGGCTGGGGTGCTCATGCCGGAGGGGCTGGAGCACCTGGCTATGGATAAGGATAGAAATGAGGTTGGGCAACATTTGGGTAAATAGGTTGAGCAACAACTGACCCTGGCATCGTTTGATGTGGTTGGGAAAACGCATAAGGCGTGCTTTGACCTAGATACATGTTTTCAGGAGGGGGATAAGTGCTGGAGGAGATGGTCCCCCCCTGGGGGTAATCATAACCCATGAAAGGATGAGTGTATGGATGTGAAAGAGATCCAATGATACCGTCGATAGCGTGAGATTCCCCTGGTGCGTTGGCACCACTAGTTCTAGGAAGATCTGGTAAACAGTATAAACATAACCAGACTGGGCGTAGATCAAGTCATATTTTAATGCGACTTGGAGAGCTTCTTCCTTTTCTGAGGAAAATGAGATGCAACATCTTTACCAATGGAAGGAAAAAAGCGTTCTAAGAAACCAATCCATATAGACACAGTCTTCGAATGTAGGAGGTCGACACAAGCTCCTCCTTCTACACCATTCTTGGACATGGTCAGAAAGGCGGGTGGCAGAAGTTTGACGAAATTCAGTCAACAACTCGATACCGGTATCATAGCGAAGAGGTAACTAAAAATAAGACATAAATTATTTAGCAAGAGTTACAAAAGTGGAATGAGATGCAGAATTCTGGTCAACATACCACTTCGCAACTTCTCTAGTGAGCGTACATTAGAACAACCGAAGGCGGATGGAGTCATCGGTAATGGAATTGGATGAAAACCACGTATTAAAGGGGTAGACATGATTAGTAGGGTCCTCTCCAGTGTTTCATTCAAACTTAGGAATGTTAGAAGGAAGCTTAGTTGGCATAGCAGGCCAACCTGGATCGTGGAGTATAGGGTCTTTGATTAACTGACTAAAATCGGGAAGGCTTAAACATGCTATAAAAGGTAGCAAAGGAGTAGCCGGAATGGTTCCAGTATCGGTTCCGCTAGTAGCGGCTCTAGCATTAGGGTAGGGGACATCACCAACTTGAGGACCTACACCTGCATTGGTGCTTGACATGGTGACGGTATGAGGGTTAAGGGAACCGGGTTCAGAATCAGAGGAAGAACCCGATGAACCAGAATCTGAGTCAATATGGGAACTCGATGAAGGAATAACTCGGACCCTACACGTTGGAGTAAGTATTCCTAAGGGTGAATGCCTTGGATTCTCCGTGATAAATGCCTTGGGGGTGCAATGATGACAAGTCACAAATGACACAAAAAGGTTGAAGAGTGATAAACAAAGGCTATGTGAGGTAGATTAATTAATTACGATGTTTATGTCTTGGCTTAGCAGTGTAAACCGAGTGCTCTTTGATTTAGGTGTGAGTGTGTGCAAGTCGTGTGTTAATTTTAATTAAGCCTAGATGATTGTATAAATAAAAAGAAAAAATGTTAAAGTATTGTAAATAAAACTGAAATGACAGTAAAATAAAAAACTAAACATGAATAAATTCAACCCAAAAGAAGGCTTCCCAAACAATAGTCTAAAAGACAGGCGAAATTGACTCAAAACACACAAGACGACAAAAATATCTAAGGTCTAAGGGTCATGGATCTAATGACTTAGATCTGCTGGAAATGACGCATAAAACAATAAGAAACCGAAGGGGAAAACTGCTGCAAAATGGAGGGCGAAAGGTTAAAACCATATGGGAACAAGGAAATCCTGAGGGAAAGACCAAACAAAACTCAAGAGTGGGTTTTCAATGGAATAATAACCTATAAAAAATGATATGAAAGAAGGATAGATCAGAACCTGAAACAATGGCTGAAAGTGATGCAAATCGCAGACTACCTACTCAGCTTAACCCCTCCTAGAATGGTGGAAGTGTACTGAAACCCTAGGGGGCTTGGTTCTACTTCAAGGAGACAAACTGAGCATTTCCAGGCCTAAGACGGGCTGAGAAAGAGGTTAGAAAACCCAAAACAGTGCTTTCGGCAAACCTTGTCAGACGCAGAAAAAAGTTTCGGCTCGCAAGTATTGACCTATGGGCTGTGGAAATTATAGTTTATGGGTAGATAGGTATGAGTTCTAGCAGAAATCACAGTTTTTGGCTCAAAAAGTGTGAGTTACTGTTCCTGAATCTTCAAGAGGTAGGTTGCGGAAAAATTGTCATCTCTAACGTGGCTAATACCTGTTAGCTACAGAAAGCACCCGAAAACAACCAGAAGTTAGAATTTTGACTGATTTAGGGCATAAAAGTTAAAAAACGACATCAAGAGGCTGAAAACTGCTGAATAAAAACCCTTGTTATTGAAGTTGTTGGTCACGCAAGAATCTGAATTACAACAATGGAGTCACCATTTATTGATGACAATGTGTAATTAAAAACCGAGTGGAGTCGCCATTTTTTAGCGTAAATTCTTAACACAAATGTATGAAAAGAGATAACTTTAGCTATGTGTGACAAATAACCCTAACAACAGAAATGGGTTCTTAACTTCTTTAGATCTGCAATCAATAGTTTAAAAAAAAAATGCTGCAAAAAACTAGATCTATGTAGTAAAAGCAGTTAAACAGTAAAAATAAATAAGAATTGCTCCATGCATCCAACGGAAAGGACAAGATTTAAAGAATTTTGAACATATTATAACACCTGGTAAAAGGAACTATTACAAGGTACCAGTCCCTCAATGGGATGGGTTCTTGGTTGTCCTCAACGCTTCAGATCCAGATGTATCTCTCTCTCAATGGTGTAGATAACCCAAAATGTGTTGAACTCTACGGGAGCTCAAGAAGCAAAGAAAATAGTAGCAACAATGAGAATGATCAAATCACGGCAATAAAAGCGATCAAAGTGAAGAATGAATGGAAAACCCTCCTATTTATAACAAAATATTGAGTTTTCCTTGATAATGGCGAATAATAAAATATTATTAACCAAGAACTAGATCTAACCACTTGGAATATTTTATCATATTTTGTTAGAGGGAAAAGGTATTTAAATTCATTAAATACCTTTATTTAGAAATAATAAACAAATAATTGATTTATTTATTATTTCAAGAATGTGGTTTAGGAATAATTAACAAATAATTATTTTTTTAATTATTTCTAGGTGATTTAATCAAATTTAATAAGGAATAATAACCAAATAATGATTTAATTAATTATTCCTAGAGAAAAATAAGAAAAAAATTATTTATCTAATTATTTCTCATAATTGGGTTAAATATAACGAGGAATATTATTTAAACAATGGTTTAATTAATTATTCCTAGAGGAAAATCAAATAAATAAGGATTTATTTAATTATTCCTCATGGGGTTTCTTGTTTTAACCACAAATAACATAATAAAATATGGTTTATTAAATTATTTCTTATAGTGAAAGCAATTTTACTATGGTAAAATTGGTCTTACATGGTGTCCTTCGATCCATCGAATTGTAAATGGTTAGATGACCAAATTTTGGTGATAACAAGGGCGCCCGTGCAACGAGTTAGTGGGTCGGCTCGACTTGGCAAGGGGAGCCTACACAAAAGAAATAATGTCGGCCCATGTTTGCCTATGAACATAGTTCCCACAAGGGGGTCTCATAATGAATTTTAGAAAATTAAGTAAATAAATGTTTTGGTGTGAAAATTTGATAATGTCTCTTTTATTCTCTTGGTGTCAAGCTTATTGTTACTTGTTTCGGGCCTACCCCTAAGTACCAATCCACCACTTTATATTTACCAATTTATTGAACTTATGCTTTGATTAATTGACCCCACACAGATTGACCTATTAAAGGAGCCAACTTTGAAAAAATTTCAGTTTGTGCTTGTATGCATTGAAATTTGACATGGTTATAGTAGATACATGCATTGGCGTTATAGGAGGGTTTGAAGACTCATATACCAATATGGGAGGGTTTGGAAACCTATATAAGTTAGTAATATGTTTTGAATTATTATTATTTTCAAAAATGAGTTTTGAATTATTATTTTCTAATATGCTTTGAATTATTATTATAGCTCTAGCCCGAACTCCCCTTTTCCCACCTCCGAGTTGCAACACGAAAGCCCACCTCTGCCATTGCCCTAGCCCGAGCCCGCCTTCGCTCACCTCCGAGCTCTAAGAGAAATGTTATAATAGATAACATTGATCCATACTATGTTATAATATATATTACCACGAGGAGCCCAAGAGTTTTCTGGAAAAAAAAAGTGTGGTAGAGCCCACCCATAGACGTCAACACCTATCAGACATTGTATTTTCTCCCAAGGCCTTTGAAATGATGAAGAGTCGCTTGTCGTGGATGCTTTTAGTAGCTCGACTTCCCTACCCCGGGTATGTATTATACCTTTGTCATTTGAAACCTTTCACTATCTGCTCACAATACTAATTTTAACTAAGTTATATGATAAATTTTTTTGGTGGGTTGCTATGTGTATGTGCAACTCACTTATACGCAAATAAGATTTCTGAGTTTTTATAGTTTTTACTATTACTTATGGTGATTGATTGGAAGGATTTCCCTTTTATAATGTTAAACCTACACCCATATTGTTAATAATAATTAAAGGAATATTTAATGTCAAAATATAATAGAGAGAAAAGAGTTTAACTTATGTTCACATTTCTGTAATTAGGGCTCTTAAACACTAGATTACTCCATAACTTAAATCATAGGTGTTTTCCTTTTAATTTGATTGGTTGATTTCTTAATCATTTAGAATTGTTCGTATTACATATTTAATACAAAATAACAAGGGGTAAAGTGATAAATAGGTGCAACATTTAATCATTGACCTCATGAGTATAAATTGAAGATGATCTTTACAGCGTTCCTTATATCGTAGTGAGGTAAGGCATGCATGGACCTAGTCAAAGTCGGCCAACCCTTTGGTTAGGTGAGTTTATCCTCTAGGTTGTTACATGGCATTAATTGAACCAATAAGCGATAGTTGAGGTGGCATGGAACATCATGGGTAGTTACCTTGTCAATTGTGTTGGCACCACATGGATAGAATATTGGAGCTACATTAATGTTACATTAGAGATGTAGAAGTTAAAGTTCTTATAACATAAAAAATAACTTTTGCAAAGGAAAAAAAATTTTGTGCAAAAATGAGTATCGAAACCTCACTTAATGTAAAGAACTGATATTCCCTAATAATCTTGGAGATTTTTTAGTCTTGTGGTGCTAGTGTATTGAATTTTTTGGTATTGTTGATCAATGGTTCATGTGATGTAGTGGTCTGCTTAAGAAATAGAGGATTATATGTTCATGGTAGATGTATACCACTTAACATTTTCCAATTAGTTGAAATTATGCTTTAATTAATTGACCCTGTTAGTGTCAGTCTAGTCATACTGCCATCAGTGATCAAAATTGCTCTTTTGCATTTGCATATTAGGATTCCCATACCAATAAATTTCACCATTCCACTAGGTCATGGATTCATTGATGGTAGTAATTTCTCATCATTTTTCCCTCATGTGAAACTTGTTGATTCTTCTCTCTATGGTCTTTATTCATGAGCTACTTTCACTTTGTGAGTCATGTCAGTAGGTCATAGGATGAGTCTCATTAGGTTCTAGGATCTCACCATGGTCAAATTAATAATTCAAGTGTCAATAAATATCAGCAAGGTCATGAGGAAGTCAATAAACTCAAATTCACAACACCTGGAAAGATCAAAGAAATATTTTATTCAGTTTGATGTAATTTTCACCTCAAAACCATGTTTTGAGGTGAAAACATGATACTTTTCCTTTATTATCATTTATTATGTAATTTCATGTCAGCATATGTAATAAGTCACAATTTAGAAGCTGCCATCTCCACCAAGTCATCACCCTGCCTTTTAGAGAAGTTTTCCACAACATGTTCAGCATCAAAACATGTTCTAAGTATGTTCAGCAGAAAGAGCCCGAAGAGAGCTTTCCAACAGTATACTACACTCTCAAAACTGACTTTTGGATTGAAATTTATGCCTAAGTGAAGTAAAAAGTCCCCTATACCCTAACCTTCCTCTTTTTCCCATCCTTCCCCTTAAACTTTATTTCATTAAAGTTTAATATTTCTTTTTATAAATCCCTTTTTCCCCTTCTGATTACAAAATCACATTATAAAATCATTTAAATACATATGCGATTTATTTATTAACCACTTCCCCACCATACTCTTTTAAACTTTATAATAAACATTTCAAAGTTTATTATTATAAAGTTCCCATTACCTTAAATCCCGATAAGCGAAACCACTTCCCCTCCATCCCGTTTAAAACCTTATAATAAAATTTAAAGGTTTTATATCATAAAACCCCGTCGATACAATCCCTTCCCCCTTTTCCTGATCGCAATCGCAAAGTTTGGAAATGGCATCCCGATTGGCCCTCATAAAGAACTCCAATGTGATTGTATTGGCCCTACCTCGATGTTATCCTGACCGTCGATCTGCTCATCCGATCCGATGGCCTAAATCCAATCAGCACTTTTGATTGCTCCCATCCGATTGACCCCCCGCCAATTCCAAACCCCCGACCACTCCTCCGTCGTCGATCTCATCATCCAATCCGATGGCCCACAGCCAATCAGATCATTCCAATCGGTGTTGTTAACTTGTCCTCCGCTATCCTCCGATCTCCGATGCCGATGGACCCCGGGCCCACCACATAATACTTTCCCCCATTCCATAATAAAAGCCATTTTCCTTTGTAAAGTCGAATTTTATATTATTTCGTTTTACCAAAGGACCTCCCCCAATCGCATCGGAAAAATCCTTTGGCATATTATATTTCGCCCCTCCTCCACGCCCGATTCCGATTGCGATCATTTCTCTTGGTCCCACCTTAAAAGCCCTCCACCCTTTCAAATAAAAAACCATTCCTCCCTTTGTAAAAAAGCAAAAAATCATTTTTATTTATTTTCAAATGGATTCCCCGCTCCCTTACTGCATTACCCATCGGGCCTCTCCAATCGCATCGAAAGATTTTTGCCCTCGTTCAAATACGCCTTCCCCCACTCCTCCGATCCCGATTGCGATTGTTCTATTGCATACCATGTTTTATTACTCCATTTTGTATTGTATCTCCTCTTCCGCCCTCCTATTCCAATTGAGATTATATTACGGACCCCACCTCCTTTCCCTTCGCCCCCCCTATTCATCGGTTTTCCCTTCACTTAAGGCATGATTTCATTTCATTTTATTTCAAAAAATCATTTTATTAAAAAGTTGGTTTTCTTCAAAGCGACAGTCAGCTGGCCGCAAGCTAAAATAAAATAGAGATTTCTATAGCAACATAAAAATAGGGAATTTCTCCTCAAATTGCCTATTTATCATTCAACAACGAAATTGTGAATCTGCCCAAGTAATCAAATGTAAAGTTTTTTCTTCTTTAGGGTAGATTGTTGGTTCTCTTTTCTATCTTCATATTTCAGTTCTGAGTTGTTAAACAACTCCCTCCTTTTGTGGATCTATGTTCCCACAAATTTGGTCTATTTAATGTAATTGTAAATCATTTGTAAATTAGTCTGTAACTCAGAAGTAGGGGAATAGTGTGGAAAAGAACGCTCTGCGCTCCATTGTACAGTTTGACAGGGAATTAATAAGAGATGCAACTCTGATTTGTGGGATCCATGTGGTATGAGTTTTAGCATTTGTTCTCTCTTTATGTTCATATGTAAAATTTTTATGTGTTCCATTCATTCATAAACATTTCTTTTTGAATGCTTTCAAGATAGAAACGTAGGATCCATTTTTATGCCCTACCTTGGGAAATCATTCATACTCTGTGTTTTTCTTCTGTTTGAAAGTGATCCATCTATTGTGCCCTTTTCAGCTCTTCACCAGTCGTTCCATCCCATCTTTATTTCAACTTGATTGCTAAATATCTTGCCTATCTTGCCCCATGAAATACCATGTGTCCTGATTTAATTCCCCAGTTTCAACTGTCCCATTTTGTCCCACACATCCCTGAAAATTCATTCATTCATTAAACCATTTTTCCCATTATTATACGTAGCCTAATATTAGATCATTATTACACTTTATTGAATATCCATTTGACGGAGAAAGCCCTCTCCTGTCCTTGTAGGGCTAGCTACAAGGCTGAGTGTGGTTTAGATGTTACCCTGTTCTGCCCTTTTTCAGCCTGGGGTCCCATTCGGGTGCTAACATCTCTGGCGACCATACTGGGGATACGCTTCGATCTGACTGTCTGTGAGCTTATGTTCTCGGCGCTCACAGAAAAATCTGTTTTCAGAAAAAATGTGTTATTTTTGTTTTCAAAGAAAAATCGAATAGAGGCTCTGTAAGAGGATCAAAGTCATATTCAGGTCGTGTGAAATAAAGAAGTATTTAAAAACCTTCGACTAAGGTTAGACCTTGGTTATATAAAACGCGACGGTTCTTTACAAATCTCTGTGGTTGAAGTAAAAAGCTTCGTTTTATTGCCGGCGGAGAAATAATATTAGTGGGACCCAACTCGAATTAACGTGAGGAGTTAAAGCGCCAAACCACAGTTAAAGCGCGGTTTAATTACCACCAGCGGGTTTCGAGAAACCATACCGCCTATATCGCACCGCTTTTTCCCCGGAGGAAAACCACTTCAAAAAAACGTGATCCAGTAAGATTAGGGCATGTCATCTCCCTAATATCGCCCATATCACGCAACTTTCATGTGTTAACCCTCTGCCGTGGAAAAAACGCGATAGTCACGAGGGTCGTCCGATCTGGTGAGCCTTAGATCTGACGGCAATGGTGTGCTGAAGAGCACGAGCGATAATCGAGGTATGACCCAATGGTTTTATGTTATTTAATGTTTCTTTTATTCATAAAAAGCCGAAATATGGATGTGTGGGCCCCTGTTGAATGAAATATATGTCGCGTTAAAAGTGTTCTATGGTATAAAGTGCGAAGGTTGGTTTTTTTAAAAGGATCACGCCATTGTTATAACCTGATAATATGACCGGAGTAAAGTTCGCTTAAGTGTTTAATGCGTTCCCTTATATCGCGTTAACCTTTAACATTTGTTTGAGAAGGAAAACATTGTTAAAGCGTTGTTGGAAAGAAATACAACTACAACCACTTATTCCACAGTCATAAACATATTTCTGCTATCAGAGTATAAGGTCAGATCACCCCAGTAATTTTTTTTTTTGTAAATTCCTCGGTTCTGGAAAATGATTTTCAGAGTCTGTTAGGCTTAAACAGAATTTTTGTACAGTAGAAATTTACACACACTGGCTTCAAGAAGATACACAAGGGCTAATCCAAATCCAAATCCTCCCCTTGTGTTTGAAAATCCAAATCTGATTCCAAGAATAGTCAGAAGACAAGAAGGATCACTAAGTCCCAGACCTATTTTCAGATCCCATACCTGGCCTAGTGAGTGGTTTTTTGTAGAATATTTTTCTTTTGATGAGAGTTTTGAGCTTTCTTTGTTTAGAAATAAGTCTGAAACTGCACTTGATGACACGGTTTTAGATCCAGAATTCCTTGTAGATATTGAAGTTCAAAGAGAAAATTCCTCAATTGATGATTATATTCTGAATTCTCCTCAGTCATCTATCACTGTAACCAATATCCCTGAGCCTTCAGAGTCATCAGGAGCAGCATTCCCTCCTCCTAATTCATCAGTATTCCCATCATTCAATTCTCAGTTATCTCCTCCATCAACACCTCCTTTGAATCCTAGTAACACAAACACTGTTGTAAATCCTCCTAGATTCATGGTTGCCCGGTATGTACCCCTGGTTTTACCTCAGGTTCTCAATGACATGCTTGCTAATTATCAAAGTAAAATTCCTATCTTTGATGCTACTCAAAGCACCACAACCCAACAACATGTTGATAAGATGAATGAATTTTTTGATCTACATGAGGTAGAGGCAGAGAACTTAATTACCAGGTTGTTTGTCCAAAGCTTTGGAGGTGAAGTTAGAAAATGGTTCAAAACCTTACCAGCAGGCTCTATTCGCACTTTACAGGAGTTACACACACAGTTTTTAGACCGGTGGGAGGTAAAGAAAAACCCACTTCAAAATTTTTCTGAGTATGAGAATATTAAAAGAAATGTGGGTGAAACTGTGTAGGACTATTGTTTAAGATTCAATGCTGTATATAATGCTATTCTAGCTAACCTGAAACCTCCTGTGGGATTAGCCTTGCTCAAATTTCCAGACGGTTTCGATGCCGATATGGCATATCAGCTGCGTGAAAGAGATCCTTCCTCACTTGAAGACATGCAGAAGATAGCGGTAAGTGTAGAAGCAAATCTGTTGGCTAAAAGAGCTCGAACTAGAGCGAAAAAGAGAGTCACAGTGAAAGAGGAAGCCTCTCCTTCAGACAGAAAAATGGACACTCTGATCCGAACAGTTGAAAAGATGGTTGATCAATTAACCATTACAGATAGACTTGAACCTCAAATGAGAAACCCGAATTTCAAAGGGCAGCAGCCGAAATTCAGAATCAAGCAGAGAGAACAGAGGGCGCAGGACCAAGTGCCACCACAGCAACAAATCAAAACTCCATTACAACATAATTATGTTCAGGGAACAGACACAAATGAGGATGATGATCCTCTGATTGAAGCAAATCATTTCTTCACCGCTGATGGTGTGCCAATTTTTCTCACTGAAGACGAAGAATACACAGTGGCAACTCCAGACCTTCAAAGGGACGAAAATTTCATTTTGGCTAATGATGCAGTGTTAGAAGATGAATCCGATGATTACCAGAGAGGATACATGAATGCTTTTTTGGCCCAAAAAAGACAGTATTCTTTGAGGAACAGAGATGTTCCGATCAATCCCATTCAGAAGAGAAAATAGCTCCAAATGAAGAACGATGCTCAGAAAAAGGGAAAGAACCGGCCGACCCTTCCTCTAGCAAAATGCCTTCAGCGATTAACACAACAAATGAAAAGAATCAGCAGAGTGAAGCAAAGGAGCAAGTAGAGAAGAAAGATCCTCCAGTTAAAGAGGTAGAAAAATCTCTTTCTTTTAATTTGGAGAATGAAATATCTAAGCTGAAAGTATCTATGCCCCTGACTGAGTTGGTGAAAACTAGTACTTATAAACACTAGGTATCTAGAGTTTTGCAAATAGACAATATTTCTGATATGGTTAATGTTGAAGATGACTACCCTGAAATCATCTTTGGTCTAGCCTCAGAATATCAATCTGAAGAAAGTGAAGTCCCTCCCTTTTACCTGAGTCTTAGGTTGCATGAGTTCATCTTGCATAATGCTATGTTGGACTCTGGAGCCTCACATAATTTGATGCCCAAAGCTGTCATGGAGAAGTGAGGCCTTGATATTACTCGAAAATACCATGATTTGTATTCCTTTGACTCAAGTAGGGTCCATTGTATTGGTCTTATCAAAGACTTGGTAGTGTCTTTAGATCAAATCCTAGCTGCATATGTTTTGATGGATGTAGTTGTTGCCGATGCTCCACCATGATTTGGAATGCTTCTGTCTAGGTCTTGGGGTGCAAAACTTAAAGGAACCATGCAGCTTGACTTCTCTTATGCCACCATCCCCGTGTTTGGCCAGTTGAGAAAGCTATATAGGGAGAAGACAATGAAATATATGATCACTAGCAAAGAGAAGCTAGTCAATCACCCCATTAATGCTGTCCACACATATTTAGAGTCCTTTGTCTTATATTCAGATGGTGGTTTGAATGATGAAATTGTTCAGTTGGTACAAGTAGATGAAATACCTGAGATTCCAGAGAATTTTAGGGAAGTCCTCAAACAGGAAAAATATAAAATAGCAAGCACTTCTGAGCCTCCTTCCTGCTAGCAGCAAAAAGACAGTGAACAGCAGAAAGATGCAGAAATCAGTCAAGGTAAGGAAGATAAAGAGGCAAAATTTCAGCATCTACAAGAAGAAGAAGAAGGCCTTTGGAGCATGGACTTTTATGGAGCTGTTGGTAAGGATGGAGCTAGTATTGGAATATGGATTCGGAGCCCTGTTTTTCAACCCGAAAAGGTTCCTAGTAATGTTAGAGTATGTGCTTATAAGCTGGCTTTTGACTGCTCTAACAATGAAGCTTTGATTGCAGGTTTGAAGATTTCGAAGAAGTTAAATGCAAAAAGGATTTCTGTATATGGAGATTCAGAGCTGATAATCAAACAATTTAAAGGAGAGTACCAAGCAAAGCATCCGAGATTGAGGGCATACAGAAATGTAGTCCTGGACATCTTGAAGACATTCCCTGAGTACACTTTGACTACAGTACCTAGGATGCAGAACATCATTGTTGATTCTCTTGCCACTACAACAAGCAACTTGAAGATTCCGATGAACTCCAGCAACAAGTTTGAGATCTATGTCAAACATAGGCCTGTTGTTTCGGACAATTTAAGGTATTGGAAAGTGTTTTGGGATGACAATGAGATTAATGCTTTTTGCAGAGTGATGGGAAATTCAAAGATACTCCAATAGAAGGTGAGTATGAGATTGATGATCAAGAAATGGAAGCAAATCAGATGGACATATTGCGGCTGAAAGACAATGTGATTCCTAGAGGTCTCATACCTTTAGAGCAGTTGTTTGATCAGGATGATGTTGCAAAGAAACCAAACTTGGTGCCTACTGAGAAAGGAGTTGAAGATGTGAATCTTGGAACACCTGACAAGCCCAAGTTTGTGAAGTTGTCAAAGGCATTATCCCCTGAAGTAAAGGAAAAGTATGTTAAATTTCTTTCTAAATTTTCTGATGTGTTTGCATGGGATTATTCAGACTTGAAGGTGTATGATAAGAACATAATCCAGCATATTATTCCCATCAATCCGGATCAGAAGCTGAGAAGAATCAATCCGAAGCTGCTGCCATCCATTGAAAAAGAGGTAAATAGATTGTATAAAGTCGGTATCATAGTCCCAATTAGATTTTCTGACTGGATTTCAAATTTGGTCCCGATACGTAAGAAGACAAGAGAGATAAGATTGTGCATAGATTTTTGGAATTTGAATAAGGAATTCTTAAAGGATAATTATCCACTTCCGAAGATGGACCATATTCTGCAGAGAGTAGTTGGAGAATCTAGGATGTCACTACTTGATGGCTACTCAGGCTACGACCAGATCTTGGTGCATGAGAAAGACCAAGACAAAACTGCCTTTACAACACCCTGGGGAACCTTCTAGTATGCCAAAATTCCATTCGGACTGAAGAACTCTGGAGCCACTTTCCAGCGAGCAATGGACATTGCTTTTGCCAATGAAAAATATGTTTTCCTTGTTGTTTATTTGGATGATCTGACAGTGTTTTCTAGTTCTGATGATGAGCATTTGCACCATTTGAGGGTTGTTTTTCAGCGATGCAGAAAGTTTGGGATTTCTCTCAATCCAAAGAAGAGTTTCTTTGCCATGGATGAAGGCAAGCTGCTGGGGCATATCATCTCTAAAGATGGTATCCGTATTGATCCATCTAGAGTGGATGCAATTCAACACATAGATCTTCCACGAAACAAAAAGGAAATTTAGGCTTTTAATGGTATGATTAACTTCTTGCACAGATTTATACCCAATTTGGCTGAACATTTGAGAGAAATGACTAACATGTTAAAGAAGGATAGCACTGTCAAATGGAGTGAGGAAGCTATCAAATCATTTAATCTGGTAAAGTTTGCTTTGTCTAATGCCCCAGACTTGATTAGTCCTGACTACACTCAAGACTTTATTATTTTTTCATTTGCTTTGGAGCATACTATGGTTGTTGTTTTGATGCAAAAGAGAGACCAGATTGAAAAGCCAATTGCCTTTTTCAATAGCACTATTAGAGATGCTGCTTTAAGGTATAACATTATTTAAAAACAAGCATTGGCTCTTATAAAGGCATTAAAGGATTTTAGGGTCTATATTCTGCATTCACATACTATAGCATATGTCCCTAATTCAGCAGTGAAGGATGTATTGACACAAACTGATCTAGAAGGTCGAAGAGGTAAGTGGATAGCAGTAATGCTGGAGTACGATTTGGAGATCAGACCCACGAAGTTGATTAAAGGCCAAGGTTTGGTGAAATTGATGGCCCAATCAAATCTGTGTGCCTTGGATATAAACCTTATAACAGCAATGTCAGAGGATGAAGATGAAGGTTTGCTTGTCCCAATTTCAAATATTTTTCTGCAATTCCCATGGTATTCAGACATTGTTTGTGTCCTTTAGCATCTTTCACCTCCTCCAGGAATGTCTAAGAGTAAAGGTAGATCTCTGAAACTCAAATCTGCTAAATATTGTATTTTAAACAGCGCTCTTTACTGGAAAGATCCAGGAGGTGTTCTGCTCAATTGTTTGGTTGAAGAAGAAGCTCAGAAGGTAATGCATGATTTTCATAAAGGTGACTGTGGTGGTCATTTGTTTTGGAAGACTACAAATAACAAAGTGTTGAGAGCAGGATATTATTGGCCAATGCTATTTTTAGATTTATATAAAACAGTGATGAGTTGTCATGAATGTCAAAGAAGAAATTTCTTCCTCTTCCTTTAAAACCGGTTTCAATAAACGCTCCCTTTCAGCATTGGGGACTCGATTTCATAGGAGAAATCCATCCCGCTTCATCAGCGCAGCATCGATGGATATTGACCAGAACAGATTACTTTACTAAATGGATCGAGGTCATTCCAGCAAGGCAAGCTACAGACACGGTAATTATTCAATTCCTTGAATCGAATATTTTATCTCGTTTTGGCCGCCCTTATAAAATTATAACAAACAACGCAGCAGCGTTCAAGTCTAAGAAGATGGTGGAGTTCTGCGATAAGTATAATATCGTGATGGGCCATTCAACAACGTATTATCCACAAGGCAATGGCCTGGAAGAGTCATCAAACAAATCACTGATAAATATAATTAAGAAATTGCTGGAAGCAAACAAAAGAAATTGGCACCGAAAGCTCATCAACGCATTGTGGGTAGACAGAGTTAGCAGTAAGAAATCCATAGGTATGTCGCCTTTTCAATTGGTTTATGGTACTGATGTCGTTTTTCCTACATCTCTTACAGTTCCAGTTATGAGATTATTACAAGAAGTTGGCAGTGAAGACGATGACAATCAGCGAAGGATCAATCAGATGATCCACCTTCAGCAAACGAGAGAGGAAGTGTCACAGAACGTTGTCTAGTTGCAGGAGAAGATTAAAAAGATCTATGATCGAAAGACCAAAGTAGAAAATTTTCAGTTGGATTATGTGGTGTTGAAATGGGATGCAAGAAATGAGGACAAAGGGAAGCATGGTAAGTTTGACAACCTGTGGAAAGGACCATACAGGATTTCAGCATACAGGGGACAGAATGCCTTCTTGCTTTCAGAAATAGATTTCCAAGATTTCCATGGAGGAGCAGTGAATGGTAGGCTTTTGAAGCACTACCATTGTTGAAGATAATGGATCAGAATCTATGTCACAATCATTGTATATACCATGTTATTTTTTTTCAGAATGCAAGTACATAGTCATTGAAGTTTGGGGCCCGAGGTGAAGGCTATAAAACTTGAATGTAATGTGTATAGTTTGGTTTTATTTCAGTTTTCAGTCTTAGTCTTCAGTCAGAGTCAGTTTTCATTGTGTCAGTTTTTAGTGTTTTTGACTCCATGCCCAATGGATAAGGCTACTTGGTCTACGGTGTTCTTGGCACCTCCAAGGAGCTACCATCTCCATTGAAGCCAATGTTAGTGTCGATCTAGTCATACTGCCATCAGTGATCAAAATTTCTCTTTTTCATTTGCATATTAGGAGTCCCATACCAATAAATTTCACCATTCTACTAGGTCATGGATTCATTGATGGTAGTAATTTCTCATCAGTTTTCTCTCATGTGAAACTTGTTGATTCTCCTCTCTATGGTCTTTAGTCATGAGCTACTTTCACTTTGTGAGTCATGTCAGTAGGTCATAGGATGAGTCTCATTAGGTTCTAGGATCTCACCATGGTCAAATTAATAAGTCAAGTGTTAATAAATATCAGCAAGGTCATGAGGAAGTCAATAAACTCAAAGTCACAGCACCTGAAAAGATTAAAGAAATGTTTTATTCAGTTTGATGTAATTTTCACCTCAAAACCATGTTTTGAGGTGAAAACATGATACTTTGCCTTTATTATCATTTATTATGTAATTTCATGTCAGCATATGTAATAAGTCATAATTTAGAAGCTGCCATCTCCACCAAGTCATCACCCTGCCTTTCAGAGAAGTTTTCCACAACATGTTCAGCATAAAAACATGTTCTAAGTATGTTCAGTAGAAAAATCCCGAAGAGAGCTTTCCAACGGTATACTACACTCTCAAAACTGACTTCTAGATTGAAATTTATGTCTAAGTGAAGCAAAAAGTCCCCTATACTCTAACCTTCCTCTTTTTCCCATCCTTTCCCTTAAACTTTATTTCATTAAAGTTTAATATTTCTTTTTATAAATCCCTTTTTCCCCTTCCGATTACAAAATCGCATTATTAAATCACTTAAATACATATGCAATTTATTTATTAACCACTTCCCCACCATACTCTTTTAAACTTTATAATAAACATTTCAAAGTTTATTATTATAAAGTTCCCATTACCTTAAATCCCGATAAGCCAAACCACTTCCCCTCCATCCCGTTTAAAACCTTATAATAAAATTTAAAGTTTTTATATCATAAAACCCCGCCGATACAATCCCTTCCCCCTTTTCCCGATCGCAATCGCAATGTTTGGAAATGGCATCTCGATTGGCCCTCATAAAGAACTCCAATGCGATTGTATTGGCCCTGCCTTGATGTTATCCTAGCCGTCGATCTGCTCATCCGGTCCGACGGCCTGAATCCAATCAGCACTTTTGATTGCTCCCATATGATTGACCCCTCGCTGATTGCAAACCCCCGACCACTCCTCCGCCGTTGATCTCATCATCCGATTTGATATCGGCGTTGTTAACTTTTCCTCCGCTATCCTCCGATCTCCGATGTCGATGGACCCCGGGCCCACTACATAATACTTCCGCCCATTCCATAATAAAAGCCATTTTCCTTTGTAAATTCAAATTTTATATTATTTCGTTTTACCAAGGACCTCCCCCAATCGCATCGGCAAAATCCTTCGGCAAATTATATTTCGCCCCTCCTCCACGCCCGATTCTGATTGCGATCATTTCTCTTGGTCCCACCTTAAAAGCCCTCCGCCCTTTCAAATAAAAAACCATTCCTCCCTTTGTAAAAAGGCGACAAATCATTTTTATTTATTTTCAAAGGGATTCCCCGCTCCCTTACTGCATTACCCATCGGGCCTCTCCAATCGCATCGGAAGATTTTTTCCCTCGTTCAAATACGCCTTCCCTCACTCCTCCGATCTCGATTGCGATTGTTCTATCGCATACCATGTTTTATTACTCCATTTTGTATTGTATCTCCTCTTCTGCCCTCCTATTCTGATTGCGATTATATTATGGACCCCACCTCCTTTCCCTTCGCCCCCTCTATTCATCGGTTTTCCCTTCACTTAAGGCATGATTTCATTTCATTTTATTTCAAAAAAGCATTTTATTAAAAATTTGGTTTTCTTCAAAGCGATAGTCAGCTGGCCGCAAGCTAAAATAAAACAGAGATTTCTACAGCAACATAAAAATAGGGATTTGCTCCTCAAATTGCCTATTTATCATTCAACAACGAAATTGTGAATCTTCCCAAGTAATCAAATGTAAAGTTTTTCCTTCCTTAGGGTAGATTTTTGGTTCTCTTTTCTATCTTCATATTTCAGTTATGAGTTGTTAAACAACTCCCTCCTTTTGTGGATCTATGTTCCCACAAATCTGCTCTATTTAATGTAATTGTAAATCATTTGTAAATCAATCTGTAACTCAGAAGTAGGGGAATAGTGTGGAAAAGAACGCTCTGCGCTCCATTGTATAGTTTGACAAGGAATTAATAAGAGATGCAGCTCTGATTTGTGGGATCCATGTGGTATGAGTTTTAGCATTTGTTCTCTCTTTGTGTTCATATGTAAAATTAATATGTGTTCCATTCATTCATAAACATTTTTGTTTGAATGCTTTCAAGATAGAAAGGTAGGATCCATTTTTATGCCCTACCTTGGGAAATCATTCATACTCTGTGTTTTTATTCTGTTTGAAAGGGATCCATCTCTTGTGCCCTTTTTAGCTCCTCACCAATATTTCCATCCCATCTTTATTTCAACTTGATTGCTAAATATCTTTCCTATCTTGCCCCATGAAATACCCTGTGTCCTGATTTAATTCCCCAGTTTCAACTGTCCCATTTTGTCCCACACATCCCTGAAAATTCATTCATTCATTAAACCATTTTTCCCATTATTATACCTAGCCTAATATCAAATCATTATTGCACTTTATTGAATATCCATTTCATGGAGAGAGTCCTCTCCTGTCCTTGTAGGGCTAGCTACAAGGCTGAGCGTGGTTTAGATGTTACACTGTTCTGCCCTTTTTCAGCCTGGGGTCCCATTCGGGTGCTAACAGACCCCACACAAAGTGATCTATGAAAGTGGCCAACATTGATTTGTTTTTTTAATTTTTAATTTTTTCAATCAGTTTGTGCTTGTATGCATTTAAATTCAACATGATTATAGGAGATACATGCGTTGACGGTATGGGAGGGTTTGAAGGCTGAAATATGACTTACACAAACAATTCAAAAAACAAATGATAAAATTATAACATATATATCAAGGAGATAAAATTATCCATCTAAAAAATCCATGTTATCAGGTGCTTAACATGTTATACCTTGAGACCTATTCTTGGTTCATAACTAGCCTATTCATGGTGGTTATATCCATCCTGGATATGAATTTTAACCTACAATGATCACATGTGTTGGTTCAATGATTTATTGATGGTGCTTGAGACCGAAAATCAATTATTACCCTACCTGTCTAAAGCTTTTGTATTTTTTTTAACCAGAGAGATCCCTTCATGGTCTATCCCTTTGTATTTTTCCTATGCAAGATTGTATTTTGTGGGGTTCACCTTTGCAACATATATTTCTATGGAGTCCCCTATTTTTGAACCTGTGATTAGACATTATGAATGATCCTTCCCCTAGAAATGGAAATTAGCACGAAACATTTCCTGTAGTTCTAATCAGTAATGCATAAGTTGCCACATTTATAAGTAAATATTAGTTCCCTGGAAATGGATGTATGGTTTGCATAAATTTATGCACTAATTACTAGATTGGAACATCATGTGCATCATTTAGTGGCTTTGACAACTAGCCATAAGTATGAGTGGGTCTAAATTTCCACTAAACTATATAAAACATGACTATTGCCACTACAAATATTGGTCATAAGAAGACATCCCATTTTACTGGTAAAATACATGAAGGGGATCATCTCACCCACCATTTTCCACTCATTGATGACATACGTAAGTAGTTAGCTCAATTGAAGGTTGAATTGAAGGATTAGGAAGTTGACTTGGTGGAGGGGGAGGAAATAACTTTCTTTCTTGAAACAAAGATCCCAAGAAGGGTCTATCATATAATAATAATGATAATGACTCAATACATAATCTTAGAAGCCCACAATGGAGCCTTTGACCTGTTGACCAATGACCCAAGCATGAAACCCATGAATTAATAAGTCAAATTTATTTTACAATAAAAAATCATTTTTCTGTCTTTTCACAAACACAATTATGAAGACTGCCACTAGTTACATTCTTCAACACCATGAACCTCTTCCTGCCCAACACTTTATTCGTGTTGTACCTGATAAGTGGTAGGGGTCATGGACAATACTGTTAGGTTCATTTAGACATCTTATTTTTCCAGAGAAATACCTACCTCCAACTGAATTACTAGACTTACATACACTACATGTGTCTATTGTTAGTGTCTAAATGTTCAGTGATCAAAATAATCTTTCAGGTTTACTTGGTAGTGGTCCTAGGTCAAAACTTCATGTTTCAAGTCAAGTTTCAAATAAAATGTTGTTCACTAAATATGTCTAAGTCTGAAATGCTACTCCCTTCACTACATTCATGGTCATCATAATTTCAGAGGTCATGTCATCCATCAATCATCTAGGGTCTGATATCATTCACCACACCTTCATTTAGGTCAGAGTCTAGGTCTCATTTGTTTCGCCACCATAAGAGTCAATTATGTCATTAAATAAGGCGAACAAAATCTCATTTTCACCATACAAGTCATTTGCATAGGGAGTTAGAAAAGATAGGAAAATAAGTAAATATATCCTCTCTTCTCACCATCATACTCCACAGCTTCCAACAGTTTAAGAAAAATAAGAAACTTTATTCCAATTTCCTCCTGCTACGCTTCTGGAAGTGATGCACTACGCTTTTGGTGTGGTACACAGACGTTGTGCTACGTTTTTGGAATGAGCTATGATTTTGGTTTTCTGGATCCAAATCAATCATTCAAGCTTCAAAAAACTTGCAAAAGGGTTCACACATCTCCTACACAATAAGTGGAAATCATTCCTACCTCTCTCAAGTCAAATTTCATCAACAAAAGAGTGGCTTATTTCATTAGCTCATTCCCACTACGTTTTTGGTGTTTTTCATCATTTACTTGGTTCAGCTGATAAAACCCTAACCTAACCATCTACAACCTTAATACAAATTTTATACACCATAACCTAACACTCCCTATCACTCACAACCCTTCTCTTCCATCAAATTCATCAAAACCCTAATTTTCACCACATTTTGGCAAAAAGCTAGGAATTTTCTGTGTTTTGATGTTTTGGCCACCTTCCTCATACTCATTTCCAGAAATTTCACTTGCAGTGTAAAGCCAACTCATTACCCTACCTCCTAAAATTTTGAAGGATTTTTCCCTAGCTTCCTTCCACCCCATTTCTTCCCCTAAAAATACCTTACCATTATCCCCTGTTTTCCTAATCTCCGTCTCCCCTACCCATTTCATCTAGCTAGGATTTTATCTCATTGAAAAACACTATGGAGGGAGAAAATTAGATTCATAATGGAGGCCACCACTCCAAGTTTGAGCCAACTCAGACCCATGGTATAATTTTTAGAGATTTTTGACCAAGCTAGGGTTTATATTGCACACAGGGACAATCTTGCTTCAAAATAATTTTATGAAGTAACGGAGACACATTTCACAAAATTGAAAGAGGTTTTTGTCCATCATATGCCAAAGAATAGAAAATTCCTTGATTTTATGCACTTGTGTTACTATTTGAGAGAAATTCCAAAATATAGTTGCTCCAGGTCATTTTTCTGCACTTTTTAACAGGTTGTCTTCAAGTCAAATTTTCAGGGGTTTGGAGAAGGGGTTTGTAGTACTTTATGACTCTATTTTGTAGAATATATCCTATGATTTCCAACCATATCACTTGCAGCCTAAAAAGCCTCTAGGAAGGCCTTTGAACGCCCTCTCAAAGTAGGCGTGACACTTTTGCTCAGAGTGCACTACGCTTCTGTAAATTTTTAGTGATCAACTTCAAATTTGGAGTCTGAGCAAATGGGAAAGTATTTTGGCAAACTAGAGGCGGTTTATGTTCATAACATGGCAAAGAACAAAAACCTCTCTCTGTTTGAAAAAAAGGTTATTGTTAGCGAGACATTGATCCATATTTAAGCCCATTTTTTGCAGAAACTTTCTTAAAAATTCTAGAAAATTAGTCATTACTGAAGCGTCGTGTAGCGACACGACGCTTTTTATTAGGGCACTCAAAAGAAGAATGGATTACGTAGATGGATGGATTTTCACTTGTACATTCTAGATCAGGTCTTGGTTTTTCATGAAACCTCCTAATTGTGAAGAAAAAGCCCAAAAAATACCTCTTTTTCAAGTTTCTGCTAATGCTTTTGAACAGGCGCGATGCTTCTCAAGTAAGGTTGGGAGAATCAAGTTTTCAAGGTCTTCCCATGGGTGTTTTCTGAGTTTTCAAGGTGCATTGGAAAGTAGACACATAAGGCTACCTATCCCAACCTTCAAACTTGCAAATATATGTTTTAAAGTGTGTCAAATTCAACTCTAAACAGGCGCGATGCTTCTGCTATAGAGGCACGACGCTTCTGCTAGAGAGGCACAACATTTTTGTAAATAGTGCTACGTTTCTGCATTGGATTCCCTTTGGACAATTGTCAAGCCACGAAACTCTAGAATTCAAAGTTTAGTTGTCACATGAGGTGTCATTTGGGAAATTTATTTTCTTTTTGCCTCTTATGATGAGGAAACATCTAATTAAATGAAGGAGACACACACTCCTAATATTTAGCTAAATTTGAGGGAATGGTTTCTAACTCCCCTAAATTCTAGGAAATGACTCATCTGATGTAATTATGATGTTTTTTGGATAGGATTTAGACCCTATGAGGTGTCGTGACTCTTATTTCTTATATTTAGTCGAATTCAAGCCATTTTGAAGGGTTGGATAGTTTTTATTTGCAGTGGAGCTATTGTACAAGTTTTTTTTTAATGAAATCAAAGATAGTGTTGCATACATAGTGTTGAGACTCCAGTGGTATGCCTTTGAGAATTTTTTTTTCTCTGTAATATTATCAAGTTGAATGTTATGTTATCCTTCTTTCATATATATGCCTCTATATGTTAATATTACCAGTATATAGACAAAAATCATGCTTTCCATGCTCTATTTTAATAAGATTTACATGAACTTGTCTCTGCTCTTCCGATGAATGAATTAATTTTAATGCTCATTCTGACTCTCTCTCTCTGCTCACCCTATGAACAATGACAAATTAAGCCTATTCCTAAGCTTACCTACCTGGACTCATCCTTATATCTGTAATCTAACCTTTGAAACCAGACCTAAACCCTGGACCTAGTTCCCTAACTGTCATTCCTATCCAACAAAAACTTGAAACAAACAAAACATCAATTTACTAAAATTTAATACCTAACCTAAGATCATTATACATCCAATCATCTCACTGACTACTAAAGTGACATTCAGAGAGCCTTATCTGGTTTTGGTAGGGCTAGCTACCTAACCTAAAGATTGGTTTGTGGTTACCTTCCTTCAGTTCCATTCTCAGCCTTGGGAATGAGGGGGGGAGTGATAATATTTTTGGCGTCATTTCCAGGGAGAGAAGGTTCAATATTTCTTAGGAAATAATGAAAAATATTAGCTTTGATTGTTGATTGTGAATAGTGGTCAGGTACAAGAAGGTTGTGCATTTTTCACCTGGTGACTCTAGTGTTGAAGAACCCAAAAGTTCATAGTGTTCATGGTGACTCCACTTCATAGCTTGAATAATTTCTTGGTGACTTCACTATTTTCAAGATGGATCCAACTGCAATAAGGAATTCCAGATATGATCGAATGGATCGGTCTCATATTCCTGACTTTCCAAATCCTATGCCTCGTGTTGATTGGTTATGTTATCTTCCCATGTTCAAAGATGAAAAGAAAGATGATGTTGCCTTGCACTTGAACAAGTTTCATATGCATGTATGTAGACTTAAAGTTAAGTTTCCTAAGGATTGCTTAATGAAGATATTTATGGCTACTCTATAATACAAAGCAACAACATGGTATGAATGGTTAAGACCAGCTAGCACATGTTCCTTAAAGGATTTTCATACAATATTTTTTTATAATTATAAAGAGCATTATCCATCTTTGCTGTTGGTACAAAATTGTTGTGATCATTTTGAGGGTTTCATTCAGTATCTTGAAAGTATTGGTGAGGATATAGAATTTATGGATGATGAGGATATGTTAGAGGCACTTTATGAATTCTCTTCTCAGGTTATTTTTCATGATGACTAAGAGGATTTACAACATGTAGAAAACTTACATCCACCAATATTTTCTCTCTTAGATGAAGATGAAATCAATCAAGAACTTGATGTTGACATTCATGTCCCTTCTCTTGAGATAGGTGAAGTTTTGCAACCGGTTTGTCAGTTTTTGTTTTACCAAGGTGAAAGTAGTGAACTAGTTCATATTGACAAAGCCCCACAGCTACAAGAGGATTAGCTATAAAAAAAATCTCCCATCATGAAAATAAATATGATATTATTCAAATAGAGTTATCTAATGAGATCAAAACAAAATTGTTTGATCAAAAAAACGATAGTCTCGGTACACATGATATGGCTTTAATATTTGAGGATGCTAAAGAAAAATTGGACATTTTTATAGAAAAACCTGTTGATCCCTTTTTCTTTGAAGTTGAACTTGATCATGAGAGGATTGAACAAGGACTAATTATGAAATAAAATTGTCCCTTGGATCATGAATACATGACAATATTTCATATCTTCAAGGATCCTTATGTTGATTTGATCCAGTCATCAAAAGAGGTGATTTTTCATGGTTTCAAGGATCTGGTGGTAATTTTGTTGCATGTTCTTCATGATCCTTTAGCCAGTTTGTTGTAGCCATCTGGGAAGATGAATCTTCTTGTATTTATGGATCATGAACACATGTTCAGTGGACACTTTGAGTTGCCTATCTATTGTTTCTTTTGCATGCTCAAGGAAAGTGTGAACACGATTCAAGTAAGTAGCCTTTTTTTGGATTGGGTACACTAGAGGGATCATATCGCATGATTTCATATACATCTTAAATAGGTGGGCAGTTATCATGGGGATTTGAAGCCTGAGGCGAAGGCCCTAAGATCTCGATGGTCTGCTGCCATAAGTAAGTTCAGTTATTGGTCAGGTTTTTGAGTCAAAGTCAAATTTTGTTTCAATTAGTCATTTGAGTGTCTAGTGTTTTACTTTTTACTCCGTTTCACAATGGATGAGGCTACCTGGTCTATGGTGTTCTTGACACCTCCTGAAGGATTTTTCATCCCTAGATGGAGCCAATGTTAGTGTCTAACTGTTCAGTGATCAAAATACTCTTTCACGTTTACTTGGTAGTGGTCCTAGGTCAAAACTCCATGTCTCAAGTCAAGTTTCAAATAAAATTTTGTTCACTAAATATGTCTAGGTCTGAAATGCTACTCCCTTCACTCCATTCATGGTCATCATCATTTAAGAGGTCATGTCATCCATCAATCATCTAGGGTTGGAGGTCATTGACCACACCTTCATTTAGGTCAGAGTCTAGTTCTCATTTGTTTTGCCACCATAAGAGGTAATTATGTCATTAAAGAAGGCGAACAAAATCTCATTTTCACCATACAAGTCATTTTCATAGGGAGTTATAAAATATAGGGAAATAAGTAAAGAGCTCCTGTCTTCTCACCATCATACTCCACAAATTCCAAGGGCTGAAGAAAAATAATAAATTTTGTGCCAATTTCCTCCTGCTACACTTCTGGAAGTGTTGCACTACGCTTTTGGTGTGCTGCGCTACACTTTTGTTTGGGCTAGCTCCAAATCAATAATTAAAGTTCAAAACACTTGCATAATGGTTTGCACGTCTCCTACACAGTAAGTGAACATCATTCCTACCTATCTCAAGTCAAATGTCATCAACAAAAGAGTGGTTTATTTCATTAGGTCATTCCCACTATGTTTTTGGTGTTTTTTATCATCTAATTGTTTCAGCTGATAAAACCCTAATATAACCATATGAAACCTTCATACAACCTTCATACACCATATCCTAACACTCCATATCACTCAGAACCCTTATTTTCCATCAATTTCGTCAAAACCATAAATTTCACCACATTTTGGCAGAAAACTATGAATTTCCTGTGTTTTGATATTTTGGCCACCTTCCTCATACTCATTTCCATAAATTTCACTTGAATTTTAAATCCAACTCATTACCCTACCTCCACAATTTTTTAGGGATTTTTCCCCAGCTTCCTTCCACCCCATTTTTCCCCTAAAAACACCCTACAATTATCCCCTATTTTCCTAATCTCCATCTCCCCTACCCATTTAATCTAGCTAGGATTTTATCTCATTGACAAACACCATGGAGGGAGAAAATAAGATTCATAAGGGAGGCCATCATTCCAGGATTGAGCCAACTCAGACCCATGGTATCATTTTCAGAGTTTTTTGATCAAGCTAGGGTTTACTTTGCACACAAGGACAATTTTTCTTAAAAATTCGTTTCTAAAGTAATGGAGATGTATTTTACAAACTTGAAAGAGGTTTTTGTCAACAATAGGCCAAAGAATAAAAACCTCCTTCAGTTTATGCACAGGTGTTATGATTTGATAGAAATGTCAATAATATAGTTGCTCTAGGTCATTTTCTACTCTTTTGACCAGGTTGTCTTCAAGTCAATTTTTCAGGGGTTTGGAGAAGGGGATTGTAGTGCTTGATGACTCCATTTTGCAGCAGAAATCCACATCTTTCCAACCATACCACTTGCAACACAAAATTATCTGGTATGGCCTCCAAACTCCCTCTCAAAGTATGGGAAACGCTTCTACTGAGAGTGTGCTATGCTTCTGCAAATTTTTAGTGATCAACTTCAAACTTGGATTCTGAAAAAATGGGAACGTATTATGGAAAATTGGAGGAATTTTTTGTTCATAACATGCCAAAGAACAAAATCCTCTCTCCGTTTGGTAAAAATGGTTATGGTTAGTGAGATCTTGATCCATATTTAAGCCCTATTGTTGCAGAATGTTTTTGAAAATTTTAGAAAATTGGTCATTATAGAAGCGTCGCGCAGCGGCACGACGCTTTTTCTCAGGGCACTCAAATGAAGAATGGCCTATGTATATGGATGGATTTTCACTTGTAAATTCCAGATCATGTCCTATTTTTTCATTACACCTCTTAATTATGGAGAAAAAGGCAAAAAAATAACCTCTTTTTCATGTTCTGCCAGTGATTTTGACCAAGCACGACGCTTCTGGAGTAAGGTTGGAAGAATCAAGTTTTGAAGGTCTTCCTATGGGTTTTTTCTAGGTTTTTGGAGGTGTATTGAAAAGTAGATACATAAGGATACCTAGCCAAATATTCAAAACTGCAAATAGATGTTTTAAAGTGGGTCAAATTCACCTCTAAAAATACACAACACTTATGCTGGAGAGGAGCGACGTTTCTGTAAATGGCACTACGTTTATGCATTGGATTCCCTTTGGACAGTTGTCAAGATAGGAAAACTATAGAATTCGAAATTTAGCTATGGGTAATTGATTTTCTTTTTTCCTCTTATGATGAGGAAACATGTAATTAAATGAAGGAGACACACACTCCTAGTCTTTAGTTGTATTTGAGGGAATGGTTTCTAACTCCCCTAGATTCTAGGAAATGACTCATTTGATGTAATTATGATGTTTTTTTGGATAGGATTTCGACCCTATGAGGTGTCATGAATCTTATTTCCTATATGTAGTCCAATTCAAGCCAGTTTTAAGGGTTGTATAGTTGTTATTTGCAGTGGAGATATTGTACAAGTTTTTTTTGAATGAAATCAAAGTCAGTGTTGCAAACATAGTGTTGAGACTCTAGTGGTATGCCTTTGAGCATTTTTTTTATTTGTAATATTATCAATTTGAATGTAATGGGATCCTTCTTTCACATATATGATTATGTATGTTAATATTATCAGTATATTGACAGAAATCATGCTTTACATGCTCTTCTTTAATAAGATTTACATGAACATGTCTTTGCTCTTCCAATGAATGAATTAATTTTAATGCTCATTCCGACTCTCTCTTTTCTCACCCTATACAAAATGAAAAATTAAGCATGTTACTAAGCTTACCTACCTAGCCTCATCCTTATCTATGCAATCTAACCTTTGAAATCAGACCTAAACCATGGACCTAGTTCCCTAACTGTCATCCCTATCCAAAAAAAATTCAAAACAAACAAAAACCCAATTTACTGAACTTTAATGCCTAGCCTAAGATCATTATACATACATTCATCTCACTGACTGCTAAAGTGACATTGAGAGATCCCTCTCTAGTTTTTGGTAGGGCTAGCTACCTAACCTAAAGATTGGTTTGTGGTTACCGTCCTTCAGTTCCATTCTTAGCCTTGGGAACCGGGGGGGGGGGTGATAATATCTGCATTAAGAAATCCTTCATATAAAGCACTATATCAAAAATTTAGGCACTTCAATCCTATTCAAGCTTAGGTATTTGTAGTGATTTATAACTCAAATGATAATGTTTTAGTTGCAACACCTAGTGGTAGTGGTAAGAATATTTGTGTTCAGTTTTATTTACTATGATTGCATAAAAAAGGCCCAAACAATGTATTTAGATGTGTCTATATTTCTCTTATAGAAGCTCTTGCCAAAGAGAGATATTAGAGTTGGCAGTAGAAATTTGGAATAGAGACACAACAAACCTAAAACTGCCTCCTACGCTTGACAGGATTGTGAAAATTTCTAAAACGAAATTCTACTGCAGTATCTGATATTACTTCTCCTACTTATTATTCAGTAACAAGTTATTTACATAAATTACTTCAGTAAATATTGAAATAAATACAATTGCAGTTATCTAAAATAAGATGTTGAGCATAAGATAATTCATGCACATCAATGACACAATTATTTTTGGACAATTGTCCCTGGAAAAACCCAATGTAAGAAAACTAGTGCAACAGATGAGGGTTTTAGTTATTCTTCAAAAAAATATCTTGTACAGAAAATGACCAGCAGAATAGAAATAAAATACTATGAGGAATTTACAACTGAGTTCCTCACTTGCTTCCCAGTGATTTTCCGACCTCAGAGAGCATTTGCGTCCCTCTACGTCTTAATGTGTCATCCCCTGCGCAGTGGTTATACAGTTCCAGCATCAGAACCCCTGCATTGTAACTGCTACTGCGTCACTGGCTCTGCACATTCCTTCGTTTGTGTTGCTTCTCTTTGTCAAGATTTGTATCCTCATCCCTTGTTGATCCCTCTCGAGTCTCTCCACCCTGCAACTCTCCCTCTGAATCGATTTCTCGTGTCGAACTTTAGCTAGTGAGAAAATCGATCTTCTTGGGAAACTGAGTATCTGCCTTGGTGTATTTTCCAAATGGCCCTCAAGCTTTCCTTTATAGTATTCTCATTGACAAATTAATGTCCCAGATTAGATTTATAATCGATGGCTAAGATTAAAACATGACTTGATATCTGTTCTATATAAGATTCACACTTTTTTTTATTAATACCCATTAATTATTTAATTTCCCTAAGTTTAGACTTAGGGTCCCCATTAAAATAACTAATCATTTTAATAAAACATCAATCGAGTGGAATTTCCACAAAAAAAATATGGGTTCTTTGGAATACAAGTGTCTAAGCTGCTCCACCAAATTTAAGACTTGGAGCACTTTCCGATGCTACAAAAGTCAACACTCCCTCTTAGCGAGGAAAGTGTTATAACAATTATTCTTGCTGCATACTGCTCTGAACCTGAAGAATCCTCTGCACGGTTGATGTTGTCCACCAACACTCTGCTGTTACTGCCACTGTACTAATTCCCATGACACTGCTACTGCCACTGTTGCATCTGTGGCTGAGATATCACATGTTTATGCTACTGAAACAGATTATCTATCATTCCCATCTGCTCTCTGAATTGAACAAACTTGTCCCTTCCTAGAGCTTTGGTGAGAATGTTTACCACCTGATTCCCTGTGGGAACGTACTGTAACTATACTGCTCCTCTATGAACACATTCTCTGATAAAATGGCACCTGATGTCAATATGTTCTGACTGATCATGAAACATTGGATTCTCATAGATTTTGATGCAACTTTGATTATCAAAGTAGATAATTGTCACTTCCATCTTCTTCCTGAAAAAATTCACGAACATTTTTCTGAGCCATATGGCCTCGCAAGTAGTTGTGCTTGCTGCTATGTATTATGCCTCAGCTGAGCTCAATGTTATATATTTATGCTTCCTACTGCACCAGGAGGTCATCCCTGATCTAATGTTGAAACAGTACCCAAACGTACTCTTCCCATCTACTAAATTGTCTCCCTAATCTGCGTTTGTGAACCCACTCAACCTGACATCATCTCCGCGAGTACATTTAAACCCGTGTCTGACTGTTCCTTGCACATATCTGATAATGTTCCTTGCTGCTGCCTAGTGCACCCTCTTTGGTTCCACCATGAATTTACTGAGGGTGTTGACAGCAAAGCATATTTCTGGTCTGGTGTTGACCAGATACATAAGTGACCCAATGAGCTACCTGCACAAGGTGGGGTCTACTTTCTTTTCTCCTGATGTATCAATATTTTTCCAATGGGTAATCATGGGTGTTGCCATGGGCCTGCAGTCCTACATCCTAAATCTCTTCAAGATTTCTAAGGCATATCTGCCTTGTCCTAGGAAGATTTCTCCATTCTTTTGAAAAACCTCCAACCCTAGAAAGTAATGCATCAACCCCAAGTCCTTCATGTCGACTTCAACTTCTAAGTTCCTCTTGCAATCCTTCATAAGCCTAAATAATCTTGTAAGGAATATATCATCCACATATAGTACTAAAATAATTGGCTCATTCTCTACCATCAAATAGTAGATATTGGGATCAACGTCGCCCTTGAAAAATCCCAACTACTGCAAATACTCATCAATCCAGCCATACCATTCTCTGGGTGCCTTATTGAGCCCATATAGAGATTTCTTTAGTCTGCATACATGAGACTTCTTCTCATGAGTCTCAAAGCCTTTAGTCTGCTCAATGTACACCTCTTCTTCAATCAACCCATTCAAGAGCGTTGTCTTGACATCCATTTGATTAATTTCACATCCCATCTGCGCAACTGAGGATATGACAGATCTGATTGAGATGTATTTGGAAACAGGGGTGAGGGTCTCCTCATAATTGATCCCTTCCTTATGGGAATACCCCTTAGCCACAAACTTGGCCTTGTAATTCTCTATGCTTCCATCTACAACATACTTGATCTTGTAGATCCATATCGAACCTACAACTGATCTGTTAACTGGTCTAGGCACAAATTCCCTAACATCATTAGTCATGATAGAGTTATACTCTTCTACCATACATCCACCCAGACCTGATGCTGCACAGCCTCCTGAAAGCTATAGGTTTATTCAACCTTTGCTACCAAGGCTTCGTATCTATCGAGTTGCCTACACTACCTCTTCTCAGTTCTCGGAGCTCCTATAGACTCTGCATCACTCAACGTTTGTCGTACCTCTATGCTTATTCTGCCATTGGTGGTGGGTGGCTCAACTAGCTCTTCTTCCTATTGTCTTATCTACTGCGAATCATCTGAATCTTCCCCACCTACAAGATAGTGGTGCTTGATCCAAATCTCTATCTGCCTGCTGATTCTCCCCCCAGCTGATGTTGTATAAGAGGAACATCCTCTGATCTCTCTCTAGGAGGCATCTCTCAGGATTTCTAGAAAGCTCTGTCTTACATGAAATTTTCATCCCTTCTGACTAAAATCTTCATTCTCCCAGGAATGTAGATATTTTATGCCTTCGAGGTCTTTTTGTATCCTACAAGGTACCCCTTCTCTGTAGTTCGATCTAACTTGCTCCTTTTTTCATCTAGAATGTGACAGTATGCCACACTTCCAAATATTTGGAAATGACACACTTCTGGCTACTTCCCTGTGAAGACACTCTCAAGAGTCGTGTTTCCTAAAGCCCTATGTGGAGTCCTATTCTGGATATGTACAGTTGTGTTGCATGCTTCAACCCATAAAAAACTCGGCATATCTTGATCATAAAACACGGCTTTCGTTGCTCCGACAACGGTTTTGTTATTTCACTCTACAACCCCATTCTATTCCGGATTATACAAAGCTATCCATTCTCTCTTGATGCCCTCTCTTGTGAAAAAATATATGATTTCTTGTCTATGTACTTTCCACGATTATCTAAGTGCAAAAAAATTATTCTCTTCCCTATTAGGTTATCAACAAGAGCTTTGAACTCTCTGAACCTATCAAAGACCTCATCCTTTATCTTCAAGAAGTAGATCCAAGTCAAACTGGAGTGGTCATTAATGAAGGTGATGAAGTATTCGCAACCACTAAGAGCTCTGGTAGACATTGGTCCACAGATATCTGAGTGTATTAGACTTAATACACTTGGATCCCTCTTGTTGCTTCTAGAATATGCTGCTTTTGCATACTTCCCTAGTGTGCATCCTCTGCACACTTCATCATGCGTGGTACTCAGGACTGGAACCCCTGAAACAGTTTCTCTGAGCATTCTCAGAGCTCCATGGTGAAGATTCCCCATTCGTATGTCCCATAGCTCATTCAAATATTTTTCTCCACTAAGATCATTGCCAATCAGTGCCATTGGAGACTCAAGTTGAAACCTGTAAAGCTTGTTGCTTCGAGTTCCAATATGATCCTTCTTCTTATAGCTTGGATGCTTAATGTATATGGTTTTTCCAATGAAATATACATCATATCCCTTGTCCTGTAACTAGGACACTGAAAGTATATTCATTCCCAATACTGGCACATGCAACACATTTGTAGCCTGGAGATTATCTCATGCTTCTGTCTAAAATACTATCGTCCCTCTTCTTACTTGGGTACACTTTGTTTTGTTTCCCATAGAAATATGGAAGTTCATCCTTTCTTATTGATAGCCCGAGAAATATTCTAGATCCCCAATCATATGTGTTGAGGCCCTACTATCAATGTACCAATCATCAACTAGTGTTGAAGTACATAAGCAAGAAAATTCCTCTTCCAACCTCGAAGATAATTCTGAGATGTCATGATCTTCCATCGTGCTTCTTCCTTCTCTTGCAAACTGCATCACCCTTTTGGAATTCGATTTTTTTACGATAAAACACCACGACTTTCCTTCAACGCGGATTATTTTGTGCCTTTTTCTGATCTAGCTCTGATACCATGTGAAAATTTATAAAACGGAATTCTATTGCAGTATCTGATATTACTTCTCCTACTTATTATTCAATAACAAGTTATTTACAAAAATCACTTCAGTAAATATTGAAATAAATACAACTGCAGTTATCACAAATAAGGTGCTGATAAAAACATAAGGTAATACAAGCACATCAATGACACAATTATTTTTGGAGAATTTTCCCCGGAAAAACCCCATGCAAGAAAACTTGTGCACCAGATGAGGGTTTTACTTATTCTTCGACAAAATATCTTGTACAGAAAATTATCAGCAAAATAGAAAGAAAATACTATAAGGAATTTACAACTGAAGTCCTTGCTTCCCAGTGATTTTTCGACCCCGAAAGAGCCTCTGCATCCCTTTGCATCTAACTGTGTGAGCCCTTGCATAGTGGTTACATAGTTATAGCATCATAGCCCCTGCGGTGTCACTGCTACTGTGTCACTGCCTCTGCACTGCTTATCTCTATGAAGCTATGTATCCTAAGCCCTTGTCGATCCCTCTCTCTCTCCACCATGCAACTCTCCCTCTGAATAGATTTCTCGTGCCGAACTTCTGCTAGTAATAAAATCGATCTTCTTGGGCAACTAAGTATCTTCCTCGGTGTATTTTCCAAATGGCCCTCAAGCCTTCCAAATTAGATGTGTAATCAATGGCTAATATTAAAACATGAATTGATCTTCATTCTTTAGAGGATTCACACTTTTTTTTATTAATACCCGTTAATTATTTAATTTCCCTAAGTTTATACTTAGGGTCCCCAATAAAGTAATTAATTATTTTAATAAAACATGAACCGAGTGGAATTTCCACAAACAGTTTATGGGTTCTTTCGAATACAAGTGTCTAAGCCCCTCCACCAAAATTGAGACTTAGAGCACTTTCCGATGGTAGGAAATTCAACAAAGACTCCTTTAGGTTGCGATTATTTTAGATACTCTCCACTTATGATGAATTGCACTTGGGTTGGTGATAATGAGGCTTATCCTCACTCTAATTTATATACTTCTCAAGGGATTCATCTAATCTGTTGTTGTGGGCTTGAAAACTCATAAAATTACACAAGCTGACTTGAACAAATCATGTGCAAACCCAAAAACCATATATAAAAATGAAAATCTCATCACAGATAACTCATATTTCAATGATTTTCGTTGTCTCTGGTTCCTCTCAAAGTATTCTAACACCTCCATGTGTCAAATCATTGAAATTCCTCATGGTTCCATACCCAACAACTATTAGATTATGTTTAGTTGTCGAGTTATCAAGTGATCAATTCACTAGTTAGGATGAATAAGTTCTCAAGTTCTCAAGTTTTTAAATTTTACTTGAATATTTTAAATGCGAAGAACTTCCTTATAACTCACTTGTACTAATATAACGTTCTTGTGGTTTCGTCAAGACATTTCTCAATATCCTTTATGACACTTGCTAACAGTTTCTATCATTTGATGGAGTGTTATAGGACGTTCAACCAAACAGGTAATTTCAGATCTATATTTGTTGAGTGATGAAATTTCAGGTAGGATAGAAGAAATTGACCAAACATTTGCTACGTCATCTAGCAGGCGAATATCAATTAGAGGTGAAAATATTGTACAAAAATTCCATAGACACATGCATATTTTTATCGCTAAAGGGGGGTCATGTTCTTATGATAATGAGAGCATAGATGACATAGAGGTGCCCTTGAGGTACAAAATTCTAGAGTTAAACAATGGGCACCCAAGGATCTTCCTTAAATAAAAATTGATTTTTTAGTCAATGAAAGGATATACCACATTGCCCCATTGTCATTACATGGTTTGGGGATATTTTCCATGGATGGCATAAATGTATGTTATGGAGGATTAATTAAATTGATGGAGTACTTCAGACCCTGTTACAACTACAATGATTGGGTATGGCTAGTCCAATATACCAAAATTATGAGAAGATATGGAGTGGTCGCAAATTATATACAACTAAAAGACAATGATGAAAATAAAGGCGCAATTATGTATATTGATGGAAGGCCAAAAACAGTAGGGAATATTTCAGGGTTTATAAACAGTACATGGCCCATCACCACAAATAAGAAACCATATTGCATATTTGAGGGACGTGAAGGAATTCATATATTCTTATGTGCCATTAAATCAATAGGCACAAGGGAAGAGTTTTTCATTGATTACAATTTGAATAGAATAAATACACATATTTCTATTATGGGGGCGATATGTATTCATTTTTACCCAACTTGTAAGTAATGTCTATTGTATCTTATGATTGTCATTTACTACATGAAGTTTCTATATAAATTTATACATATGTCAATAATGGTTTTCTTATTAATATAATGATGATTAATTGTGAATGAATTGAAAATTACACTTATTTGATAAACAAGGTGATAAGGGGAAGGCACCATCCTTAGAGCATTCCACAAATTCTCAAGAGGAAGAGATTACTGATAATGCAATTTATTTATTTATTTCCACTGAACCAATGCAAGCAATAAGGAAGCTTAAATTCAAAGCAACCAAGAAACTTAATTCTTTAGTTCTAATTGAGCCTCAAACAGATGAAATAAAAGGCAAAATCAAAACCTTGTTGCAACAAGTCCGTCGATATGGGATGAGAAACTCATTTAATTATCCCAAATATTTGTTTATGATTTAGTTATCTCATCAGTTATTAAAAAAAAAAAAACTATTTATTTTACAGGAATTTTTGGAGGAGTTCGATCCTCATGCTACGACTATGGGCTGGGTCGGTGTTGGTAGCAACGCCAATGCTCCACTTAGAGTGATTCATCGGTAATTGAGACCAGTACAACCACTCAACTACCCACAACAGGATCCGCACCCCCTAACCAACTTACATTAGTATCTACACATGATGTTTTGGATGCAAAGCATGATACAATTGCATAATTTGAAATGAGATTTCTTGGAATTTCCTGTGTTACTAGCACGAGATCACTACCGATCATGTTTTTGGTAGATGATGACAATGTCCCTATGAAAATAGAAACTTACAGGTATTTACTAAGCTTTTAAATATTAAGTACAACCTAAATGAAATTAATGTATAGTCTGTGATTATTTTAAACTAATGATAACATAATTTTGCAGGAAATGATGTATTTTATAAGCATTTATATGACGTAACCTTGGAAATATTTGGGCTGACCATTCGCAGAAAATGGAAATCCCAAAGTTTCAAGTTAAAAGAGGAAATTATTAACAGGATGGTTCACATGTTCAATGATGGTACCTTCAACAAAGTTAGAGTTACCTTAGATACAAGCCTACATTTAAAATATTTGTGGAACCAATATAGGTCTCAATTGGAAAGGGCCAGGGCACATGAGTGCCCTCCATTGATTCCAGAGATGGAGTGAAGAGCGCTTGTGGTAGATGCACAAGAGAAGGCACTTCAAAAAACATGGAAGAGTCCACTCAGACTAGGAAGGTATGAGGCATTTTTAATAATCTAATTACGATGCTCTATCATCATTGCGACATCTAATTAAAGTTTTCAATGTTTTTAATATAGGCTCCCAGATACTTCCAAAGCCACACAGGCTAGAATATCCAAACATGGGAAACATCATCTTGGACTGAGTGGTTACTCAAAACTGGCCTAAACAATTGTGAGTATATAAAAACATAATTTGCATCCAAATTATAAATTGTTATAAATTTTAATTTAATATCTCATAAGAATAAAAATTCATTTTCTAATGCAAAATGGCAAGGGGGCACAATTCAAAGAGACTCCCATGAAGGAATACCTACAACTTGCTTTCAAGTATGGCTAGCAAGTCATGTTTGAATGGAGGACAAACTTGGCGTCTTCACAGTCTTCCAATATTGAACATGACACTCGGGAAAATGAACATAACACACGGGAAAATAAAAGTAATGAATAAATCATTACTTTTACAATCTATTGGCTATTATTTTTTCCCATAAAGTAACGCGCTTGATTGTAAAATGTAGGCAAGAAATGTACATACAACACATGAGCCTACTACGGTGGAGTGCCTAATCTTGAGACAAATGTTCAACTCGGTGTTAGAGGTATTTCATGTGTTCTAAAAAAAATGTAGTATGGAATACAATTACAAATATTTAAATACAAACGATGTATTAATTATAACCTTTCTTGTTTCTACAGCAGATCATGTAAATGATGTGGCTAGAGAAGAGGAGGAACATATGGCCACATCCAAAATTATTTTGCTTCCCTCCACTACTGAAGCAAGTAAAGAACACTATACTATTTTTATTAATAAAACATTTGTAATAATAATAACTATAAATATGAATTTAACATTTATTTATTATTGCAGTTGATGCTCGACCCCACTTGTAGTAGCATATTCATAGGACTAGGTCAACAACAAGACATATTACAGTAGAGACCACAACAACCGAAGGGGGCCAAGATCAAGACATCTTGCCTAATTACGTGTTAAAAAGGAGAAATAAAGCTAATAAAAAATTATTGAACTTGTTTATTTAGAGCCCGTTTTTTTTAGGACCACATTTTTTACTGAGAGGTCGAATGCCTCATGACATGTGCACATGTAACTTTAGACTATCTTAATAAAAAGTCGTGATTTTTCCATTGCAAAAAATTAGAACAATTTTGTTTCATATTGTGTAAACATATTTTTTGTGATATAATGAGGGTGTAGAATACCATATATTTGATAAATTTATGGTATAAGTCAATTAACTCCATTTCGAGCACCAAGATCCTATAATTAGATTCTCATTTTAAACTAAGCCTTTACACAATATGTGACCATGATAATTCAACCATCTAATAATTTGTATACCTATCCCACTCCACCATACACTACCACACTCCTAATTTATGTGCTAGCTACTCCTGCTTCAATGCCTAATCACAAAAATTTGTGTTATGAAAACAATTTTAAGTACATATGTGTGTAATGTCCATGGTGGGGCGTATGAATTGTCATACCCAAATTTCCTGCCAATGATTATAATAACCTTGAATGGGCTAGAACTGGTCTGTCATCACCATCTCAAAATGACCTGATAAATGAAAATTTTCCATGCCTGTCATCATCACTTCACATTATCTCATGGACAACCCTTTCTACAGATTATATGCATGAATTTATGGAAGGCAATCCCCTCTACCTATCCTATGATTGATTGTGACAACAAGTGAATAAAGCACAATTGACAAACCTTTGTTTACAAGGTCCCCTACTTATAAATTGTACTTTTTTCACTTGTTATCACAATCAATCATAGGCTAGGTAAAGGGGACGATCTACCAAAAATTCATGCATATAATCTGTAGAAGGGGTCATCTATGAGACATTGTGAATTCATGATTACAGAAATTGCAAATTTTCATCTGTTGGGTCATTTTGAGATGGTGATGACAGACTAGTGCTAGCCCATTCAAGGTTATAATCATTGATGGGCAATGTGCGGAGGACAATTCATACATCCCATAATGGACATTACACTCATGTGTACTTAAATTGTCATTATATCGGAAACTGTTGTGAACTGACAACAAATATATGTTAAAATTTTGTTAGAATAATATAGTTTAGAAAATGCAACCAATATATAGATCCACCCCTCTTGCGGCAGAATCAACAATTTCATGAGTACACGACTAGACCATCAAAAATAAAGAAATAGAAAAAGAAGTGATTATAATAGTTATATCATTAGAAATATCAGAGACCATATTAAGAAAACATATTTTAGATGATAATTTTTTTGAGATGAAGTATTTTGTGTTTATGATTAATGAATGAATGAATGAATGTTATATGTTAATGAATAATTTTTATATGTCTCTTTATGTGCATGTCATTGTTTCATATTATGAAAATATATTTTTTATGATAAAATTTATTGAGATGAAATATTTTGTGGATTTATAAATGAATGAATGAATGAATGTTTTCTATTTGTTTTTTTTTTGTATCTTAATGTATTGCTTTCAACTATTTCCTATATAGTAGATAGATTGGGTACTGGGGAATTGAGAGTGATGTGAAGAGGGGGAGGGGCCATGAGAGCTTCCACCTTCATGTGGTTGACCCTGTTCAATAGAAAATAAATTAGGATCTGGATAATCTTGGAGAAAAACACCCTCAATCCAACAGAGCAACAACAAATTCAATGTTGACTTTGTTGTTGCTTCGTTGAGTGGAGGGAGGTTTGCTCCAAGATTAAATTATTCCAACAATTTATTCTTGAAACCAAGAGGAGCTCATTCATGTATTCATGCATACAGGTCTTTTTAATTATTACTTATTCATGGAATTAAATTTAATATTTGGTCAAATTTAATCTAACTTTACCTCATTGGCCTCATGAATATGTGTATAACAACTAGTTTCAATTCAGATGTTGAAGTAGAATAACTATGGAAAATAACAAAATATTAGGTTGGAGTGAAGTTCCAAACAATTGTTTTGATATTTGTCCTGTAATATCTTGACCAAATTGATTACATAAATTTTTATAAAATAACAAAACCTTTTCACTGAAAAAAATCATGTATGTATCTTTCTTTACAACAAATTGTACTTTCATTTGATGAATACAATTAATAATTTTAAATACGGAAGCTCAAAAGGAGAAACTCACCCCACTCTAATAGGTGGGCACATGGAGTGGTGATATGAATTTTCTTCTATTTTATTAATTATTTATCACATCTAACTTATCCTCATTCCTTTGTTTTGTAGGTACTTTAATTAACATATCTCGATTTGAAATATTAACTATGGTTGGAGTCATATACGCAAAAAAACCTCATCGATGTACTGCTCAACTCTAGCCCACCAAGCGCTTAGATACTAGGTGTGTGTTTTAGTTTTGTGTTGCATTTGATTTCAAGCAATTTTTTATTTCTACATTGCAATTCTTCCAAGACCATAGATGTTGAGAAAAATTTTAAACATAATTAGGGTTTCTTTTATAATGTTTTCTCTTGTTATATTGACAATTCTTGTGATGTAATGTTAGTTCATCATCATTATTATTATTTTGTGCTCATCATCAAGACAATGGAAATAAAGAAGATCACAATTTAAACAAGAACACTAGAAATAAGCTCCAGACCAAGGCAAAACCCCTCCACAGGGGAAAAACCCAAAAACTTCTCTTCTTATATAAATTCAAGGAAGACTTCCAAGACCTTTGATCAAGAAAACTCACCAAGTGATAATACAACCACTCAAACACAAATGCTTCTCTCTATAACTCGTTCTTCCGATCTTCTCTAGCTCAAAATTTGAACATAAATAGTTGTATTCCCATACGTGCAAGCTTTCCAAACAAATCATTTATACACAAACCAAACAAATAGACCTTATTTATTTCCTCACTATCCTTTACCTCTTTATCGCTCCAAATTTTCCTCAGACTTCTTGAAGATACCAAATTACTCGTGTGACTCAAATGAGGTCCAATAGCTCTCCTTTGTTGATAAATCTAGAGCATTATGCGAGTTAGATTATTCAATTTGATTTCTCTTATATTGACATTTACTTGTGAAATTATATGTTTATTATGTTAGTGTTCCTTTCATCAAATAAATGCCAACATGAAGATCAAAAAGACAATAACACAAGATGTAAGCCCACATCCAGGGAAAAAACCCTATGAAGGAGAAAACCCAGTCAACTATTTCTTTATTAGATTAAATCAGGTTGAGACGCACTTAACCCTTTGACTAAAGAAATAGACTTACTCCAACCATTAGTCCAGTTCCTCCTACAATTGTCTCTTCAATCATGATTCTTGGATCCTTTTGTTTCAACTTCAAAATTTACCCTCCTTATGCAATAGTCTCGGCCCTCCTACTTCAGAAATATTAGCCTTCCTGGTTGATAAATATCGGCCTTCCTTCTGTAATAGTCACAACCCTTTCTATAATAATATCCACAACAAGGAACTTCAGCTTCCCTGTAATTGTTTCTGCAATTCACATTTTCACCTTCCTCTCTATAATAGTCTTCTAATATTCTCTACTTCCTCTCCATTTCTCAGTCCTGTAATAGTTTCTTTTACTTATTGAATGAATGCTTCACTTATCTCCTTCAAATGGTGAAATAATAGGGTATTTATACTTATTGGTCACTGTGCATTTGAGTCAACCTAAACAATTTGACTTGAACCCGACTTGTAGTTTTGTAATGAAGGCCAACCTGATTATCTTCTATTTGGAGACCAACTGTGAAGAATGAATGGTAATCCTTTTAGGAGAAGTAATTGATTTGGTGGAGGATATATTTAGACACAATTTTTTTTTTCCTTTCTTGACCTTAAGGAGCCCAATAAGGGTCTCTTACAAAAAAGACTTTGACTTGACTCAACAAAAAATTGGCTTCACAATTCCCAAATAATGTATTTGAAGGCAAATATTTAAGCAATTAGGTTTCATAGGCTTATCCCTTTCTCACTCAATGTTGTATTTTATATAATGGTTATGCAGTCAAAGGAGAATTTATTGTTAAAAAAGGATTTCCATGTAAAATGATCAATTTTCAAGAGTCGATGATAAAAGTTGAAAGAGATGAAAATTATGTTTGTTACCCAAGTATCAACTCCCTAGAAATCCATGGAACGAGATATAAGTCGAGCACAACATCCCTTTCAAGATGTTTGATCGAATTGCTTACTTATGGAGAGGCTCCAAAAGATTTCCTTATTAAGCTTGTAATCAATGCTATAGAAAAAATTTAGAATGAACTTAAAGATGAAACAAAAGATTGGAAAGTTGTAAAGAAATATAGATATTTAGGTGAAGACCACATATGTATTAGAATGTTATCATGTGGAATTCCTTTGTATGAATGAATGCTTATTGGATTGACTGGAACCACCCTTGGGGTACCATGAATGAAATGTGAAGCAACAATCTCAAAATATGTGTCTGGAATAAGCACATGCTCCTAGGGGTGATGCAAGGGAAAATATATTGATAGCTATAGACATAGATCCTATTAGAGTTTACACAAAACCAAGCCATTAGTTAGTCTCTTGACATTGATAGGAAATAGAGAGGAAAAGTGTATAAGCCCAAAATCCATCCAAAAGAATATGTGCTCCAACTTATCCAAAGTATGGAAAACCAGTAGTTGAATGAGCCAATGATGGGATACCAACTCATGTTTATCCCCTTTTTTTCCTTGGAAATCATTCCATTTATAGACTATATGAGGTAGTATGGAACATTTATGGTCACTACAAGGTATAAGTGTGGTTAATGTCTAGTTGGTATAGGAGTTTGAATTCATAAACATAAACTATACTTAGCCTTCCTTCACAAGAGATTTATTTTAAAACTATGATATGCTACCCCATTTGTACTAGTGTATGTTCATCCAAACCCTCATTTCAAGGGAAACCAACTTTCCCATTATGGAGTCAACAAAACCTTAGGTTGATGCAAATCCTTGAAACATCCTCAAGCATGCATAGCCTCTCACATCACTAGGCACAATCCAATTGTAGGATTCTTCATTTATATAACCTTTGTAAGTCCTTTATTATATTCCTAAATAGATCCATTTTTTTTAAATATGGGGTTTCCCTTTTAAGACAAGATCTTGTTGAAATTTGCAACAAGAAACAATGAAATTGGCATCCGGAAACAAAATCTAGAAAATGGCACCCAGAAATGGTTACCACGTGAGGCTTTTGATTTAGTTATCCTAAATTAAATTAAAAGTAAAATGTAATCTTATCTCATAAAAACTTTTAATAGTTAACTAAGTATGATAGACTTAGTTAGCTCAAGAATTTCGAGTTGATGGTAAAAGCATAGTCATGTAGAGTGATTCTATTATTTACAGGGTCCAGTTGCTAGTGTGGTGTGAGTGTGATCAATTAACTCACATTAATTGAGTTAAAATTAGTTTAACTAGTTCTAACTGATTAATGAGCTAGTGGAAGGTCAAGCGAATTAAAATAGATTTAATTCAAAAGTAGTGATATACCAAGTAACTGATGATTCACTATTAATAGCTGCATGCATGTCAATTCTGATGGAGACCCAGTTGAGACAAAGGTTAAAGACAAGTAAACTATCAGTTGTATTTTTGGCGAACTGCCCAGGTGCAGTTATAAAGATAGAGGAAGGCTCCATAAGGATTACAAAGTCAAGAAATGTTGATTATCATATTTAATAGAGATTAATTGCCTATGGATTGCGTGAGCAAGGTTGGGCTGAGGAATGGATGAGAATTGGCTAAGTGTTGGTCAAATTTTCCTAAGAATTGCTAGACAATTTTGAACAGGATCATAGTGAGACAGTCAGGATAGTGCAGGATTTTCTTGGTGTGAGAAAACATTGTATTGTTTCATTATTCTTTGACTATGTACAATATATGATAGAGGGGTTTCGAGCAAGTGCTTTCCCCAGTTACATCTTGTGTTATGTGATTGATAATTTCCTTTCTCTTACTTACATGTGATTGAGTGATCGTGTTTTATATTCCACAAATATTGTAGAAGGATTCAATATCTTTCTTTAGTACATTACATGATAGCATTGAATCCATTGATATAATTTCTACATGGTATTATAGTTGTGTTATATATTTTATACATGGTATCAGAGTGCCATGAATCACAATAGTGGAGAAGAAATTGAGTTTGTGTTGAACAATATTCAAATTTGCAGATACTTTCTTTGGAGCTAGAAGTAGATCAAGATGTCTTTCAATATCTTGAGACTCGAATATGCACTTGAGGGAAGTTAGAATTATATTGCATGGAAGGATAGGATGGAGGAAGTTTTGGAGGGCAACAGGTTGAAGGAATTCATAGATGATATTCCCAATCCCACAGCAGCAGATGCCCAACTTCTTGATGCATGGAAGAAGAAGGTAGCAAAGGCGAGGAGGATCTTGTTGGAGGGAGTTCTGAGATCATATTGTCTCGAGTCTCCATGGGAAGGAAACTCCATATGCTATGTGGAAGGCGATGAAAGATCTATTTCAGAACAACAACGACCAAAGGAAGTTGGCACTGAAGGACAAGCTCAGAAAGATCAGGAAGGAGGAGGGCGAGATGGTACCAACATACTTGGAAAATTTCACTCAATGTCCAGATGAGCTTGGAAGTATTGGTGTGAACGTAGCCGATGATGACTTGGTGAGCCTAGCACTTCTAGTACTTCCCAAGAGATGGCACAGTTACCAGGGCTCTGTGAACAGGAGGGAGAAGTTACCAAATTAGGAGCGACTAGGGTCGGATTTGGTAATAGAAGAGATAAGGTGGAGCACCAGAGACGGGACCTCCAACACCAACAAAGAATAATATTGTGCATTGACCGGAAAATAAAATAAGGCCAAGGGAAAGAAATCCCAAGGAAAAGAGGGCAAGAGATACTTGTCCAAGATTAGATTTTTTCACTATCACGATCATGGTAACTATGCTTCGAATTTTCCACAGAATAAGGCAAGCAGGAAGGAGCCTATAGTTGCAACAGGTGAAGCATTGGCTTCATAGTTCGAGCTTGATTTTACTCTCATTGCATGCATGGCCAACACTACAATGGAATGCATGTGGTATCTAGACAACGGTGCCTCATTCCATATGACAGGGAATATAGATCTCTTCAGTGACTTGGAGGAGAAGGACCTGCAGCAGAACATAGAGTTTGGAGATGTCGAGAGGTATAACGCGACCGACATATGTACAATTACCTTTTAGAGGGAGTCTGGCTCCCCTCTCAGACTAGCAGATGTTTTTTATGTTCCAGACCTAAGGAAGAAGCTTGTCTTCATAGCGGTATTGGAATACTGTGGTTATGAGGTGATGTTTAGAAAAGGAAAGGTGTTCCTTAAACACATAGCTAGAGGACAGGTGAAGCAGATTGGTTCAAGATTCAAGAACTTGTATGCTCTTGAGGTTGAGGATGCATGCAAGGATTTGAGGAGAAAAGAAATGGTTAATGAATTGGTGGTTAAGAGGGAGCAATTATCTCTCAACATTCAGCCTCAGAAGCAATCTCAGAAGGTTGTGGAGCAGCCACAATTGGAGAACCAGAGAGGAGACCGAGTGGAAGAGTCCACTCAAGCAGAGACCTCCAGGAGGGGGAAATTTTGAACCAGAAAGGCAGAGGGAGTACATGTAGAGAGACCTCCAGGTGTGAGGTGGGGCGATGTATAGATATAATCCCAAGAAGAAAATTGGGCAGGGTCCATTGAGATGGTGTGTCTAATGGATCGGACTTGGCTACGAGGTGCCCACACTACAACAGTAGCAAGAAGGATTGATTAGATTGATGCAGTCAGATGTTAGAAGGACAGAAATCAGAGTGACAGGTGTCGGATACTGGAGCGCAGGTCAGATTTGGCATCAATGTAGAGTGCATGGATGCAGATGTCAGCAGTAGCGCAAGGAGTGCAGTAGACATGTGCAATAGCTAGCAGTAGTCAGAAGACTCTGATGAAAAATGCGTTATATTGATTTAGTTGTTTGGAGGCTATTCAGTTTTAGGAAATTTGCATGTGCAAACAACACTAGAGAAGTGTTGCATGCAAGAACATTCCAAAGGTATTGGATCGGGATAGATTGGTTCCTTTCTTGTTGAGAGGGAGTGTTGAAATTTGCAACAACAAACAATGAAATTGGCATCTAGAAACAAAATCTAGAAAATGGCACCCATAAATGGTAACCATGTGAGGATTTTGATTTAATTATCCTAAATTAAATTAAAAGGCAATTGTAATATTATCTCATAACAACTTGTAATAGTTAACTAAGTGTGATAGACTTAGTTAGCTAAAGAATTTTGAGTTTAGGGTCAAAGGATAGACATGTAGAGTGATTCTATTATTTACAGGGTCTAGTTGTAGTTGTAGCACTAGTGCGGTGTGTGTTTGATCAGTTAACTCACATTAATTGAGTTAAATCTATTTAACTAGTTCTAATTGATTGATGAGCTAGTGTAAGATCAAGTGAATTAAAATAGATTTAATTTACAAGTAGTGATCTACCAAGTAACTGATGATTCACTTCATGCATGTCAATTCTGACGGAGACCCAGTTGAGACAAAGGTTAAAGACAAGTAAACTATCAGTTGTATTTTTAGCAAACTTCCCAAGTGAAGTTATAAAGTCAGAGGAAGGCTCCAGAGGGATTTCACAGTCAAGGAAGATTGATTATCCTATTTAATAGGGATTAATTGCCTAGGGATTGTGTGAGCAAGGCTGGGCTATGGAAGGGCTAAGAATTGGCTTAGTGTTGGTCAATTTTGCCTAAGAATTGCTAGACAATTTTGAGGAGGATCGGAGTGAGACAGTTGGGATAGTGCATGATTTCTCAATGTGAGAAAGCATTGTATTGTTTCATGATTCTTTGACTATGTACCATATAAGATAGAGGGGTTTTGAACAGGTGCTTTCCCCAAATACATCTTGTGTTGTGTGATTGATAATTTCCTTTGTCTTACTTGCATGTGATTGAGCGGTCGTGTTTTATATTCCGAAAATATTGTAGAAGGATTCAATATCTTGTTTTAGTACATTACATGATCGGATTGAATCCATTGATATAATTTCTACATGGTATTATAGTTATGTTAGATATTTTCTACGGGTCTAGATACTTACCAGATATCCTGTATAGAACCAATGTATTTGGGAATTTAAATATCTAAAATTTCTTGTATCCAAAACTATCGATGAAGATTAGATCTAGATGATGAATGTTTGAGACGTTTGGATCTCATGTCACGTCCACATATATGCCTATTTATTTACAAATGTATTATTGAATGGGATGTGGGGACCACATTTCAAATCTTTTAGGTGTTTATCTGTGGATATAATCATGAAGTGGAACGTTTGGTGTGGAAATTTGGATAATTTGGGTTTTCACTTTGAGTTACTTTTTTTTTATGAAGTCCAAATATGAAGGGAAGCATCGATTTCTTCCAGATCTTCGAAGAAGCTAAGGGAACTTAATAAAGAACAAGAAACATGCTTAAATTCACTCATTATCCATTCTACTAGTGTTAATTCTATGGATATATGCAAGAATATCATGTTGAACAATAAAAATGTGACAACCCTAGTTAAAATCCATGTAATAAAGTTAATAAAGGTAAAATAAGACCATGGTCATGGGACACGTATTCCAAGTTGAATGTTGGGCAAAAACACAGTGATGAGGATCACTTGTGATTAATTAATGGCTATGGAAATTGGAAAATTCAATGGCTAAGGCTTTGGAAAGGCACGAGGCATTTATTGACATTTTATTTACGAAAATAATGAAAATAGGAGAAAAGGAAGGTGAAAGGCCATAGGTTGCATGTGAGGAGGAAAATAAAGGAAAATAATGGAAAATGAAGAATATAGAGGCCTAATTAATAAAAATGCTTTTGAGCATTATTTCACGGATTTTGTTAGTTCAGTGTTTGGTACTCTCATTCTATTCTCTCTCTCTCATACTCTTGGACAAATAGATTTTTCTTGGAGCACTCTTGGAGGAGCATGGCATACTTGGGATTTGAAGCAAGAAGGAAAAGGAGAAGCAGGAAAGCATAAGAGGACATCAATATCATCAACTAAAACGGGTTTTTCTTGTAGGTACCGAGTTTCGTGTATGATTTCCTTGCTAGTTTTGGCATGCATGGTGCATGCATGTGGTTTCTTGGTTATGATCTGTCATTGACATGGAGGATTTCCTAGATTGACAATGGTTTTTCCTAGCCTTGCCATTTCCTTGATAGCCATGGTGTTGTGGGTTTCTTTCCTTTTGTTTCTAGTTGGTTCTTATGTTCCTTTGGTTGTGGGTTGAGTTATTAGTTCCTAGAGCCTTATTTGGACAAACGATCTGGAGCCCTGTAACAACTTGGGTTGAATTACTAATCCTGAAGCCTTGGTTGAAAAAACACTTCAATTAAAAGAACAAAAATATCTAATTAATATATAAAATTGTTGTTCCATTAAATATATACATTTACATTTTTATTTAAATAAAAATAAATAAAAATTTGCTCTTATATTATTATATTACTTTAATCCAAAGAATATCCAAAGAAAACAAGAATCACTTGCATTTTTCATTTATTATTTAAAAAATACACAACAAAACAAAACTTAATTTTCCTTTAGTGAAAATATATTTATATTTTAAAATAACCCAAAATACTAATTATAATGCAAAAAAGTAAGAAAGGATAGTATCATATTCCCTATTTTCTTTGAGCAGAAAAATGATCCTTTTCTTTTCTTCTTTGAACAAAGAGAAAACACGATCTTTATCCTTTTCTTTCCTTATTTTTAAACTTTTGCTTCATTTTCATTTATTAAATTGTACGCACAACACATAAAAAGGAAATGGTTCATATTGTCTTTGAACTAAGCAAGAACGCTTTGCTCTATTTCGGTATTACGTGTGAGAAAGTAAGAGTTAGAGGACGAGCAAAGGGAAACAGAGTCAAGAGAGAGGTGACGAGTAAGAGCAATAGAGTAAGGATTTTGAGTGAGAGGTGCGACAAAGGACAAGAAATTGAAGAGGTGAGGAGGAGGAGTAGAGGCAAAGAAAGCTAAGATCGAGATTTCAAGTGCTACAGTTGTGAAGTTTCTTGGAGATAAACTTGGCTCCACGCTGAAGGAAAAGATAAAGGAAGACGTATTTGTGGTTGTTACATTTAAAGAAAAGTTTGAAATGATATGTTGAGAGCCTGCTCATATTAAATTCATGTCAAACGATGTTGGGGAGCATAATAACTCCCAATCGATGACCAATTAGATGGAAAAATCATCGATCCTATGGGCCTAGTAGAGGAATGCGAGGAAGCTGATAACTCTCTGAAGGCTACATGACCAAAAATATATATAGAAATATAAAGCTTGAAGCTTGCGAATATGTGTTTCCTAGATTAAAAATACTAAATAGTACACCACAAATATTTTCAAGGGCAGAGGAGGAAAGGTGTTAATTTTGGGCAACTAGGTCCAAACTCCACGTTGCACTGCTCATATGACAATGGTCATATTTTTTTTGGATTCCTCTTTCAGAGAGGTGCAAGATTGATCTAAAGATCATCTTGATCGGATGAGCAGAACATTGATTTTGAATTTATTTTCCACATGTGCAAGGTTGGTGAGATTTATCCCACATGCCTAAGAGATGTGTCACACAACCTCATTGATGGATATAAATTGGAGAGACTTGGAGGTCATTTTCTCATCATCTCATCACACATTCTCTCTTGTGATTTGATTGGTTCGATAGCTTTTAGAGGCCTTTTTCTTCTCACACATGTGGAGCAAAGCTGCTGTTTTCTGCGCTGACCTGTTTGGGGCTTTTCTGTAGCAACGTTGACCATGGTCAACCCTTGGTCGCTTGACCTCAATCTTCTGCAAAAATATCGATTTTAGGCGGTTGTACAACTGGGCATTAAATTCGAGGAATTCTGGGCTGTTTGACTGAAGCCCTAGTTTGCTGCGTTGACTTTTCTGAAGCTGCCTGCGTTGACTTTTCTGCACTATCCCTGGTTTGACTTGTGATGAGCTATCTTTGAGGGTTGTGGGTGTGACACTTGAAAGTGTTGGTTGACCGAGAAAGAATTTTCTGTTTGAAGGATCCTATTGACCGCCATAACGCAACAATATCTCGTATCTTTGCTGGACATAAGGAATTGTAAATCTAATCTATATTTGGCTTGTCTTCTATTGATCCATTATTGTGTTCTATCATCATTTTAGTTTAAATTTTATGTGATTTCTATCTTGTATTGGGCCTATGAAATATTGAAGTAAAAGTGTAGAACTCCATTGTTATCTAAATTTAACATGGAATCAAAGATGGGGTGAAGACAAAGTCCAAGAGTCTAAGCTGGTGTTAGAAGTTATCTCTGAAGGAAGAAATCCTATCAAGGAAAAATGGTCTCCTCAACCTACAAGGGTTCAAGGCTGATGATAAATTGACTGATAAGTTTGATTATCATGCATGGAAGATGTCCTTGGATTTGGTGCTAGAAGATCAAGATGTCATGGACTATGTACAACGAAATATTCAAGAGCCTCCATCAAATGCAACTGCTGCCATGAAGACGATGTATAGAAAATGGGAAATCAAAGCAAAGATGATTATCCGAGATTCTATTCATAAGAACTTGGTTGCTTACATTTATGAGATGAAGACATCTAAGGAGATGTATGATAAGCTGGTAAGCATGTTCAGGGCAAGCAATGCAAATCAAATCCTCTTCTTCAAGAATCAATTGAAGAATATCAAGAAGGGTAAGGATGAATCTATTCAATCCTATTTTATGAGGCTCACTAAAATCAAGAATAACCTCATAACTAGTGGGAAGAAATATCTGATCGAGAGATGGTTCTTATTGTACTTAGAGGTCTCCCTCGTGATTAGCATGTATTCAATACCACTCCTGATTTTGATGAAATATTGACGAGATGCACTCAAGACGAAAAAATAATGATGGAGTATGCCTCTAATGGTAATGGAAGTGACCCTACTGCCTTCGTCGCTCATGAAAAGAAGAAGAACCATGGTGGCCTAAGAAATCAAAACCATGGTAGAGCGGGGCCCAAAGGAAGGAAGGGAAGATGTTACACTTGTAACAAGACTGGTCACTATGCAAGAGAGTGCCCTAATAGAAGGGACTCTCCCAGGGATGATGACAACAACAACTCGAGAAGGAAGGGCAGGAACAATAGGTTCCAAGGAAAAAGGAAGGCTCCCTATGATCGTAATGGAAATGGGCAACCTTTCAAGAGGTCAAGAAATTCCAGGTACAATGAGTCTAATGTTGTTGATAATAAGAGAAATGATTTTATTCTTGTATCTGCCCTCTCTGTTGCATCTCCACCCGACACCCTGGATGTCTGGTTAATTGATAGTGGTGCTTCAAGGCACCTCACTGGTTATAAAGAAGCCCTTTCTGATTTGGTTGAGAAGGATACTAATCTGGAATTTATCCTTGGAGATATTGAAACCTATCTCGTGAAAGGGACAGGGACTGTGACCCTCCATTTATCTCAAGGTCAAGTCATTCGATTACAAGATGTGTTGTATGTACCTAATTTGAAGAAGAACCTTGTGTCCATTTCGGCAATGGAAGACAAAGGGTTCAAGGTGGCATTCGTTGATGGAAAGGTACTTATCTGGAAGAAGAACTTCAAGGAAGCTCTTTCTATTGGTTTTAGAGTTGATACACTCTACCAGGTTGGAGGAAGTCCATTGGGGGCTATGTCATGTGATACAACTCTTCAAACAGAGTTATGGCATCGGAGGTTTGCACACCTTCATTACAAAGCCCTTCCCGAAGCAAGGAAGGTGGTGACAGGGATGCCCGAATTTAGAGATGATCATGAAGGTATATGTCAGGGTTGTGCTGAAGGGAAGCATACAAGGGGACCATTCCCCTCAAGTGTCACAAAGACAACTGATATCTTGCAGTTGATACATTCTGACTTATCTGGTATGTTGCCCGTGACATCCTTGGGAGGATGTTCCTATTACATGACTTTTATAGATGACTTCTTCCACAAGACTTGGATATATTTTTTGAAGAAGAAGGACGAAGCATTCAAATGGTTCCATAACTTCAAGGCCTTGGTGGAAAATCAAACTAAGAAGAAAATCAAAGTTTTGAGGACCGACAATGGGACTGAGTATGAGTCAAATGAGTTTAATGACTTTTGTAGAGAAGTTGGCATTAAGAGGGAGACCACAACTATGTACACTCCTAAGCAAATGGTGTTGCTGAAAGAAAGAACAGGGCCATTGTGGAAGTTCTCCGCGCCATGCTATGTGACCAAGGTCTTCCGAAGTTTCTATGGGGAGAAGTTGCGAACATTGTTGTGTATGTTCAAAATAGATGCCTGCATTCCTCTTTAGACTCCCGAATAAAAAAAACAAAACAAAAAGAAAAAACAGATCCTAAGAAGAGTTGATGAAACCCGAGGAAGTGCACCTATTCTGAACAAAGGCAGCAAAGAAGAATTTTATCGTTGATGCAGAAGAGTTCTAACAAGAAAAATAATTGGTGGATCGGATTTGATGGTAGAGACGGGAGATGTATTATGGTGGAAATTGCCTTGGGGGAATGCGGAACCCTTTCTCAATTTGAATCAAATATGACTTACATTCATATTTTCCTTAAGAAGGAATTTGGATAGTTAGATTATATGCATAGAATTAGATAAATCAAATAGATTATATACTGCCATTTTCGTGCATTACGTTATCTAGGAAGGTTGCAAGCTCTCTCTTCTCATCGTCACTGGAATGGGTGGTGCCAAATAAAAAATACTCATTGGCAGTTGTGATTAAAGTGTTGTGAGTGTAGAATCCCTTGCCCTTGCAGGAAGAAAGGGAGCTCATATCACCCTTAAAAAAATGATCTTTTTTATTGATAAAAAGATAGTACATTGTTCATCTTATTTAGTATCTTTGTTTCTCCTATCCTTATAAATTCTATTGTGATCACATAACTAGAGGATAATAGTTCCCCTTCTAAATATTCCAGCAGTGGCTTACATTTGTTCTCCTTTGAAACTGATTTCAGAAATTGTCTTACCGCAGAAAAGCTACGTAATTCTCAAAAAACCAAAAGATAACCTATTCAAAATTACATTCATCATATCCTATAATTCCTGAAGTAACTAATTATAGTCTGCCTTCCTAAAACCGACCTTCGTCTTAGGAAAATGTAATAAAAAAAACAAATAAGAACCTAAATTGTATCGATGCTTCCAAAGTGCATAAGATTGTTCCGTTGATATGTTGCATAGAAGATCTTGCCCATCCTCACCTTGATTCCTATTTTTGACAAAATATTGTGCATCTAGTTTTGTTCCCTATAAATATGTTGATAGATGATCGAACTGAAGGAGGTTGATAGGAAACAAATACGCTCCATCTAATTGGAGAGGATACGGGGCCGGAAATTAGAGTGATTCCAAACCCAATCAATGATACTTTTGGCATCTCCAAGGATAGTGATTTGGTCCAATCCCAGCCAAGAAGAAAATGATAATATACCCCAGAGAGCAATCACCTCTGCTCTATTGTTAGTTCCTCTTCCCCCATTCCACCAGATATGGTAGTACTGTTGCGGATCCAATGAAATAATAGCACCACATCCACAGTGTATATTATGACTAGCACCGTCAAAGGAGCCCTAGGGGAAGTCTTCCTTGATATCCCTGATTTTAATTTTTATAGACTTGGTGCCTACCTTCTTCTATCTTGTCTCATTGAAGTAGGTTATGATCTTCCTAGTAGCTCTCCACACTGACGGTACCTGATTGTCAAACAACCACCCATTTCAACAGCTCCAAATCACCCATATAATAAATAAAGGAAGAGCATGAAACTCCTTATGGTCAATGATCCATTTTTGGATGAAAATATACAAAGAGCCACACAAAATGGGGCATACCATATTCAAGAGCCTCGACACCTACTTCCAAACCTCCCAAACAAATGTGCAATCAATAAAATGATGAGCAACATCCTCATCCTATTGTTGGCAGAAGCAGTACATGCTAGGACCAAGATATACTTTTTTGTTAAGCATATCCCAGGCCAAGATTCTGAGTTTGATTGCAAACCATGCAAAACAAATAATCTTGCAAGGGGTCCCACATTGACCATACCTGGTTGAACCATTCGAAATCAGGCAAATTGGACGTAGGTAGGGGAAGGGATAAGTATATACCTTTGATTGATGGCGATCCATTCTTCCATGCATTCACCCATTGAAGGGTGTCCTCCCCCACTCCAATCACAACTCCATAATTATATAAATTTGTGATATATACATCCCATTCTAACGCCATTATGTTAGAAAGCCCCAAATCGTAAGCCCTCTTCCATCTGACATTGAAGGACTGCAGTTAGGAAGCGAAACCAAATGAACAAAGGATGTGGTCCCCTTCAACCCGAGATGGAGGATAAGATCTTCAGAGAGCGAATGATTTTCCTGAAACCCAGAAATTGTGTCTAGCCCCACCACCGCCATATTTCCATCCCTAATTTTCCATTTCACAAAGCCTAACATCCAGTGTCTATTAAAGTTCATACTATGCTATGTAAAGGATGCATTTCCATATATAAAATCACCCCTAGTTATCTAGATTGAGAGAGTGAGACCATTCATATATTTGTCCTTGATCATACTGCTCCAAATCCCCTCTTCATTTGTGGCCCTCCAAATTTTTTTGATTAACAGTGCCTTGTTGAAATTGTGGATGCTAAGAATACCCCAGCCTCGCATAGAGGTCAGTTTAGCCACAACCTTCCACTGGGCTAGATGGATTTTCCGCTCCTTAGAGGAGCCCTACCAAATGAAACGAACCATAAGTGCAACAATTTATGGCATACTTCAACATGTACTAAAAATATATGCATCCAATACACAACATGCTC